>JAQGDQ010000335.1:0-258484 GCA_030141605.1 Tubiluchus corallicola
AAAATATCTGAATTCATTAAGTGTAGTAAAATGGAGCTATTGAACGCAACATAAGGAGAACCTAGAATCTAGTACGGGAGAATGGTCACCATTCACCATTTTTGTCAACAGAATAAGGCAGAATTTTAAATTACGTTCGTCAGTTTGAGCATCTCACGTCAAAAGATAATTTTTTGACAAATAAACTATACTAGATTTCGATCCCGCTGCAAGCATTAGCGTTAAGACCAACAGCTAAGTGTTAGGTCCCGGTTTGCACAGTACCAAACTACATAAAAAATGCGTGCTGTTGTGATCTGTTATTTCGAGGAATGCCTGCAGTTATTTTTACTTAGGGAATCATTAGCAATGGAAAAGTCGCTGTGGCGTTCCCTGCTGGATCATCCCTACTCTATACTAGAGCTTGAGTGTTAGGGAAGATAAGAGAACGTCCATTATGAGGACATTAATGCGTCATGTTCGAAGGAAAGTGGTGCTGTAGTTATCCCTGCCGTGGTGTGATATCAACTCAAGAGTTCATTTATTGGACAGTGTTATATTCTTGAGTGTACGGACAATGAGGGTTCTCATAAATCATTTTTATCCAAAGAACCTTCGCTGAAGTTGTGTATTGGTTTTGAAGGCTTGAACTTGTCAGTATTTTGACTTGTGTTTGACGTCTGTTGCAACGTCATATGCAATTGGACGACAGCTTGATTCACTGTGCTTGACAAAACATTATATTAACGTAAATCACTTCGCAAAAAATTATCGTTACCAAAAATTAATCACATAGTTTCTTTATCATTATCACCTTTCTAACACTGACAGAACAGTCGTTGCAGCAACCGCTGCTCATGTTATGACCGTCTCCACAACTATCACCACCCCTACCCGCCATCATCATCATCGTCGATGTCGCAGATATCATCGCCATGATCACTAATGCCACCATCGTCTTTACCATTTTCACCTCTCTCTCTCTCTCTCTCTCTCTCTCTCTCTCTCTCTCTCTCTCTCTCTCTCTCTCTCTCTCTCTCTCTCTCTCTCTCTCTTTCTCTCTCTTTCTCTTCCTCGCTTTGTTTCATCTTCCTCCTTTCGATTTCCCATTCCTCCCCCTTCAACTAAACAGTTCAAATCTAATCCACTTTGCTGCTGCCTAATTGATTAAACCTCGCAGCACCAGAGAAAGTTTCGTCCGCTCAACGCTTCCATGCTCCACCGAGTGAATCCTGCAGCGAGTCAGTCACTGATTTCCTGATTAATAACATTAAAAGTTTCCGATGAGATTTTTCTGCTTGTCTTCACGTTGCTTGCTTTTGATGTCCGCACTCATTAGAGGACGAGTAACGTCTTGAGGTGATCAGTAATTTCTCGAAAGACCCATAATAAGTAAACCAGGTTTTACCTTAATTACCTGTAATGAAATTTAAACCTATTTGTGCCTATATCTCAAATAAAGTTCAATCGTCTTTTTGTATATAGTATAAAGTAAGAAAACAGTAATCACAGTAAATTATTCTTGAATAACTACAATGAGATACCGATGAAAACAGTCTTTCAATCTTTACATCGCCTACTTTTGCATGTAAATTACACACGTGCTCTGAAACCTCGCATCATTAGACATTTTCTCCATCTGCTAAACGCAGCCTATGAAGAGAATGCCTTAATACCAACCAGTCTTCTCCATTCGATGAAAAA
Organism: Tubiluchus corallicola; assembly: GCA_030141605.1. NCBI lineage: Eukaryota > Metazoa > Priapulida > Priapulimorpha > Priapulimorphida > Tubiluchidae > Tubiluchus > Tubiluchus corallicola. The sequence continues at coordinate 1,684 of JAQGDQ010000335.1, forward strand.
TTTATGTGTGATTGATACGTCCATGATTTAACTTCAGAAAGTTACCGTAATGTGTGTTTAATTCAAAACGCGTGTTCTACATGTAGTAGATATCGAAAGACTTCGTAACATAGTCAACATGAATCAAGTGTCATCCAGCTCTATATTTGTAACAAATAGCCCGACTTGTGGGCCAGCATGACGGCTGACAGACTATTTTATAGCTCGTTGACGCCAAGAAATGGAGTGAATTAATCGCCCGCGTTACAATTACAAAAAGGCTCCTGGTAAACTACATAATAAATAAAAAACTGATCACCAAAACAACGAATGTACAAGCTAGTTTCAACGTTGTGCATGAGTCTTTTTCCTTTTATTTACTTATGTTTATTTACTTGTGTATATATATATATATGTTTACATAAATTTTGTGTTTATACTTTAATTAATTAGGCCTTTTGTTTATGTAGTTTTGCAGCTTCTAGATTTTTATAAATTGCATGTCTTTCTTTTAATATTTTACTTATGGCTAATGTTATTTTGCTAGAAGAAGTAAAACGTAAAATAAAATAAATTAGTATAATTAACTTTAAATTCTTAATGTACCCTTATGATAATTATTATTGATGATACAACAACACAGACAATTGAATTTGATGCCAAACTTGAGGGAAAGGAAATGTGAAAAACTGAAATACAATCTGGATTTGAACCAGTGATGTTTTGCTTTCAAGGCAGACTTCTTAGACCACTGGGCCAGTGTATTTTCTATTGATCAAGACAGTCAAAAGTTCATCCCACACAGCCGACCATTCAGCAGTTCCAGTTCAGACTGCTCACATTAGACTAGAGTGATTGATACTAAAACTAATAGGTTAATTTTTTATATATTTTGATTAATTTTGAGCCTGCAATTTCCAACAATGAATTAGCTATTATCATTTTATCATCAATATATTCACCAATGTCAAAATGTCAACCTAAATGTCATACAAATGGATAAAAACGCGGATTTTTTTCATCTCCGAATTCTCGGCCCTGAAATCTCTACTTGGCAAGCCCCATTGGAGCCGCAACTTCAAGTTTTGGATATAAGCACGCCTAGTGCTTTTACATAAACAGAACTCTTTTTGTTCCTAAAATAAATCAGCAATAACGACTGCACTGAAAGATATAGGTTATGCAGGTTCCCAACGAACTGTTTTTAGCTCTAAAAGCTTTTTTCCTCTCTTCGCATAATATTTAAACGAACATCACCGTTTACATTCTCAGCGTCAGTACCAGCACGACATCATCCCTGTTCCTGTTTTTGCTACTCTAATCACATAAAACAGATACCAGACATCGATGTTTATCAGCTCAAAGCGTAACATTAACCTCTTAAAGAAAACATGTCGTGAAACAGGATTGAAAAACTCTTGCTCTCGACGGGCTTGCTTATTGAAAATAACTTTCCCTCTTGCAAATATTTACGCCAGGCATCACATTTGATTCGCATAACGCATTGCTAACCCGAAAAATCCAAAATTTGAAGGTGCGGCTCCAAAGGGTCTACAAGGCCCAGAGTTCAGAGAAGAAAAAAATCTTGTCTATTCGTATGACATTACGCTTAATATTTTACTAAACACAATCAGATCCACTATTAATCAAATATTGATAATAAGATTAATTATGTACACACGAAAATTTCAGGCTCAATATTAATCAAAAATATACAAAAAATTAATCTAGTGGTTAGAATTACTCTAGTGTGAGTAATCTGATTTTAAAATGCTGAATGGCCAGTTGTATGGGATGAATTTGGACTGTCTTGATCAACAGAAAGTACTCTTGCCCAGTGGTCTAAGCAATCTAGCTTGTACTTTGGACTGTCTTGATCAATAGAAAGTACTGTGGATCAGTGGGCTGAGAAGTCTAGCTTGCAAGCAAAACATCCCTGGTTCAAATCTAGGCAGTATTTTATTTTTTGTTTGCATTTCCCATCCCCCAAGTTTGACATAATTAAGTCTGTATTTGATTCATCATTAATAATAATCTCGATATTAGGATTATAAAAATTCTATAATAGATTTGTCAATTAGAATAAATGTGTCATTTTCTTTCTGTTGATTATAATAATTGACGTTGTCAGCTGCATTTTAATCTTTTGCGCAAATGAGTAAAAATATCAAGAAATTGTTTGTAATAGCGCAGGCTTAAACCGAAACGAAAATTGTTTACAGGTGCAGACTTATAGTGTTACCCGGTGTCTAGAAGTTAAGTCCTGTGTAATCTTTTTACATTAGTAGGAACTAAAACCGCTTCTTTTACATTAGTAGGATGAAATCGACCTAAAAGGGAAAAACGGAATTTTAAAATATCCCCAAAAAACTTTCCGTAAAAAATTCTATTACTTAGCACTAGCTTTACCTGTTTGAAAGAATTATGTAACCAATTATAAAAGAAAATTCTTAATAAATTAAAACTTAGAGCCGACTGTTTAAAGGTCACTCTATCGCCATTCAAGAGCGCACCACTGGCTCATTATAAAACACGTTATAGATCCTATTGACGATATCATAAAATAATTTATACTTTTGCTTAGTGAGAGGAGATTGTGCTACGAATGCTCTCATTATTTTTCCAAGTTTTACGCATTGCTGTCTAAATTTGTTTCAAAAGGCCGTTAAAATGACTGCGCCTAACGGTTCGTCGCGAGAGTTCAAACTTAAAGTTTTATACAGCGTTACTGATATATAAAGCTCTGAATACAGTAAAACAGCGTGCAAGTGATACAAAATTTCAAGACAATCTTTTTTAATCTTCAAGGGTGTTTTCTTCGAACAAAAATCAGAACGAAAATCTCGCCCTCGCGCAACTGAAAATTTGTCAAATGAAGTAAAGTGCAAAATAGCTGAATAGCATTTTTATCTTCCGCAGGTTTTTGACTGATCTATTCATGTACTTACTAACACTAATATTTTTCGCTTATTCAAAAAATTAACCCTGTTAGAACTAAAATACTTTTCAGTTGTTACTATCAGCAGCACGTAAGAGAATATAAATCGTTTCCTGCTCTTTTCTTTTATTTTACAAAAATCCTATTAATACAAAAACTTCAGAAAACAGATTAGCAAATGCTTCAAGTCATTACGATAGAATCTTCTCAATTTTGCTGCGAAGGTTTTCGTGAGAGTTACACACATGTTTCTTCTTTGCTTTTCTCTCCTTTTCTCTCTTCATGACACTCATCCTGAACCGGTGAATGATTGAAAACGACTTAAGAACTCAATGGATTCTCATAAATATTTACCACAGACGTCATTCATCTTTGCATATAAAAGCTTCATGGACGGATACAAACTGACATGCAGATAAGACAAAATGTGGAAAAAATCTATGGAGGGGAAAAAGTACATTATTCACTTGACCAGTAGCTGTTTACATAAGAGCAGCCAGAATGTTTTCTTACGTAAAAAATTTCAGGAGAACTTCTTAACTTAGTGGTTAGGGAGAGAGGTGGGATCTTTCCATCGTTCTGGATCTTATGCTACATGAATGTTCAAGTGTTTGGTCTAGAAACAAAATTTGTTGCTCTAATAATTTTGAAGAAACGAAAACTGTTTATTTACATACTGCGAAGCTTAACTCAAATAACTAAATGAACAAGACATGTGAAAATTGTGTTATATGAACTTTGAAGAAAGAAAACAGGCTGGTAGCTTGAACACATAAGCAATAAAAAAGGGTCAATCAAACAAAGATGCTAAAATATTATTATTTCATGACTGGATGTAAATTGCAAACACTGAGTTTTGATCATATAAGATTGCATTGAATATATGTACAAAATTAAGAGAACAGTAAATGCTGAATTGTAGTTAGAATATGAATCATGCACTTGCAAAGATTTAATCCATTCACGAATTTTAGTGTTTAACGTTTTGTATACCATCGTTTTGTAAAGTGTGCTTGATGTAAATAAAAGGTTGAATAAAAAAACAAAAGTGTGAATAGCGAATAAATTAATGCACTGACAGGGAAACAGACGAACGAAAAAACGAGAACGGCGAATGAACGAAAATTTTTGCATAAAAAGGTTTATATGCGCCTGGTCCAACACCAAAGCCCCTGTAAAGAACCACAATCTATCCTGTTTGACGTTCTTTGGCGAAAAGGAGGAAAATGAAGCATTAATCGATGAAGAGGTCTAAAGAGATGGCCAAACTGATGCAACAATAATGCCTGATAGTGGTCGATACTGGGAGATTTTTACATGTTTTATCGAGCCGAGCAAACACGTAAAGCGATTTTAGTTGTCACTAGGGTGAATTTGAACAGAGAGACTGTTTCAGGAATGTGTGGCTGTCACTGTGATTAATTTGCATAGTGAGAGAATATTCACACACGTTTTGAGCAGGTGTATAAAAACGTACGACTAAACATAATGCAATACAATTGTTATACGATTATTATAGACTTTTACACTGTCATTCTCGAGTTTGTTATTGACGAAGGACCGCGTAGACGCCGACGAAAATGACAGCGAAATTTGAATGTCATTCAAGTTTGACGAATCAAGCCCGGTCTCCAGAATGAACAGCCAATAATAGTGGGCGATGGCGACTCAGCTAGAACAACCCTTTCTACTGGGTGCGTAAACAGCACGCTGTTATTAAACAACGAATTATTAACCAATAGCGACTGCATAAATTATATTTTGCAAGTGCATGAGTGCAAAAAATTCATTCAGTAATGATACGTAAGTTTTATAGATTTGCACAGCCACTTGCCCTCGTACTGCAGCGATTAACATTCAAAAGCGTAGCCATGGTGCTTTGACAATTATTCTATTATTCAGTTATTCCATTATTTAGAGGTAAAAATTCATCCAACAATCACTTGGTGTTATCCAAATATAATTTAAAAATTCAATCGCACTTCTGCCTTTAATTCCCGAAATATTTGATGATGACGTCTTCCTCTTATGGCTTTGTCGAAGTTCCGTTTTCTTTTGTTTCGCTTTCCATTTGCAGCACATGCTAAAACAAATCGTTTTCAAGCAAGGCGTTTTGGCGCCATTTCAGAAATGAAGAGAAGTTAGAGAACACCCCCTGAACAAATACTTATGTGCAAAGTAACAGTCAGTGAAAAAAATTATGCTGACAGAGTTCACTATATTTTGAATGCCATTCTTTTGAAGGACCATGAGGATTAGGCGTTAGACAACCGAAATCTTGGGCAAAAAGGGTACTGAGGGAACAAAGAACATTTTACTCATACAACATACGTTAGGCTATGAAGTATAATAAGTATTATTACATTTATATTTATATTACTAAAAGCTTCTATATTTGGTGTTTGTGAGACTTACAAAAATCGCTTAAGTTTATAAGTAAATCACTTTTCATCGGTTCTCTGCGTATTCTGCGTATGTAACGTAAACTTATTAAGTTTATTACATCGGTTGATCACGTTTTAAGTATATTCTACACTCAGCCACGTAAATGCATGATTTTGTACTGTAAGATTTCAATTACTGACTTTGTTGGGACAGGAAACTTAATTACAAACAGACAAACGCACATTCAAACAAACAGCAGACAGACGGACAGACAGACAGACAGACAGACTGACTGACTGACTGACTGACTGACTGACAGGCTGGCTGGCTGACTGACTGACTGACTAACAGGCAGACAAACAAACAGACAGATACACAGACAGACAGATTGACACACAGACAGACAGACAGGCAAATAAACAAACAAAGACCCTAAAATAAAACTACTGACTGTCGGCTAATCTTCACAAAACAATAACGCTAATGTATGTCAAAAGTGTGCTCCAAAAACTCTTTATTTTATAAGCCATGTCTGATCATGAGAATGCGTACCTTGGACGAGCATTTTCACTTTTCAGCCTATTCTTTATTGCTCGAAGTTTTGACAAAGATTTTTACAAAGTTTTGACTTTAAGACAAAGAATGTCGGAACGATATGCGATAGTTATTAGACGGAATACCTTGACTGTATGCACTACCATCTTCTAGCGAGTACTGTTTCTACTGCCATTTTGGAATGCGAGTTTTACTGAAGCAGGCAAAAAGGTGCTAACGTGCTTCATAGTTTATGTCATTATTTGCAATAGGCTGATAGCCTTTCACTATAGAAAAACGCTTTGCTTTTTTGACGTTTTGATCAATCATGACAAATAAATGCAGCATCGGTTACGCCGTCTAGCGTGACCTAGTAGCGGATAAACAAACAATGGTTAATGGCATGCTGCTAACTGCACAAACACAGCTTCTCTGTTGTTTAACAAACACAGATTCATACATTGTTTATTAAGTTCTTTGGGTCTCCTGTAATAGGATAGCGACGTTATATTGCTTGCATTACCTTTAGTTGCCTAAAACACCATTAATGAGCCTTATTTGACGGTTGACATTTACGTTGGAGTAAAAACATTTTCTCGTTAATCAACATTTGGTCGCCCATGTTGAATAACTGAATTAGCAAGTTTGTTATGGTTGCATAGCAATTTAGAACTGAAATGTTGTACTATACTTTAATGCGTACCTTTGCTAAGGTACTACCATTTATCTTGAAAACAGCAAAATATTTCAGCGACAAGAATAACAACAACTACGACGATGGCGACTCAACATTAACAATAATAAGACCAGCATAATGACAACAGGTAACAACTACTCTTAAAGATAATTGGTAAGAGAGCTATTTTACTAGGCGAATATACACAGAACTGTGCTGATTGGCAATTAATCTTATTTGCTGGAAACATCCCTGGGGAAATTATTCACATGGAAAGTTAAACGTGAAACGTAAGACATCAAGTAAAACTCATTCAACAAATACCTCGTGGACAGAGTCTAATCCCATGTCCAACGGAAAACAAGAACTTTAATGACCATAGACAATTATAATGTTACTGTCTGTCACTTAACAATAAGACCGAAACAAGCGAAAAACAAATCGTATTAACATTTTTGGGTCACTCGGTTACGAGCAACCTTATAAGCAGATCTGTTTCACTGTTTCGCACTTATTTCCCCGTTCTCGTTGTTTATGTAATAAGTTTTATCGGGCGTTTATAGTGGGACGTCACATTAGAGTTACTTCGTATTCTAAATGTTTACGATAAAACGGATTTGGTGGCTATGCTAAATCGTGTTCTAAATATACATATATTCACGAAAGGGTTGCTATGGTGACGGTAAATGGTGTTTAAACGACGCAATTGGACAGAAAAAACTCAATAAACGAGTTACCCCATGCTTCACATTCCGCACTAGAAATAAATGTCCAATTGCATTTTTCACACCAAGTCAGATAGGAATGTTATATCCAGGGTTTACATATCTCAGTGATATACGTGCTACACAAGCTTCTGTTGTTTGGTTGACAAACTGAGCATAACGAATTTTGATTAATAGTAGATCATCATAGATTTTCCGCGGAGGATGCCTCAGGAAATTCCAGGCGCCATTCTGACTTATCTCCACATAAGTTCACATAACTAGCATATTTCATGCACTCTTATAATGTAAATTTATTCATTTACTTATTTATTTATTTGTTAATTATATATATAATTATTCATCCATTCATTCACTCATTTTTCATTCGTTCCTTCATTCATTTGTCAGGTAATCAGACTATTAAAAGTTCCATATTTACAATGTGAGTAAAATAAAATGCGAATTAAAATTGAAAGTTAGTGTAAATTGATATGGTATAGAAAAAATAAATAAAAATAGTGCATTTGAAAAAAATCACACGTTTAGCTAGCATACATCGTACCTTGCAAGTATCTTTCCCAAAATGTGACATAATTATTTTGAAACATACCTTTGAACACTGTTAATGAACTTTATTAGAAGTCGGTGATTACAATTTATGATTCTAGAAAGTAAACTATAATGAGATCAAGAATCTCATGCTACCATGCTTCATTGGGTGTCAAGACTTAACCGGACCCTCATCATGGCGCCCGAATGGCCAGAATGTTACCTAACCTTGTTACCAACAGCGGCAGCATACTCGCCCTAAGCTGATTAGACAGCCCTGTTATGGCAAAATAGAGGAACAGCTAACATCCTGGCTTTTGGAGTCTAGTTAAACTTTGAAACCCGAAGAAGCATAGTAACTACTGATAACCGCTTGCTTAAACGCAGAGATTATTGGGAATTAAATTTTTCACCTGAGCGATGTTTCACGCATATTATAAGATCTTCTATATAAAAAAGATATGACCGTGAAAAAAGTGCGGTAAAGACAAGTCAATATACATCGTGTCGCAAATTGAGCAAATTTTGAAGACAATCATTGCAGCTAACCGCGAGTTTATCCATAAAAGACCTATCAACATTTATACATAAAGAGTGACAATAAATGTTGCCACAATATGACTTACCATCATGTGAACAATTAGCGAAATGGCAAATTAAGCTGCTAACACGCACAAAAAAGAGCTGCATTTGATATTTTTCTCTTGCGACAATAGGGATGCTATTCCCGTGTAATATACCTGACCATGATATACATGTTTGAGTTTCTTAGGCAAAAAATACAAACATTTTGATTTACCGAATTATAGGCTATATATTTATCTGCAGCAAGTAAAGCACAAACGCCTAGCAATGATCGTAAAGTTGCAATAGCAGCAGCAAAAAAACGAGACAAATATGCAAAGATAATGACATAACGAACCCTGCTGTGCAAAATACTTCTGTTACATCAGTTTTGTTTTCTTTCAAACTTTGGAAAAAAGACTGTAACCACACAGTAACACCCACCTTAGTGTTATAAGCATAATAAATTATCAACAACATATTGAAGGTTTCCCACTGAAATACATTTTTGTCATTGAAGGTATTTTTAACTTTAGAACAAGAGAAACAATTGTATAATTCCTAATAATTTACAATATTGGTATATGAAACTTAATAGGCGCGTGTAAATATATTCTGAGAAACATCTAAAAGATAATGATTACCTTCGCAACATTGAGCGTCCATGCAAATGATGAATCGACTGGACAGGATTTCCTCGTGAAATCCAACACAATAGAGCAAAACGGATTTGCTCTACTAACTAGATAGTGCCTCAGTACATTTGCTCAACAGGATAGACAATGTTTGCCTACCGGAGAAAACTAATTCTTCCAAGTTCTTTTGGTTAATATTTGAGTGAGTTGCGCAAACTGAAAAACGGCACGTAAGTAAATCAAGGGCATGAAGGAGAAAAAAGTCCTTCAAACAACGACGCTACATTGACGACTTGTTCGCTGGCTGTGATTGAGGGTATAGGCAACCATTCGGCATAGGGGTGATGCAGGAGGGATTTGCACGTTACTCGGCGCATGTACAAAATTTATACGCAGACCATAGAGCCTTTAGAGCAGCATATAGTATCTAACAGACGTAATGTCAGGAGATGCATGTTTACTTACTGCAAGAACACTTCAACGGCCCGTGTAAATGACATCATTATTTTCCCAAAATTAAAAAAAATGAAAATGAAAACACAGTGAACTGATAAACAAAAACATCTCAACATACAAATTTCATGACATTCAGCCATGAAATAATTTTGAAGCCGCGGTAAGAGAGATTTTGCTGTTGATTATTTTCAGCAATTTGTGAAGTGAGATAAAGTCAACAATCCAATGTCGGCGATGTCATTTCGACCTTCCAGAGCCAAACTGAATAAGAAACTGGGACAGCTTGTCAAGCGTAACTACAAAGACAGAGATGGTATCTCAAAATGACCTGCATTCCAACTGAATCCTTTGAAAGTCGTTTTGCATGGCGAAGGCGATGGTTTTGAACAATTTGGAAGGGCGGAACACCGAGCGCCTTTTGTTAGTCACCAGAAGGAAAAAAACAAATACAAAGAGGACAGGATAATGAGAATTTCCAATTACAATTTTAATGTTATAAATTTGGTATGGGATGCGAGTCCAATGTCATATTACCTAGGCTCTTCAAGTAGCGCTGGCTTAGTACGCTATGAGTAACTTATTATATCAGTCCTGTTGGCACAACGAACATCTGTTATTCTGCAAACGTTCATAACGTTTATAATTTGTATTCTGGAAACTAATATTATACGTATATTTAGTTAATTATAACAAACGTAATATTTTCAACGAAATTAACTAATTTGTTTATAATTTTTATAACAAATTCCAAAATGCTTTTCATTTAAATTAATATTTAAAGAAATACAATTGAAAATCATAGAGTGTTATTAAAAATTATGACAGATTTCTCGTTTGCCTGTTACCATTTTCTTTTTCATTGAAATATTTACACTTATGCATGTAATCTAAAAAAGGAACCAGAAACTGCATCAGATTGAAAAGTCCTGTTAACAGGCGCAATAAACTGACTATAAATCTATGTGTTGCTTTTGATATGGAAATTAAGCTTTAAAGCAAAACCGGACCCATTCTTAAACTGTAGGTCAAAACAATCTACTCATTAAAATATCGGAGGGAAACATACTATTTTTTCAAAAATGACTTACGTGAAAGAATTATTGCCGCACAAACACAATTTCGTGTTCCCGCCACTAGTTTTCGCTTTTACATGTATTACGCCATTCGCTAGTTAGACGGGCACTAGCGCCTGCATTTCGGAAACGCATTAAACAAAAACAGGTGCTGTACCTCTCCGTTCAGATGTGTAAGTTTCTGACGAACTATGCACGTTCGACAGCACATGCGTGAGCACGTTCGACAGCACATTTGAAATTAGAATTTTTGTTTTAAAACATGCCTAGCTTTAGTACAACACACTGAATATCTTACAATTTTCTGTACTTCAATTTTCGCTTTCGCAAACACGTGCAACACGCTCGTAGAATATTTTTGCTGTTGAAAATTATGTTAGTTTGTGATGTCATCAATAGTTGGGCTCGCCCGTCGTTAATTAAGTGCTTAATCTATTATTTAATTATCAGAAACGCACTTGCAATATTAGTCTTGTTAAAATGTATACTTTTTATCGGATTTGAAAACGGGGTAGTATATGAAAAATCACCCTGTCGCCCTTTAAGTAACAAGCATGCCACGTCCAGTTTTCACTATAAACATCGGTAGCTCATGACCCCTACGTACAAACAAAAAAGCGGTTAGCAAATCAGTTAGCAAGCTGATCGCATGTTTTTATCCAACGATCGCATGCCTGAAATCCAGAGTCAACAAATACTACAAACCGGCCACGGTACAATCAGCCACAGATTTAGTTAAAATGTAAACAAATAAACAAACGCGTTATACTGCTGTAAGCAATTAACTAGAGTTACTGCATAATCTAATATACAGAGTAACCGCAAGTTATGGCTTCTTAATTCCGTTACAAATCACAATGCCCTGCACAGTATTAAAAAATATTGCACCTCTTGAGTTCAGTAGGCTATAAACTTCAATTTACAATTCGAATTTCTCTCTCTCTCTCTCTCTCTCTCTCTCTCTCTCTTTCTTTCTCTCAAAAATCCTTTTTATCAACTGATTCTGTGATCGCGCGCCGTAACTGTAGAAGCTTTTGACTGGCATTCAACCAAAAAACCCGCTTTGCAAAAATATCTAGGAAATCGGCGTATCTAGGTTCATAAATGACTCCTGCAGAACTTCACATTGTCATACAACACTTTAGTCTGCAGGTGTTTATGTCGTTTTGAGATATTTTAAAGTTTAGCAGAGTTCGTAGAGTTCTTGACTGAGGCAGATTTCTTGAATCTTTGGCGAATGAAACTTAGAGCAAAGCCCCCGTAAAGGTGTACTCATTTATTGCGACATTAAACAAAATTATAAAATACAACAAAAATTGATGTAAGCAGTTAATAGGCTACTATAAAAAGCGTTTAAAGACGACTTAACGCGTACAATAAAACTGCACCGAATAAAGCTAAAAGGCACTCATATTCCATGCCGCCCCTTGTACGATCCTGCCCTCTGTATCAATGATCGATTAGGGTATTATACATTCCATCCGATATCGTGTCAGATATTTGCAGAAAGTGTAAGAAATGAAGAAGCGATGATGTTTGCAGCGCTAAAAGAATCTTGCGATACGTTATTATGGGGCAGCCATTTTGTAAATGGCTTCTGTAGTCGTGAATAAGCCTAATCACATTGCAAACATTAGAGGTCACGGAAAATAATTCACATCGCACAAATTATGATACAGTAGGCTGCCCTGTCATTGAATGAAAAACGACAAATCAAAATTATTTAAAAAACAAACTGAGCAATGGACACGAATGTTATTTAAGTCATTTATAATTTGCAATGGGTCTTTTGTGTGAGCTATGGTTGTTAGCTGTTCACCCACTGAAGTTTCTAATTACGTCACGTAAAAAGCTTGGGGCTAGTTTTGTTAAACTGTGTCAACTGGTTTGAAATTGAAGGTCTAGTGAAAGTCGCAGAGAGCAAAAACAAAAGAAGCTGACTTTTTACAAGCCTACTGGCAGTTTAGTTTAATCATAGTTTATTTGGTTTAGACAACTAATACATGAATTTTCACCAGTCTCACCAAATGCATGAACAGATGGAAATACAGTAAAAATTAAAATTAATAAAAATATATTATTACAGAACACAGACAAATACACACAAACAAAATAACCAATTCACAACAGTGGTACAAATTGGGTACACATTAACACACAGAGAGACTATATCTTACCAAACACGCAAGCAAAAGTAATACATAGCACGAGTCAGTAGTCTACAATTAACTGACAAAACATGTACATCATACATTTAAAATCGCTATTATTCAAAATAAGTCAATACCACGGTAAGGTCACGACAGCCTTCGAACATTTCAGCAAAGACAACACCATACGAAGAACTACCACAATGTACGTACAAGATGGTCCAGCCAGTTAAGGAAACTCTTTTTACTTTGGATTTATAATCAGCTGGAGCAAATATAGTTTGCAAAATGAAAAAACAGCGAAACAAATCAGTGTTTGGCAACCGGATTTGTCTAGCCTAGTATTGACTCCTAGAACTCATTAGTACCTAAATTGTATTTAATAAACCGATCGGAATCAATATCATGCAAGTCTGAAAATACCTACGGTTTCTTTTGGCGCAAGTCCACAGAATGGACAGAATAAATAAACAGCCAAGAAAAGGCAACAAGAGAGCTGTAAAATGCTTATAGCAGAGTTTACATGCAGAGCAGCAAGGAAAGCCAGGTATGTACGGAATGAATCCAAGCACCTGCGAAAAGTCAGTACAGTAACCCAGCAGAACAGACAGGTCATTCATTGCCTTGAAAGCAGGTTACCGTACAGAATCCAAATGTTATAATGTCATTCCTCTTTTCCCTTCTTTCTTTTCTCTCCATTCTTTTTTCGTTTCAGTTCCTATCCTTTATTTTTCTCCTTTCGCTATCTCTTCTCATCTCAAACCAATACATGAAGACCACGTCATCAACCTGCTTCATCTCTGCTGTATTAACAAATAATCAAGAAGTTACATGTACAGTTTCATTAAAGATGGTTTCGGCTAAACTATTGCGATATGTAAATACCATCGAGATGGAAACCGTTCGATTTCAGTCGGCCATAAATGTAGTCGTAAAACGTGACATTAAATTCTATCTATGTAATATTCTGCATTCGCGGCAATTTGGTGTAATTAGGCTTATCGTATCAGCAAAGTACGAGAACCGGATTTTAATTCAAAAAATAAAGAAAGAAGAAAAAATAAAAAAATAAAAATAGAAGTGAAAGAAAAGGAAAGGAAAGGAAAGGAAAGGAAAGAATGGGAAAGAAAAATAGCATAAAAAGAGAAAGGAAAAAAGAAAAAGGTTTTGTTTTCGTTCAAAACGCAAACTGATTGTGTTGCAGTTTAACATCGCGAATGCAATTATTATGAGAAACATTAAGACAAAGAAGGTCAGATGTTTGTATAATTTAATTCTAATGGCATTTATGTATATGATTTCCGCAACTACAGCTTCATTCTCTTCCATGTTCTTTATCTCAAATGAAATAAGCCTACCTAATTTAGTGTCTTCTAATTTACTGTTTGTATAGAATCCGATCACCTGGAGTAATCAGAAACGAAAATTTTCGTTTTCATGGTTTTCTGTCTCTGAACTTGCGTCTTATTTTGGGAGTACGGGTTTACCGGGAACTCTTCTAAACTCGAGTTGAACAGGCGCGTGCATAGTCTGTTCTATACTGAGTGCATCTAAGTTCTATTTTGTTTGGTGGGAGTTTCTCGTTTCTTCCTTTTATTTTGCTCGAAGACCGCATGCAGAAAACGTTCGCTCATTGCACAAAACGATATAATATGAAATGAATGTTATAGAACGTTACGCATTAGACTGATAGGCGAAAGTTCCAAATTTCAATCTAATTCAATACTGAGCTAATGTGGCGTCACCAATTACGTCATCACGATCGCAGTCAAATTATACTGATCTAATGTCAGGAGATTTTAGTCCAATTTGATATAGTTTACATCACACATTTGTACAAATTTGCAGAAACGTTAATAACATGCTACAGTTAGTTGATATGTTGTTGTCATTGTTGTTGTTGCTCTGGTGTTGCTACTGTTATTGTTGTTGTTCATGACAATGCCAAAGGCAATGACAATGATGACATTGGTGTTGATGACGATGATGATGATTATGACCATGAGAGCGATGATGATGACGGCGATGATGAAGACGATAACGATGATGATGATGACGATGATGATGACGTTATTGGTATTTCAAATACTCAAAATACAAGTTTCACGGCAATCATTTACTAATACAGCGGCCAATTAAGTGAAGGTTTCAAAAACAATTATGGCAGACGCTTCAGATTTGCGGCAGTTTTTGGTATTTTACTAAACAAAGGCGCTTGATTACAATAAATCTCGCGAGAGTACTGAATGAATAATGAAATACGCAACTTCAACAGCACGGTAGCCAAAGGACTGAGAAATCTCTGTAGATCCATATGCGCAATGATCGTAATAATTATCAGCCCTCAAGTTATCGGATAGGCTTAATATTTGCTTGTTAAATATGGATGAGCCGCGATCATTGCATGTAATATATATGTTAGATAATTCCTCTGAGTTTCTGTTTGCTTTTAATTTATGGCACTTGATTTTGTCCGAGTTGGTGATTTAGAGAGAAACGGCAGGATGGAAACCGGAAGTTGGAGAGTACCTCGTCTACGTTTTTTATGACGCAGAGGAGAATTCGATAAAATAATGTGGGTGGAAATGGTGTAGTGAAGCTTGGGCGTAGCAATTTGCCCGCCGTAAAGAAGCCAAGAAGAGTCTCTCTCTCTCTCTCTCTCTCTCTCTCTCTCTCTCTCTCTCTCTCTCTCTCTCTCTCTCTCTCTCTCTCTCTCTCTCTCTCTCTCTCTCTCTCTCTTAATTTAAAATTTGCGATCGTTGTCTTCAATAGCACCCATACGTGCGTTTCAGGGGATTGTTGTTTTAAATGCATGCACCATGTTTAGTATTCTTTCTGCATGCTCTTGGCCAATTGATTTAAGTAATAAAAATCATGTATAATTTTGTACTGACAATAAGTTCCTAATGTCTATGACTTGAGGAATAACAGTAATTTGATTTGAGCTAGAGTGGCAATACAGCTAAGCCATAAGGAGACCCATAATAGGGGTTGGAGTTTAAACTTTGCATACGTCTGGCAGTGTAATTTGATTTTTGTAATTTGCAAAAGATATATAAAGTTTGTTCGCATATCAAACGAAAGTTGTACTAACTACCAACTAGAATCATCACTAAAGTTTGATCAGCTTCCACGGTTTTAATGTCAAGCGCACGAGTGTAATTTATCCAGCAATAGTTGAATGTACTATGTAGTTGAATATTTGAATGATAAACGCATGTACGAATTTTTATGATTCAACTGCAGTTACATGGCCTAACACTGACCAAGTGAGTAAACTAATTTTAAAGGCACTGTCACACCATCAACTTTTGTTATCCAACTACAATAAATGGACGAGAAATGCTAAATCTCTCTCAGCACTATCATAATCATATGGCCCTGACCAACTTTCACTGGTTAACTTTTGTGAGAAGACTTCCGATTTTCTTGCGAAGCCGTGTGCGAAAAAAGTTAACACCTCTTCGCTGCATTGTAGTTTGACAAATAATAAATTTTAGCTGGCACAATTAGTATAATTTTAGTCCATATTTAAATTCGCTTGCTCCTTCAGCAGTAGGTCTATATTGTACAGGTGTGATACGAGAAGACAACTTTGTACGTCTTTCTGTTTTTCGAATTTGTCTTTAATTTTTAGGGCCTAACTAAACACGTCCTTAAAAAGGTGTAATAATCCTTGCCGGTGATTTAAATGGCGCCATCAAGGTCTGCATTCCTTGTAGTTTGGCTTATTTTATTATTTTAATTTTACATTTGCAAGCCATCCAATTAGCGTATTATTGCAACGCTGCAGTAAAACTGACCTATCTCAACCGCCTATAATGCAAAATATCTTCCTCGACTGATCGCTGTCGCCCCTTTGATTACATCCTACGTCAGTGAAACTATACGTGCAAGACGAACCACGGGAGAGAAACTGTTTGTAAATATTCAGCGGTGTGAGCTACATAGAAAGTGATAGTGCATGCGACCTAAAAAGTCTGCTGTTAGCAGCAATGACATGGAAATTCTCGGCATATTTGAACTGCAGCAAAAGAAATAAAACAGATCATTTCGGCTGCGAACCCTCTAGCATGATGAATCTGAGTGAAAATTATACGTTTTACATCGCACATAGTCATCGCGATGCTTACTCTGCGATAGTGGCTATGAAATAAATTTGTTACATAGCATTACAGTTATAGTAAGATGGGTAATCGTCTTGTAATAATGACAAAAATAATAGAATTTCTTTGCAAGCTCGATTAGCACGTTGACACACATTGAACTCCAGTGAATTCGTTTCCGACACAATCGTTTTCAAGATTCCAATAATATTTCGTTTACTGTGTCTCGTCTTGAGACAGCACGCGTACAACTGCAGTCGAGCGTCTCGAAGACATTGCACATTTCAACTAACAAGAAATCTTGTGACAATGATGTTAATACAATAACAGTTCTCGTAGCTACCAATAAGATGGAAAAATTCATTTACAATTGTAAAACTACTGCGTTAATTTTGCTTAGTCACTTGCGATGTAATCTATAAAGAGGTCTGTAATTTCGCTTCACTGTTCTCGTTCATTCTGTAATTTCGCTATTTAACGTTCGTTCACTATTTTCTGTAATTCTCTCTTTTTGTTATTTTATTTTGAAAACATGGCAGTAGCTCGGCTTGGAGAGCATCTACGAAGCTGAGATTTGGCAAATGGATAAAATATGCCACCATTAATTATTAGTATAACATTTGTTAATATATTTCTTTTTATTTTCATTACGAGCAAGGCGGTAACCCAATGGCTCCCATTTCGACTACTTGTAAAATAGCACATAGACCTATAAATTTTCTACTTCAATTGTAACTTAATGACAAAACCCTTGCTTTGTGGTCTATCAAGCTTTCAAGATAAATAATAAATTATCATAAACCTATCATAAACTGATGTGATTAATGATGTCCCATATAGCGATTCTCATACATTCACGAAAACATAAGCATGTATTTTCATATGAAAAATTAGGAACTATTGTGCAAAGAAAACAACGTAACTTTTTTCTTATTCCTTTGGCACTTTTCAGTTCAATTAATTAAGCGCCTTTGTTGTAAAATATTGCTTTGCAGCAGCTTTTACACCTTTAATTGGGCCACAAAAACACATCAAGACACAATTTTAAGTGAGACAGGCAAAGCTATTAATTATTGTATGGAATTATGTATGGCAACCCAATCTTAATCCTGAATTAATTTAAAAACAGCTGAATTATTGACTGTCAATTAATTATGTGCCCAGAAATTTATGCCACAATCAATTAGCAGCTCATCATGCAATGATTAATAATTAATTAATATCTTACCTTTAATGAACTCAACTGCTTGATCCAATCCATACGTGTCCTTGTCGCAATCATCTAGAATTCTTGCCCCAATCCGAACGCCCGGTATGAACGTCTCGTTAGCGTGATTGTTGATGTAGTCCAAGGTAAACAGCATCATCTCCAGGGCCTGGATACCTCCCTGAGGCATGATGGGACCACAGATGATTTCGTCGTTTCTCTCGTGGACCATCATCAAACCACCAAGGATTAGGTCACCTTCGACCTTGGCGATCTTTCTTATGGGCCAATCCTGTTCCCCTGTCTTACTGTTCTTGTCTGTCTTTTTCGAGCGTTTAGTGTGACGGTGTCGCACGTTACTCTGAACGTCAAACAAGGAAGAAATGTCAAACGCAGAAACTGGCTCGTCTAATGAGACAGGGTTAAGTTTTACAGAGGCCTCAACTTGGAAAGTGTCAAACAAAGCGACAGCGGTGATACACATTACAACAAAAATGACAGCGGTGCCCATTTTGGAACAACAAATTCTATGCGTTTTTTTCCTTTTTTTAGTTGATTTCAGCTTTGGTACGAACCGCGACGATCACATGTGTTTTCCCACGTAAAGCAGAGGGTCGAAGCCATGTCAATGCGGTGTAAAAAGATTCGGAATAGTCTTGTTAACTGCCAGCGTCTCTGGCTGGTTGGTGTGGCTTCAGGAGCAATGGAGGCGGCGCCAAACGTAAGACTGATAATCGATGCACGCACGTTCAGAGCAGGCAGAAGCAAGTGCGCAACCTATGCCATCATTACAGAAATTACCAACAATTACCATATCATTAAGCAGCTGTAGGCAGAGTGAAATACGATTAGGACAAATACTGTCATGTCGCTGTCCCATGTATATGTGCACTAATAGTCATTTGGAAACGTTCCTGTTTCGTTTATCTGCTTCTCCATTCTTATTACTCCTTTCTTTCCTTTTCTTCTTTCTTAATGCCTAGTTTTGTCTCTTTCTTTCTTTGCATTTTTTATATTCTTCTTCCAATTCTCCGTTTTTGTCACGTTTACCATTTTTTCTCTGTGTCTTTCTTTGGTTCTTTCTTTCTTTTTCCTTTCTTTCTTCTTCCTTCTTACCTATATTCGCGCTCTCTGTCGTTTCATTTTTTTATTTCTACTGGTGTCTTTTTTCACACTTCTTATTTTTTTCGTATTTTCCTTCATACTTTCTCCCAGTTTCTTTCTTTCTCCATTTAGCTTTTCTTTTTATCTTTCTTTCTTCTCCGTATATTTTCTACATTTGTTTCATTTTCACTCGTTTCACTCATTTTTTCCTTTCTTTCCTTTCTTGCTTTCTTTAACTTCCGTTGACTACTTAGTCAGTGGGTAATATGTTTACCAAGATTTCTAGCTTTACCTTTAACAAAAACTTTAACAAACTGCACGTGAATTAAATGGTTTCTCGATTGTGGTCTCTGGCTAGACCCTCCTCTACACTTGGCAATGCTCATTCTTTCGATCTACTGCTAGAAGGCGGTTACCGAGTCAACTTCGATATAGGATTTAGACGTACAAACCGACCTGGCTGGCTAATGATTCTCTGCCCACCACATGTTGGTTCTCACGTAGATGTGACTGGATTACAACGGTAGTTGCTACTATTTGTTCTTTAGTGTCCATTGATTAAGTGTAGGTTGACTGCTTACACATTACACAAACCGAATGTGTCGGGTTTAAACAGAAATTTCACAGAAATACAGGACCCTTCAAACAAACCCAACGAAGTAGAACGGATAATTTAATTCTGTAATCCAAACGCAACCGGCACAGGGGGACTTATCTGTCACGTTTAGCATTTGTATAGTTTTGTGTCAAAAAGCTTTGATCAAATTCCAATTCATAATTGATTTATCAGAATCAACATTAAAATAACAAATTGATGACAGCAAATGCTACTAGTACACACTAACAATATTTTAGAAGTTTCTTTTAGATTCCGTAATGCCTAACAATGATTTTCATCGTTACACCTATATTACAATTTGTACTATGTCACACTCACTGGTAATCAAGAATCTAGTTAAACCTACATATGGTATATAGAAAAGAATTATGGAAAATTAGTTATGATACTTGAGTATATTGTTGTCAACTGTTGACTCACCTGTTAGGCCTCAACCCGTTGTCTCCAGGATACGCCGATATGAAAAATGTAATTGTTGCAAAAAGACGAATAAATCCTACGCTACATATACGCGTACGTTGCAATTTGGAAGTTTTTTGCTTCTTAATGTTTTTGTTATGGTTGACCAATGTGCTATGCTTAGTTGGCATTTGTACTAAGTTCGTTCAACTTAAACGTCAAAAATTTCTTTCTTTGTTATTGTCCAACATTATTCCAATGATAGAAGCATTCCCAGTAGAAATTCTATATTTACAATCTCAGCTAAGCTAATAAAATCAAAATTGCACATCAAAGACGTTTTCAATCTTCTGCCTATTATGGACATCATGTTGATATCTGAGCAGTGCTGATAATGAAATTCATAGATTATGCACGCGGATATGCACGCTAAATGTATTATAAGACTTGCTGTCGGGGCGAATTGTTTCTACATCCCAGAGAGGGTAGGATGGAATAATTAGAGAAGATTGTGATAGCAAATTAATTTATAAACCGACAACTCTGCTGAACTGACGCCACCATAAATTATGCTACGCAATGTAAAATTCTACCAAATGCTTGCACTTGTGGAGTATGTAAACAATTTTATTTATTAAAAATATCAAACAAGTTTGACTTGAAAACTTTTTTTATTTTTATACATTTTCAAATCACAGGTGAAACGGGACCGACGCGCAATAGAGTATGATAGGCAAGGTGTTTAAAAAATTATCTAAAATTTTTGCTTAGCTAAATAGTTGATTGGTAGAATGTAGATTATTTGCAGCATTTCGGACGAGTGTCTTATAATTAAAACATTCATAAATCTCACACTTGTACAGACTATACTATATTACTTCACTAATTATGAAAAATTTTGATGCTAGAACAACCGTCACTTATGTGCATGTATAACATTCATAAATGAATAGTAAAACTTGTATATCAATCTTAATGTGACGTTTTGATGTTAGAACAACAACATATACGAAACTAAAATTAACTCATGAACATTCAATTCAATCTTGCTACAATTTCTCATAAAAAGAATGTAAAAATAAACACCGAATATTATAATCAGTTATGTTTCCCTACTTAAGCGACTTTAGAGTAGTCTTAGTTACGGATATTAAACTTGAAACACTGCTTCAGCTTCTACCGAACAAAGAAACGCCATAAATTTAAATGGATAAACTTTCGAAAATCTCGAAGCCTTATTGTTTGAAACACAGCTCAAGTAGCAATCTTGAGCCGCTTCTCAGCCTCTTATCTCTATCTGGACGCATTCCTTCGTCATAGAAGACGACATTCTGCTTTCTCATTGATTACTTGTTAAACTTGCACGCATTAAAACTTATCAGTTTTTGTCTAACTTTTCCAAGAGTTTCTTACGCTTGGTTCTCATCTCTATCTGGACGCATTTCTTCGTCATAGACGACATTCTGCTTTCTCATTGATTACTTGTTAAACTTGCAAGCATTAAAACTTGCCAGTTTTTTCTACTTTTTGGTGTGGTTTCAGATTGGAATCCAGCTACTTTATATCAGCGTAGCTATTTGCTTTTCAATATTCAGTTATGGTGACGTCAGATTAGTTAGTGGCGACGAGTGTGATCGGTCAGGAATAGCAGATTAGAAGACGCTTAGATTTTTATTATTTGCATTCAAATCCGTCTTGTTATTATTTATTCACTTTCAAAAACATACCGTAGCTCAATTCGCACAATAACTTTTTCATATTGCCTCATTTTCCCAAGCGCTGCTTCTGTGTGGAATTTAGTTTTCGTTACTAACCTAATGAGTTCGCTTTCTTTAGTTCTTTATGAGAAAATGCCATGTGGTCCTCTTTACTTCATCAATTATTATAGTTGAATAAGGTTAAAATTACTTTCAAAGTACTTCTAAACCATCTTTAGCATAGGCGTATAAAACAAAATAACAAATTCACTGCAGTTAGGCCTATATGCGAAACTGTCTAAAAATTTAAACTAAGCTAAGCGAGCTAAAATAATAATATAAAATTGTTTATTCTGAATTAGTGATTGATATATCCGCCTATAAGTAGACCAAGCGCTGATAATTTGGTTGCTGCTAAAAAGGTGGCAACTGTCACGTGACTGTCATCAAATTTTGGTCATCCATGTCTAACTAATTTTATGCCCAACTGTGACCAACTATCGTTGGCTGATTTCTTTAAATCTTTAGTGAAAATAGTATAATTATGTAGCTATTGACGATCAGGGCCTATTTCAAGGGGGGAAAGTGGGGATACTTCCCCGGGGCCTCACCCTCCAGGGGGGCCTCGCGTCAAGGTAACATTTTTTTGCTTTATGTAAACATACTGCCTCCTCTCTCCCTCTTGCCGCACGCGCGCCGTTTGCCAGTATTGACAAGTATTAAGGACTGGTCTTCAGAATAAAGCAGTTTTTCTTTCAATTGTTCTTTCCTTTAACAACTGTATAACACCATATTTTCTCTTCGAAAATGCTTCTCCGGCGTTCTAGCAGTTCAAAAATTTTCTGGGCGCCAACCACGGTAGCGCCCGGCCCCTGGCGCTTCGCCCCACCCCGATGGGGCCTCATACGCCCCACTTCCCCGGACCTCGCCTAGGCTGAAATAGGCCCTGTTGACGATACATCATTAGGTAAGTCTGAACGAAAATCATGATGAAAAAACTTGTTGTCTATTTAGTCAAACATTCATGTCAGCAGTTGGGCTAACTTCAGATTGGGTGACTAACCACGAGATCGCGTTGGTGTGCTTACGTAAGTGATTCGTGACCGCCTGGGTTTTGATATTTGCTCTGGAGGGTTTCGTTCACTATACTCGCAATGACTTTTACTTCGCAGGATATATATATATATATATATACATCTAAACATGACTAAGAACCTCTGTCAGTTCAGTGGCTCATCTTAAATAGTTTTTGATAACGAGCTACGTCAATTCCAAGTTGCAGTGGACTCTTGGATTATTTAACATTTAAATTATTTTGCTGTTAATCCTTTTTTTATATTTAATTTAACCGGTTATGGATATCATGCAGCCTACATGTCTGTGTTCGAAATAAATCAATAACTAATGCAACCATGTCGTTATTTCACTCACACCAAGTCAAAGTGTAAATTCCAGCTTGTCCATCTTGGCACACAACGCTTGACCAAATCACTATTGAATGCCAAATTTTCGATTTCTGCTAAAATTTCGAGTTTAGTCATCCATGACCAAATAACTGAAAGAGGCGACAGAAAAACCATTCTCTTTCAAACAGTCACATCTGGTTTGCACCCTGTCTCATCATCTCCAATCCACGAAGGGTAAAAACTGGATTTAGGACAATTTCTTGAAGAGCTGATTTCAATAAGGAGTGACATGATAACATATTATCCAGGCGATAGCATACTACAATGGGGTCATTAAAGATACGGAGAAATGTAAGTGTTGAGGGGATTGCACGATAGAATGAAAAGCGGGAGAGAGAGAGAGAGAGAGAGGAGAGGAGAGAGAAAGAGGGTGAATGTGTGAGTGGACCTTCTGAAAATAAAAAGAAATAAAAGCTAAAAACATATTTAGTAAAATAGGTATTTGGCACACGTTTCATTTAAGAAGCAATGTGAAAAACTGCCGTCAAACAGAAACTTACCAGTACACATATATAGACAGTATCGACATTGAAGCCCAAGTAATAAACCCACGTTCCCTCATTAATCCCTTAAATACTGTCACTTAAAACCTGTAAAAGCGTTTTGAGTTCTTGTTAAGCAAGGTAAGTTTGTCAAGTTGTACATTAAATTTCATTACAAACTTTAACTGCATGGTGTCTCTACTTTGCATCTTTTAGTTTGTTAATAAGATACCCTCTGCTAGATACAGGTGTGAAAAGGCTTAAAGATTATTCCCCATAATCGAAACACCAATGCTTCGCACAGTTTTACATTTAGTATTACTGCTGCAGTGTGACCCTAAAATAATAAATTAAGCAGCAGTCACACAGCAGAAGTGATACTAAATGTAGAACTCCACAATGAAAAAAGTGTACACATTTTTACTCCACATTGCAAAACTACCAAAAACTATGCAAGTATTAAATGAGCACATAACTTTTGCTTCCAATGTAACCAATTACAAATTTATGTTTGTCATAGCTCCAAATGCATCCAAATACAATGCAATAAAAACTAGATGATAATATAGTGTTTATTCATATTTAACAACAAATAACCATGTAGGCTCAGTCCAAACAATGATGGACAGCCCAATTTTTTGTTTGGGTGCATCCTCACTCTAAAGCAAAAGTACTACAAAAATCGGTGGGAGCCTGAAATTTGAGGCTGGGGCCACATAAAAGCTTAAATTAGGTTAAGTTAGTTTAAAAACCAACGAGAAATAATTCACATTCACAAGTACATGTGCACCACTGGTAGAGCATGGAATAAAGGACGAAAAAACACTTCATGTTAATAAAACCTACAGATAAAGTAAATAGGTGAAACAAAAACTGACATAATTCACACAATATAAACTCAAACAAAACCAACACAAACCAAAATTTTGTGATTAATCAAAAAATGCGTAATTAATGTGGTTCACCACATGGACGGAATAAGAGATCACAGATCATGATTCTGCTTTAAATTGCACAACTCAAGAAAATTCTTATTTGGAAAAAGTTAGCTTAAAAATCACCAGTTACTAGCAGAAACAGTTTCAGTATTTTTGGTGGATTATAATAAGTGAAGTGTTTCTTAGAAAGTACATGTGGCAGTTAATAAAAAGTTTCAAAAGATAAAATGTAATGTAGACAATGAGGAGCAATGTATACTTGGGTAATATTTGAACCCCTAATATATTGTTTTCTCATGTGACAAGAAAAAAATTGATACTTGCTCATGTTTTTGAGCTAAAACTTTTACTAGAACGTTTTGGTACTATTTTGCTACCCGATGCCAGATTTTGCTATTTTTCTATCAGAACAGTGTCATACACATCAGTTTTTAAACTTCTGTAACAAAAGACAATTTTCAATTTTATATTGGCTAAACAAGACAGGTGTACTTTTCTGAAAGTAGCTAACAAGTTCAATGTTAGTTATTCAACTTCTCAAAGAATTCGACGAGCTCTGAGCACAGCTGAGGAAAATAGAATGAGAATTGTTTGGTGAAAATTACAAGTTTCGAAGAAATAATGCTGCACCACACTGAAGCCATTTACTTTGTCCCCCTCCAGAAGGTATGTCTAGCTTGGCGACAATCTTCTCTCGATCACTGTTGAAATAAATAGGCAACGAAATGACTTCTTCTGCATGGTATGGGTTTGCAGTATTCTGAAAAGTAAAACTGTAGTTAGTGGCATCACGAGCACCAATAGTATAGACATGGTGACACATTTTGATGTTCTAGTAGAGGAACACCCGCAAACCCCACAGTTCCGAAGAAGGAAAGGGGCTACCTGAGAATGAATGAATTAATTATATTTTGCTGCATTTTAGCAGGCAAAACCTAAAAATATTCTACAAATTATGAAGAAGAGCGATTACAATTCACAATCATTCTAGTTTTAAGTGTCCTCCCTTTATAGCCAAATGCTGGGTAGTTTTTTTTTCATTTAGAAAAGCTAGAACCTGGTTCTTACAAAAACACACTGAATGAAAACACCACAATTTAAAAAAATCAGTTGTGTGCCTCTTTGGCTCAACGTACCCTTGTGAGTTTATGTTTCTATAACAAGTTTAAAGAAATAAGAATAGTGTAGGATTAACAGCTAGTCAATATTATTCTGAGTTTGTTTGTAGACCATGAATTATATCCAAGTATTTTCTTTTTAAGGGCAAAAAAAACAGCTCTCACTAACTAAAAATATGGAATTTTTTTTCATTTAAGAAATCTTACAATGTTCAAGTTTTTTTTCCATTTTTTAAAAAAAAAACTTGTGTAACAATGCTTGGAAGATTATTCACAAATTGTATATATTTTTGCAGTCACCATATAAAAACCATTTAGCAAAAACAATTTTACATGCGAAGCTCATTCACAGATCAAACCAAATTGTAGCTTAATTACAACAATGCTGCAGATATACTATATATAAGTACAGTCATACCTCTGTTTTCAACCATCATTCGTTCCTAAAAAGTGTTTGAAAACCGATATGGTTGAGTACCAAATCATTTATTCCCACAAGAAATAATGTAAAAGTACATAATCCGTTCTCAAGCACCAAATGAACTGTAAAGTATTACTAAAACGAAATATAATAATGAAAAAATGTTTATTCAAACAGTAGATATGATATAATTGATAAGAAAAACATAACAGAATTACTTAGAAAGAAAAACATAATTATTCCTGCATGAAAAAACCTTACATGTTGGAGCAGCGTGATGGCATACGTAGGCTAAGTGAGTGGGGTGGGGGAGGGAGCAAGTTACTGCTTAGAAGGGGAGTCCCCTTCCATAACAACTTCTGGGAAATCACTTTTTTGTCTTTATCTTTTTCTATCACTATTCTCTGTCTCTTTCGCTCAGGTGAAATTTGCTTTGAGGTGTCTTTTCTTATCACTAAAAACTTGTCCAATGTTTGCTGTTTTTGTCGGTGCTTTAATATTTTCCTGAAATGAGCCATCACATTGTCATTGATCATGTTCACTGTTCGATTTGTAACCACTGTGTCTGCGTGATATTTTTCTGCAAAGTTTTGCAGATCAGTCCATTTCGTAATCATTTCTTTAATTATAGCACTCGAGACATCCTCCTTATCCTCTTCTTTTTCTTCAATTTCATCATCCAGGTTTTCTTTCTTTTCATTTTGAAGGTGTTCGAGTTCTTCTGTAGTTAGCTCAATACTAATACTATGGTCTTCCACAAGCTCTTCAATATTATCAGCGTCTACCTCCAATCCCATACTTTGCCCCATAGCCACAATATCATTGATGATAGTATTTTCAACAATTTCTTGGTTAGGCGTAGTCCCAGCAGTACCAGAGTCTGACTCAAATCCATCAAAGTCTCGTTCTGGTACACACTCTGGCCATAGTATCTTCCAAGCAGAATTCATTGTTCTGTAGCACCCTTGGTTCCATACACTGTCAATGAGAGACAGCATTCAAGATATGGAAATGAGCCTTCCAAAACTCTTTCAAAGTTAATTCAATGTCACTGGTAACTTCAAAACACCTATGAAACAGGTCTTTGGTGTACAATTCTTAAAATTTGAAATCACTTGTTGGTCCATTGGCTGTAATATCGGAGTAGTGTTAGGTGGAAGAAATTTAACTTGAATAAAATCAAACTCTTCAACCAGTCCTCCTCTAAACCTGGAGAATGAGCGGGAGCATTGTCAAGCAACAGGAGGCATTTTAATGGCAATCTTTTTTCCTGAAAATATTTTTTCACACTTGGGGCAAAAACTTCATGCATCCACTTGGTGAAAAATTGACGAGTGACGTAGGCCTTTGTATTTGCCCTCCACATTACAATTTGCTTTTCATTACATTATTCCACTTAAACACTTGAAGGTTATCTGAGTGATAAACCAAAAGTGGCCTGACTTTGAAATCGCCACTAGCGTTACCACACATTAAGAGTCAACCTGTCCTTCATAGGTTTATGATCTGGCAATGCTTTTTCCTCGTTTATCATAAAAGTGCAATTTGGCAACTTTTTCCAAAATAAACCTGTTTCGTCTCGATTAAAGACCTGTTGTGGGATGAAACCTTCTGCTTTTATAAAGTCACTGAACTTTTTTAAACTTCTCTGCTTCTTCCTTGTTTGAACTTGCCTAAGTACACTGTGAATTCCACTTCTTTCTTAAACTTTACGAACCATCCTCTACTTGCTTTAAAGTCAAAGTCTTCAAAACTTGCACCAGGGGTTTTCTTAACTAGATCGCCATAAATATCTAGCGCTTTTTCTCAGATAAATGCTTCACTTATACTATCCCCTTTCAACTGTTTCTCGTTAATAAGCACAAGCAACAACTTCTCAACTTCTTCAATTATCTGTGATCTTTGCTTACTTATCACTTTAGATCCTTTTGCAACATTAGCAGCTTTAATCATCTCCTTATTCTTCAAAAATGTTGATATCGTCGATCTCGGTATGCCATACATCGACGCAAGATCTGAAACACGAACTCCATTCTCATGTTTTGTTATGATTTCTTTCTTTAGTTCCATAGTCATTCTCGTAGTTTTTCATTTTCCTTTGTCACTAGCACTTTCACTTTTCTTAGGAGACATGATTGGGGCTAAGCATAACACAAAAATAAAAGTAATCCAGGAAAAATAAGCGGAAAAAGCACTTAGCGATGTTAGGCGATTCTAATGTTGTGCGTGACTACTTTCAGACACAGTCAGTTACTCTCGGCTCTACTCGGTTCGCCGCGCATGTGTCCATCACGTATTTGGCGGTTGGTTGAGTACCGAAATGTTGGTCGATAGCGGATTCAATTTCAGCAGGAATTTTCTGGTCGAAAACCGATTTGTACGAGTATGGAGATGGTTGAAAATGGAGGAATGACTGTACTCCTAAGCACACATTTGCTGATAGGCCCTTTAGCACAGCTACTCCTCCTGCGTTCTAGTCAAAATTCGTAGCTAGGTTTTTTAAAATGCTTTCTATCAAATAAAAGATGACTACTAATAGATATTAAACGTAGAAAAAAAAATACAAGAATAAAATTGGAAAATATTGATTGGAAAATATTGAAAAATATTTTCCAATTTGGAACCCAAGCAACAGTACCTTTGGAACCCAAGCAACAGTACAAGGTGGAATGGAGGAGACTGACGGAGAGTCCCGCTGATTCTCTGACAATCTAACTCCATCAAATGTACATCCTTCCAACTGTAAGCCTCCAAGGGTGATGGCACTAGTAGCTCCAGAGATCTTACCTTGCCAGGCAGTGACAAACTTTAGGTTATCCATAGATGTTTTGCACTCTCTGGAAAGTAAGAGCTTTTTATAATTACCTTACTACTATTTATAGTTTTCAAATGCATTGGCTTGCAATATGTACTATTAGCACAATCATTCCTGCGCATTGAGTTTTATCATAGAAATAGAGGCTTAATTCTAAAGCCTTCAATTTGATTGAACAGATGAGTCACGTGATTAAAAAGGGATTTTGGAAATGAATATTTCGAGTTTATTATTAGAGGAGGCCCATCTTCATAAACTTTACCAAAAGATAACTTAATTAGTTGAACCACAATAAGTAGTTAAATTTTCAACTAAGTAGATGTTTATATGCATAAGCATATGGTCAAAAACATCCAAATTACAATCAAACAAAGCTGTAAATGTGGAAGAGATATGTCTCGCATTTTTTATTAAAAAATAAATATTGCAAATACCTAAGAAAGACACGTTCAAAACAAAATTTTTACCTGGCTGTTTGCTGCCGAAGAGCATTGAGGAATGTATCAGGATGGAGTAACTCAGACAGATCCAGTGTGTCACGCAGCAGTGATCCGGATTCTGCTTTTTCCACCCACTTTGGTATAGCCAAAGCTCTGCGCACAATTGCTCGCATGTATTGCAAGGGGTCTTCTGGTCCCTCCCACTTACTTTGCCAAGCATATGGAGTCTGCAAAACATGTAACACCAACAAAATATCAAGTACAATTTAGACTAATTTATGAAGAGATTTGGGAAGAGGGACTAGTGGGTATGGCACAACATATGCTTAGGTGTGGTGGGTAAGTGATCATTAAATTACAACATGAAAAAAAATAAATAGCCATGCTTGTGGCAATAAAGTTTAGTGTAATTTTATTTTTAATATCGATATTTCGATATTACATCCCTCTCAAGAATATGTAGCCAAAGGTATAATATGCAAAATCTTGGATTAAATATTATTAACACCAAATTCAATGAAATTCTATTCAAATTGTTTTCTTCCATTTTTTATTATCTCCCTGTCACATTAAAATTTGAAGTATCAGAAGGAGACACTAGAAGAATTCCCTAATCTTTCTGTCAACTGTGTCTTTACACTTTCTAATTAATTTGATAGAGATAATAGTTTTTTGCAGGAATTTAGCATGGTTGCTGGTACAATTTTTCCAAGAAAAGCTTAGGTCCAGTAACATTAGGCTGCGGTCACTACAAAAATGTTGTGCATCTGAAAAGTTGATATCCCAATTAAACAAGACACTGCGTGTTCTTTAAATATATAAGCTAAACTTCTGCTTGTTTCGCCATAATTTTTTTTACATAAACAGCATCGTAGTAATCACTTTACAAATCTTGCACTTTCTGTTGGCTAGAAATACAGATTTCAGATTTTACACTGTGCCAATTTGTCACAAGCTGGAGCTGCTATATCTGACTAAACCAGTTAACTCCTAAGGATATTGTCGGCCCTAGGTATAAGTTTAACATGCAGCTTAAAGCTGACAACGTTATTAAGAAGAAATAAAGAGGCTAAAATAATTTTAACAAATTGCCAGTTTTTTTGTTGCTTAACAAGAACATTTTGCTGCAATAACTAAATATGATAAAATAAAAATTACAGTTTGTGATTACAACGATAAAGCATCTTATAACATATTATTTGGTTGAAGAATTTTGTTGCTTGGTCATGAGTGTACTGATTCAAATACACTCATTCATATACAAGTACTCCTAGCTTATAACAAAAAGACCATTCAAAGGCATGACAGTCACTAGGACGAAGAACCACCAGGGTGCAGCATTGTACAGGTTAAACATTTAGCAATGAATAAATAATTCTGAGTAACCGCTGAACCTTAAAGCTTTACTCTACTACAACAGCAATGACATGCACAATAAGTTTATTTGATACAAGAAGCCACACACTTGCTCACCTCTTGACATAATAATGAGTCTGCCAGCCTTTGAATGTCGCTAGTCAGCAAACGAAGGCCACGAATCACTTTACTCAGATTTGCCAAAGTGCTGTGAACCTGCTGCACTAGCTGAACACTGTTGTAGTGCTCTAGCAAGATAAACGACTTGATCGGTGACTGATGCTCTCCTTGGTCACTAGGTGGAGACACACGTTGTTGTATGATGCTCACATTCTAATAAAACAAAAAATTGTTTGTCTACAGATAGCTCACCAATATTAACCATATAAAATATGCATTATATAACTTAATATAGCACGACAAGCTAATTCCGGTTGCTATAAACTGTGTTTTTTCAAAATGAATGACAAGTCAAAAATATATAATTGTGGGTATATGTCGGTATATATATATATATATTCACCATTCCCAGCGATCTATATATTAAACAAAAGATCTCGATCTAGTTAACCATTAGCTATACAAGATAAGACTATTTTTTTGCATAAATGTAAAATTCAGGCAAGGTGCTGATGATACCGTAGGTACCCTAATTCTCATGTTTGACAAATTAAGAATTTTAAAGTTTGACATCAGGTCATTCTTTTTAAAAATGCTAAATTCAGTTTAAAAATTTTTTAATTCCCAGGGGTGACTCTTTATTAAATAAGATTAAACATTTTTCTCATCTACATTTCGTTCAGCAACTGTTCACATTTTTGACCACATTTGGTATTTTTGGATTCCCATATCTGTTCTTTCCCCCAGGGCCATTGCAGGCCATCCTCAAAAAGTTCTCACCCTCAACAAATATATATATACCCAACATTTTGCAGGACAAAAACCTCTCTCCCTGAGGAAGGGGTTGAACATTTTTATAAATATTAGGATGTCAGTAGGTGACAGGTCATTCTAGTTCTACTGAGCTGATTCGACCATCATTGATCCTAATGAAGGGTAAAATATTTTTGTCTATGTTGGATTGTTTTGCATTAACAGGTCACTCTAATTCTTCACATTAAGTTGACTTAGAACATTTCCAACCACTTTGGGCACATTTAGGGTATTTAACCTTTGACTTATAATCCCAGAGTCAATTTGCAAGCCATTGTCCAAAAATCTCAAAGCTACAACAAGTGGTTTAGGTATAGCTGGTTTAAACTCAAATTCTGGGCAGATGACGGATGGCAGACGATTTGTGACGATATAAGGTCCCCAGATACTGGGATAATAAACTTGCTAAAAGCAAGCAATTTAAAGGGAAAATGAAGCAGAAATACTTAATCATTCATGACATAAAGCTTTTCTTCAACAGTACCTGGTTCAGTTTTTTCCATTGATTAAGTAGAGGAGATAGCTCAGTATCCCATTTCTCTTTGTCAAACTTGTTTGCAGTCACACCAGATCTCATGAGAACTCTTAACTGTGATATGACCTGTAAGTTAAACAAACACAGTTACTATAAATGAATGAATTGCAAATGTATCTAAAATATAAATAAAATTACTGGAGTGCAAAAATAATATTTTACCATAAATATTTGGTTCAGCACAAAAGAACTTCTGAACAGCTCTCTAATAACAAACAAAATACAAGGTAAGCCTGTAATTTAGATTTCACAGGAACACAATTTGTTTCTGATTAAACCACAGGGTGAGCCTCAATCATGCTTTGCACATTATATAGCTTCTAAACAATAATCTAAATTTGAGTGAATGAATGTGATCTCCATTTCATTTAGTGCATTTAATGATAATAAGAGTGTAACCCTTACCTCTGTAAACCTTTACAGAAACACTAAACTTCCCATTTAAGGAGATACATTTGGCTTCACCAACAGCACACAAAAAGTTAAATATTGAAGATAGCAACTAGGAGCAGAACAAAACACAGTAAATTAGCACCTGACTGCTCACAATACGTTGAGTAGACCTCTCTATATTGGCTGGGAGCCCAAAGTAGGATGGTTTATCTTCATCACCTAGACTAGATATAACATCTGTGTATTCCTGCAAAAATAGTTAACAACCAATGTAACATGCACTTCAAGAGTGTTAACTATGAACCTACAGGCCCTGCAAATGGCTTTAAAGTTCTTTGGTCTTGAAGAAGAACTGTTGACCCTTTTGTCACCAAGAAATTACAAAAAATAAAGGTAAGTTATAGCGGTATTTTAATTTATTTTAAAAATTGTAGTGCATCCATAGGAAACAAAAATTGAATAATGGGGGCATGGAGCCTATAGAATTATTTTGCAGGAAAGTCCCTAAAGTATGGACCTACGCCACTACTTGAAGATTTGCTGTCGCTGATTAAATAATCTAAATGTTCAAGTTGGCAATAATTAAATATTTTTACCATTTAGCCTTAGCTTTAAAATGTGCTAACTGTTAAAAAGACTTTGAAATTACAGTACATAGGCAGCAAAATAAAGTTGTTTTAGCAGTGTTTACTATTATTATTCTTTTAAAATTGGCTGTTTCTCTGCCTATACTAATTTTCATAATCTGCAGTAAAAGTACTTACAGACAGTGTGGATGAGGTGGGCATACCAATGCCACCAGGCAAGGTATTTTTGCTCCTGGCTCTTCCAGAAATGAGATCTGGCGTAAATAACTGCTGCAAATAAGAGACTAGCACACGCATGTCGAATATGTTATCAACGCGTCCTCCGTAAATAGCATTTTCAAATAGACCATGAATAAAAGGCCATGAAATACTGTCACCTCCTATAAACAACACACACATATTATCATTAGCTGGGGTGTGATATATCATGCAAGTCAAAACAGCATAATATAGACAAAGTACAAAAATTAATAAAATATGTGATACATTAGATGGATCTGCTAGTAAACTGACTACGATTTTCAGTTCTTTCTTCCTGACCAGAATATTCAAATTAATGTTTAACGTCCAACTAAATAAAGTTGAGAATTGCCATTGCTAATATTAATCTTGCAACAGAAACACACTCTTTTTTTATGTTGTTTGAGACATTAATATACTTTGATGAAATGTAAAAGGCTAGATAAACGGTAATTATAATAATGTTTATTGTCAAAAAACATGATTACATTTAGGTGAGATAGCTTAGCATATATGATCAACTTTAAAGCTACTTTTATTTTTGCCTTACATAAACTATGCATCATGATCAGTCCTATAGCTATTTTGTTTGTGTGAAACACATGGGGGCATTACCTAAATACCTATTCTTTTTTCGAGAATGAATTTTGCTAGAGCACTTTTAAAGATAGTTAGTTCTAATCAGTAAACAGGCTAACTGTGGCTTATATAATAACCAGGATAACCACACCATGGTGCAACAATGAAAAACATTAGTTATATTAGCCACCACTGGCCACTAGGTAGAAGATCAGAGCTGACTGTCTCGACACACTGTTTTCGTATTCTTGCATGAGTTCCATGCTCTTGCCAAAGTAAGCTTGAAAAAGCAAGACACTTTTTGTGTCTCTTCAATTCAAGTAACACCATTGTGACAAAAAGCAAATTCTCAACCTATCATGGTGGTTTAGGAAAACCCTGATAAAACAGTAAAGGAATTTACTGGCTTCCTAGTGTATAAGAATATGTCTGCTTCCTTTTTGACACATGTTTGCTTAGTCAAATTTCAACTTAGTTAATTTCCATGATGAACGTACACTTTTTGTTATGTACAATTGGACAGCAGCAACAGATTCATTTCTAGAAACCATATGCACACCTGATTTTGAAGCAAGGTTGTCGATAATATCTGCAGCAGCACGGAGATCACCTGTTGAGAACTCGTAAAATTTCGTCCATCCTTGGGGTATGTATGAGCGACGCTCCTGACAAATAGCATGAAACCAAGCCAGAGAGAAAAGACATTGGGCACGTGCCACGCTGCCTGTCTTTGCGACAAAGTTTGGACTCCATCCTTCATATGTTCGCTGCATGTTCTTCTTAATACCCGGAGGAGCCTGGTAAAAAAGAAAATGAAGTCATGACAATTATGAATTAACTAAAACATATAGGGAATAAACTGACAAGAGACAATACAGAAAAGATCTAAGACAGTATGAAATCGCAGAGCAAAAGCTTGAATTGAATCGATACTAGTGGACAGAAAGGTAACAATATAGAATAGTTCACAATAAAACTGAACAATATAATACAGATATAATTCCTCATCTCAAGATGAAAAACAGAATAAGAAAACGAGGACAAAATAGGGGAAGACAGGACAAGACACCCATAGCATAAAGGTTGAAATCAAAAAAGGAAGAAAAGACAGAAACACATGCCATCTCATGTTCAGGTATATGATATCTTGGTCAACTACAATAAGTGCTTGGCCTTAATAATGCAATGTCGAGTTTTGAGATATTAAATAGCAGAGCATAACTTGAAAAATTTTAAAACCCATTAAGTCATTATGTACTACTAATTTGAACTTGCTGCAAAAACCTTTATAATAATATCTAGTACCATCTTTACACCGAATTTGTCAGCTTAATGAACTCCTATGCTGATAACCAGTGGAAAACAATAGCAGTTGGACTCTACAGTTAGATGTCGAACGAGCAGTCTTGACCACCTGGACAGTTGCTAACCAGTTTCACTTGCTGGAGGTATTGTACTGCTCTTGTAGACATCAGGGCATATCAAGACATTACAATGACCTAGGCTTATAGATCAGTCTCGACCATATCTATTATGGATTTATGGTTTACAATGAAGTGACACAATTTATGGTGTATCTATAGATTAATATTCTTGGTATATTTATTTATATATATATATAAGATTCGAGGCTACAGCTTCGACGAGGGCACCAATTGTGGCGATCTATATATCAAAAGAAAGGTCTCGATCTAGTGTCGTGCCATTGATAGTTTATTTTTCGAACCGGGCCCACCGGGAGGAACGGGGGGGGGCGAAAAACCTCCAAAAATGGCCATTTTTCGGCCGTTTTTTGCAAAACTTATACCTCTTATTTCTGAAGAACTGGAACGGGCCATGGGTGGTGCTGGCTATGGATAGATAGTTAGACTATTAATAGCACTATCACCTAGTACCTAAGTGGTTATAGTTAATTACATATCTTTGCATAGGCACTTAGGTTGAAGCAGGTTGCACAACTGCTTGTGGTGTTGTAACAGCTGCCTGTAATTGTTGTACTTATTTGTTATATGGCACTTATATATAAAAGCAGATCCAGTGACTGCCGGTGGGGTGCTTATAAAATACTAGCTTTATATGAACATGAATGAATACACATTTTTCAATGCAAATAAGAATTTTTTAACACTGAGCCTCTAAAATAATCTGGCACTATAGCCTAATTAGCCAATTGGTGAATATGCCCCTGGTGCATACGATGGTATGCACAGGAGCTAATATTAATCTCTTTCATGAATCTTTCTCAGGGACTTCCCACTAAACTAACATGCCACATGCGGGTTTTGGTATAAAATCAGTATAGGTATTCGTAGGAGGCTAAAGAGTTCATGTGCAGATGTGCTCTTGAGACAAGGATGGTTACCTCATCTGATAAAAAGACACGAACAGAAAGCAAAGTATATGTACAATGTGCATTTAGTTCACATAGGCTAAGTTATGAAAAATAAAATGCAGAATGCCATGCTACAAACCCATAATTTATTAAACGCCACAAAATCTGCAACATTGTTACATTTCTGTTGTGATAAGTTGTGGAGAATAATAATAATAGATTAATAACAAAGCACTACTGCAAAAATTTGTTAATGAAGAAATAAATTCTCTATGCATGCTCCAAATGTACAATAGACCTACTGTTAGGTCTGAAATGTTAATACGGGAAACAGCATGAATAAAATGAATAAAAATGTAGTAAACAGTTAAGCAAAAATATTTCCTGCAGAGAAACTTTGAAAGCAAAAAAAAACTATTCAAAGCTGCTAAATTACTAATTAACTATCATCTTGCCTTGTCACAAACTTTCAGCGGAAGGCATTTTCATGGAAAACTGAATTATGTTAGGAGTTTTTGCCCTTCTGCTGTTCTGACAAAACAAATTTTTTCAATACACTTGATTAAAGTGCCGCCCTTTAAAAAGCACCACCCAGGCCGAGCACCTTCTTCTTTACGTAGAAGGGAAAGTCACAGTTTTTCCTTACAAATGCTAAAAATTTGAGCACATGGCAGTATTTCTCAAAAGCATGGGTTCTAAGCATGTTTTGATTTACCATCCTGAGTAAAAAGTACTCGCTAGTAAGTGCGGTCAAAGCCTTCGACCCTCAATGGCTGCCTATCAATGTTATCTCCATTTATTACCATAAATTTAGTTTTACCCTGATTCAGCTGTGTGCCAGACTCACTGCAGAAATCAAGGAGAGTTTGCACTTTGTTTAAGCAGCTACTTCTAGAGGTAGCTAAAAGTGCAGTGTCGTTCATTAACATTAGCAAATGTAGCCAGTCTGAAAACCCATCTGACTGGTAATTACTTTCAAGCTTTTTTATCAGGTCGTTCACGTACAGCGTGAACAAGGTACATGATGTGGGTGCTCCCTGGCGTACTCCTATGGAGGTTGTAATTACCCTGTTTTTTGCTCGCAGTTTCTATTACATGCATACTATACACACACACACACACATATATATGTGTGTGTGTGTATATGTGCGTGTGTGTGTGTGTGTGTGTGTGTGTGTGTGTGTGTGTGTGTGTGTGTGTGTGTGTGCGTGTAATGTAATAATTTGGTATATATATATATATATTTGGTAAACAAAATAAGCCTGCCAAAATTCTGCCTTAATTACGTGTATTATATATATATATACATTACGTATTATATATATATATACTAGGTTATTTTTGTAATTTTCAACATTTTTTGAATTGGCTCAGAACAGTAGTATTACTTGGTAACTATTATGCTTAGTATCTTGCACCAGCTTGTTATTGTTAGAGTTTTCAAACTCAAACTTTGAATCACATATCTCTGACTCTGATTTGCTCAACATCTTAAAACGAAATTTAAGAAAATCTTGTGCAGTCTGAACTTTCACACAGTCTTGCACTGAAATGAACTCCAACCGACTTCTCTGCTAGCTGGGGTAGGAAGCGTAGGCTACTAATTACAGTGAAAAGACATGTAGCCTCTCTATGTTTATTAATCAGAAGTCCCTGGCTGAGGCCGTTGGCTACTGTACTTGCCTCTGCCTTATGTTATGTCATAGCACCCAGTGTAATGGCGGGTGATTGTAATTGCTACAGTGCCAACGGTACTCAAATTAAGTTGCCATATCACAAAGAATATGCATCAAAACTGCTTTAAAAGTCAGGAAATATTTAATCCCGCCTACTGTAAGAGAAAATAACATAAAAAACACAGTGTAATAGGACCTTTAAAAATGCGAAATGCAACTGCATTTGAACAACAACACAATATTATTTCTATGCAAGCAAACTAAAACAAACCAAAAGTACACATATTAATACAAGTTTGCATCATAAGGCAATGTGGCAATAATGGTTGTTACAGATTAAAACTGTCACAGCACTTCTGATGTGCATTCCTGTTAACAATGTTTTAAAAAAACAAGTTACGACATTACAGAAATAGATTTCTGAATGATTTTCAACATACAAAGCTGCATCTGTTTTGAACAATGGTATAAACACCAGGCTTTGAAAACTTATTTCACATGCTGGCTTATTCGAACTGTGACCAAAAATTATGAAAGATTAGTTTTTGAGTTAGGACTTTCAATGTAAAAACAATTTCAATCAGTTTTTGATGACAACGTTCATGAAACAAATAAAGCAACTTTTCATAATTCTTCTCTTTTATCTAACATCTTTGTCTAACATTATTTACCTAGCCTGAACACAGAGTGGCTAGAGTTATCTATATATTATTGTTACATATAATGTACGTACAATACATTCATATATGTATTATAATCGTGCTGACAGATTAAAAGGACTTGCAAAGCATCTTGCAGGACACTGCTTTGTTCGTTATTATGCTGTAACATATTTGTATGCTACTTGAATTGTTTACATATCCATTCGCCTATCAATGTCACAACACCAACACAGACACCAAGCAGTAAGACCAAAAATACTACACGAAGTTGCTCTAAGGTAATTGCACGAGCCCCTACTGCTTGTGTGGGCTTAGCCAAACATAAGTCTGATGATATAAGCACCTCCTGCAGCAAACCACTCATGAGACCACTTTGAATTAACATAGCCAAGCCATAGTTTAAGCGTACTGTGTAATTACTTTGTTTTGGGACTGCAAAAGCTTGTGGTAATGACAGACCAGTAACAGGTGCAAATTAAAACCTACATTCTCCATGGAGTTTATAGTCTCTGATAATGTCCACCTTTGCATTAAATTCGCCTCGAAAATATGCATATCTTCCGGTAGATACTAAATTTATAGCTTCTTCTCTTGTGGAAACCGGTACATTCTTGTCTGCCTCCATTTTGTACCACAGCTTTTTATATTCTGAGCCTAGTGGGCTGTTCTTCAGCAACTGAGTTGCAGCAAAATTTCCAATTGTAACAGGAGTGATATCGCTATCTATTAATTCTTCGAATGATGTAAAAAGATGCTGTGGTGTGCTTACAAATAATTTGCTAATTAGTGTCCCAGTATACATAGCTATTATGCAAATTACAAACAACCACCACCATAGAGTCAACATTCTTGCTGGAACACCTTTTGGCACATATGTCCAGGCTTGCTGAAAAAATGAAGATGTTGCATAAAAGATGAAATACAATGTGCCCGGGTTCTCACATACTGTTTCCCTGCCATTCTTTTCAGCAAGATGTAAGAATGACATGCGATTGAGACAGCGAAGCAGAAGTCCAACAATGACACTGTACATCAGCAAAAGCAGCCAGACTGATGTTGTGAATGGATCTGTCAAATTGAACCCACGTAAAGTGTGTCGTTTTGTCATAAAAATTTGTGGCAAATAAGCAATAGGGTGAAGAAAAGTCATGTACTTAATTCTTTCAGGAAGCAGGTAAATTAATCCAACTATATCCACTTCTTCACTATTAACAACCTGTTCAGGAAATTGAGATAATTTCATGTGCCTTATTTCGAAGGTGAAATTCATGGCGCTGCCAAGCAATGCCATTATTTTTCTGGCAATTATTTCAATGGGGCCGCGATACCAAACAGCTATTCGTAGTTTCGCTCCATAAAAAGAATAATCATTTTCATCAAAATTGTTCTTGCAACCAGCAAACGATAAATTACAGAAGTTATTTGTCCACTTAAGCAAACTTGTATTGTACGGACTTGTCGGCTTTTCAAAGAATGGGCAAGTTTTATGTTCACCAAATTCTGCTATTCCTAAACAATTAAACAAAATACAAACACTAAAAAATAGCACCATCCTTCTGCACTTCATTGTTCAAATATTTTTTATTAGTCACTCATTTTCTGATATCACATCCATGACTTCGTATAGACATAACATGAAAAAGAATGGATGGAAAAGAAAGATGTGTGCAAATAAAGTGAAACTGCCTGTCAATATATTCGCTTTTACCTGAAACTGCAATTCCATTAGGTGCAACTTGTAAACAAATGGTATTGTTAACCACTAACATCCACAAACATATTCATCATGCACATCAAAAAGCTCTTTGACGTGTACCATGAAATACCCTGCAATACTATCATTTATAACTATGTTTTAAAGGGATGGGGATGAACTCTTGCACCAATAGGCCACAATTGAATAAAAAAATGATGCAGTGTAGTAATTTAATAATTACTGAGGCCATCTATGTTGCACTCTTGCAAGTAATTTGCTTAATGTTGGAGAATCATGAAACTAGATACCATTTTATCTTTCCTTTCTCTCTCTTTCTCACCATCCTCCTGGTAGATTTTCATCTGTCAGCCGGCGAACACTTGATAACGTCTCTCCAGGTGTCTCTGTCTTCATACGTCTTCTGCTCCTCCACATCCACCAGTCGGATTCCTCTCCTCGCAAGCGCCTCTCCAACTCCATCAAGCCAACTCTTCCGGGGCCTTCCCACTGGTCTTTTGCCTTGCGGCTTCCATTCAAGATATTTCTTTGCCAGTCTCGTGTCGTCCATCCGCTTAATATGCCCATACCACCTCAACTTGCTCTCCTCAATCTCTCTCAAGAGTGGTTTCACTGAGAGGTCTGACCTTATCTGTTCACTTCTGAGTCTGTCTATCCTTGTTACACCCCTTATAGTCCGAAGAACTTTCATTTTCGCTGCCTGTAGTCTTGAGGATGTCTTCGTTGTAAGTGACCAACATTCAGCTCCATATGTTAGTATTGGTTTCAATATTGTGTTATATATAGTTGTCTTGACTTGCTTGGGTATGCACTTCTCTTTCAATAGGGGATACATCATCATAAAGTTTCTTGTATATTTCTCAATCCTCGCACTCAACTCCGTTTCCTGAATATTTTCTTCATCCACAACCACCCCAAGGTATTTATAGGAATTTGCCGGGTGCAGCTTCCTGTCTTCCATATACACATCAAATTCCTCTCTTCTACGGCTTATGTGCATGAACTCAGTCTTTCCCTTTGCCGTGTTTATGCTCATTCCATTATTATTCATTGTTGATAACCATGAACTGGCCAAACCCTGCAGTTCTTGTATGGTGTCCACCATCACTGCCACGTCATCCGCGTAAGCGAGGACTTGCTGGTTTGGTCGTGGGTTTGTATCTCTGATGCACTTGTCCATGAATATGATATATAGGAGCGGGGACAACCCGTCTCCTTGTCTTACACCTGCTTCGATGTTAAACCAGTCAGTCTCCACGTCTCCTTTTCTTACCTTACTCACACTATTGCTATAGATGCTCTTGATAACTCTTATCAGCTTTTTGGGAACAGAATACGGCGGCTCCGACATAATCTTCTAAAGCAGCTTTCTTGGGACACGGTCAAAAGCTTTCTCCATATCAATGAAGAGAGCAAATTTGTCCCTTCCCCACTCCCAGCTTTTCTCCATTATCATCTTCATCACAAACACAAGATCTGATGTACTTCGTCCTGGTCGAATCCGTACTGCCATTCTCCCAATCTAACCTCGACATGTGTACTAAGCCTCCTCTCGATTATACTACTGTATAGCTTTCCACAGTGGGACAATAGGGAAATGCCCCTAAAATTTTCACAAAGAGCTTTATCTCCCTTTTTAAATATCGGGTTAATGACTCCTCTCTGCCACTCTGGTGGTACAGTTTCTTGTCTGTATGCGTCCTGCATTATGGTTAGCAGGAGCTTCTGCGCCTCCTCCCCAGTTTCCTTCACAACTTCTACAGGGAGGTCATCATCTCCTGTTGCTTTACCCCTCTTCATCCGTGTTATGGCCCCCGAGATCTCAGCTCCCGTGATGTCCTCGATGAGTTTATTCGGGTCGATCTCTAGGTCCACATCCACTTCCAATTCTTCACTTCCTCGTACGTTGAGCAAATCATCAAAGTAGTCTCTCCATCTGTTAGCGATGTCATCTGGTTGCACGAGCAATTGTCCATTTTGATCTTTAATTGTGTAGGTTTGTTCTTTAGCACTACTTCTGTAATTCTTTGTCATTGAGTAGAGCAATTTCTTTGTTCCTGCATGGTCAGCCTTCAAATCCTCTCCGATGTTTTCCCACACTCTATTCTTTTCTTCTTTCTTTACTTTTTCAGCTCGATTCCTGGCTAGTTCGTATTCTCGTCTATCTTCGGGTCTTCTTCTCTTCATCCACGTTCTAAACCATCTCATCTTCTCTTTAACTGCACTCTTTACTGCTTCCGTCCACCAAGGTGTAGTTTTCTTCCTTCCTTGATACGACTTTTTAGAGCCCAATGTATCTGCTGCGGCAGATGAAACGATTTCTTTATATGTTTCCCAGTCTCTATTTTCAGCTTCCACTATTTTGTTGTTTATAACTTCTCTCATAGTGTCGGCAGTCTCTGAGTCTCTCAATTTTTCTATATTAAATCTCTGTTTCCCCTTCTTTTTCGGTAGCTTTTCTGTTTTCCATGTCAGTGTTGCTATCACCATTCTGTGCGTGGAGTCCATAGACAGCGATGGCACAGCACGCACATTCTGGAATATTCGCTTGTCTGAGGTCAAAAAGAGATCTATCATCGACTTGCTGACGTACTGCCGTGCTTCGCTGTTGCAACCGTAGTACGTCCATTTATGACTATCTCGGTGTTTATAGAAGGTATTCATTATAGCCAACCCGTTTAGCAGACCATAGTTAATTATCCTGCCTCCCTCCTCATTCCTGTCGCCAACACTAAACGCTCCGACCACTGTTTCAACGTGTTTCAACCATTTTATCTGATCATAAATATATCGAAGTTAGCATGGCTCTTTGGGAGTGGGTTTGCAAAATACCTTACTCCCAACTACTGCCTTACTCTCGGTAATCACTAATATGGGAATTTTATATAGCAGTGTCGAGAGTAGAACATTGTGTAGGCAACAATAAATACATTTCTGGACTATTCTGAGATGGAACAGTTTCTAAGGTAGTGCGCTCTGAAGAACTTTTTCTGCTACTATTCAGACGATCACAATGGTGTACTATATAATACTTGACAAAGTAGACTCTTAAGCCTTATATGGCTAAACATTGAATAAGCTCATTCTTCTCTTGCATATATGAACACTAACATGGCTCGTGGGTGGTCCCACAGATAGGCCAGTACCGCCCACACAGCTGTGTCACAGGAAGGTCCACCAGACATTTTTGTAATGTAGAGGCATAGACTTTGAGAAAATCACAGGGGTAATTTGCCCACTGAAATGGTACCACGATTTTGTCTGATTCACAGACTAATAGTTTCTGAGTGATTTTCGATATTTGCAAAAAAAAAAATAGCTCCATTCCGAGCATGGTACAGACACCAGGATTCCAACACTTGCATCACATTGTAGGCATTCCTATGTGTTGACACTGGGTCAATTTATTATTGAATTCCAAATATGATAGAAAACAATGAAAAATTTATTCTAGGGTCTTTAATCTAAAAACAATTACATGGCAAATAAGCACTTAATTGTACTGGGTCACTTATGTTAGTTTACTTG
This sequence comes from Tubiluchus corallicola, assembly GCA_030141605.1. Classification (NCBI taxonomy): domain Eukaryota; kingdom Metazoa; phylum Priapulida; class Priapulimorpha; order Priapulimorphida; family Tubiluchidae; genus Tubiluchus; species Tubiluchus corallicola. The sequence continues at coordinate 45,677 of JAQGDQ010000335.1, forward strand.
ATGAAAAGCTCATGGCAAAAATAAAAGACCTCACGGTTTTTTAGTTTTATGTATCTATTCACCTAATTGTTGACCTGGTAATCACCTCGTAGGACAGTGGTTTAGAGCGACTCTATAAGTCTGTAATTTGAATACTCTACAAAATTATTTAGTTTTAGACAATAAACGATAACAAGCAAAGAAATATATTGATATTGGCATTGTAAAGTGCAATCTTGAATAATGTCCATCACTCTGACACATCTTCATCAGCCTCCCTTTTCTTCTACAACATTGATATTCAATGTACAGATATGAGAAAAGTAAAGCAACATTGGTTAATTTTTAATCTCTGAAAATTGATTTACTGTAAACAAATATGCCATTCTAATAATAAGATCTTAATTAATTATAAAAAACAATAATGTGCAATTATAAGCTACCGTTAGATATTCTGTAGCAATATTATTCCAGTTAACAACTTCAGACCAGAAAAAGCAAAACACTTAGGAACTCCATTATTGGGTATGATAACGCCTTTAACTGATAATTTTATAACTTACAGCTTTAACTTTATCGTAAGTTATAAGTAATTAATAGACCTTTTTTGAATTAGCTACCAGTGAGCATTTGTGTTGACATACTCCAGTTTGACACTTTCCATTAAAAAATAGCTTATTGTTTTTAAATTACTTCTAGCACTTAACAGAAAAATGTTTTAATAATGACAAGAACATAAAATCTAGGAGAAAATGGCAACCCACTGGGCGAAAGTTTAGTACGAGGACTGCCCCTAATACAAGCATGAACTGGAATTTATAAGTAATACTTCACAAATCAGTAAAAGATTTAAATCTGTAGTATAAAAATGCAAGTAACTAAATAAAACTAACTACCTAAATAAATGTAATAATTAACATAAAATGTAATCAACTGAATTTGATTTAATGACTTAGTCCGTTTCATTTTTGCAAGGCCTATCAATACTAGAATGCAAAGTCTATCATCAACTGACTTATATTTGTTATAATCAATATAATCATATATACATGAATGGACAAGTGAAGTCTACTTATACAAAGATGTGCTAGAATTCTTTGTTTTTGAATTATCGCAATATTTTGCAGAATAATAACAATGAAACTATTACATTATCACCTTCCATTTAGAGTAAAAATATGTATCACACCACTATATTAGCTTAACGAATTTACTACAAATGTTATTATATGATTTTTAAGGCGCATGACTCTTACCTTTTTTTAGTGCAAACATCACAAAATAACCACCAATCGCGGCAGCATTTTTATTACTGATCAATGCAGCACACTTCAAACTTTGTCACAATACGAAATAGCCAATGAAGTTGAAAGTTTAAAATCATTGAAAAATATCACTATTGTGCAGCAGCAATGCTTTACATGAAAGAGGCAAACAAAAGAAACGAGACCAGACCATTCAAATGGGGATATTTAATACATCTTCTGAAATACAGAGAGGGTCGGAAACAAAGAAACAACTATGGTAGCGTTTAGAAACAGACTAAGGACATACAAACAGGTAATATGACAGTTACAAAATTCTAACAAAAAGATTATGCAAAGGCCATTTTAACTAATAAATTAACTTTTGTCACTTAATTTAATAGTTATCTTATTTTAATCTTATTTTTAAAAGAAGTATGACTGGGGCCTTGTAGCCGCAAAGCTAGGTACAATGTTTAAGGTATTAGTGGATAGTGGACAACAGCCATTTGAAAGTTTAGTTCAGATGTTACAAAAATACACTTCAAGTCACAAATGTGGACCAACAATAACTAAGACAGGCAGCTAGTATATTTTTGCATACAAATCCTTTCACCCAAGACTGGCAAATATATAGGTATACAAAATTAGAACTTATATTATTGAATTGCTAATAATAAGAAGAATACTAGTGATGCAGCTAAAGTTATTATAAGCAGGGAAACAAAGATTCCATAAGAAAGCAAAATAGCTAGATTTATCGGTGGGTTATAAATATACAAGTATGACATTTTAAAGACTTTATGACCGTGTTAGCTGAATCAAGAAGGAAAACAGGAATGCGATTGGTATAAAGTTGTTTTACTATCTAAGTAAAAGATATACCTAGGTATATAGATGTAATAAGTTTTCTTGGTTATGGGTTTACATAGCAGAATTTAGCTCAATACTGAGATACATACCTCATATGTGATCTTCAAAGACGATTGCAACAATACTGTAGGAAACTTCGGATGTACTTCAGCAGTTAGCCACAAACGAAAACTTTCATTTGGCTGAGTTGAATTGATCTCCTGTTACAGAGAAGAAAACAAAAGCTCTATACAAATTTATCACCAAATGAAACTTTAGTTTTCTGTGTATGAGATGACATGTACATCACAATAAAAATGGTAATAACTTTTAAGTGGCCAAACAGTGTAAATTCTAATTTATTCCCTTACATCAATGTCGATATGTATGTTCACCATGTAGCTGTTCACCAATTACTGTAGCTGTTCACCAATATAATGGAAATTTGTCAAAAATGTGAAGTGAGTAACAAAAAAGCAAACCTTTTCTAGCACAGGTAACCAGGTTGTAACCAGGTGAAGATTTTTCAGGCACAGCCATTCTCCTGTGCGTGCACACTCCCGTAGTAACTGTACAGCAGTCTCTTGTTGACCTTGACCCATAGCAACCTGCAATAAATGCTCGGTTCTCTGTAATCTGAGATCAGGGAACAGTAAAAATTACAAAATATCGTTACAATATGAAAAAGAAAAAACATAAATATGTTAGAAACTGTAAACCTGTACTGTAATATCGTCCTGTGAAGATTTCAAATGTAATTCTTGTCCTTAAATATCATTTTAAAGCTTAGCAGATGTGTGTAGATTTATATTTATTATTTAATTAGCTTACTCATTTCTTAGGAATCTTCACTGCCTAAGTTTTCGAGTTTTTGATACATGGCATCAAAAATTCACAAGAAGAAGAATTAACAAGAATTAAGAGGATTACACTAGCCATGGATTAGCACATGAGATGGTTTAGCAAACTCACTTGAACTGGTTCTTACATTAAATAATTAAAAAGAATTTCACTGCTTGAAGTATGTGATTCGTTATTTCACACACAAATCTTCTTCATCACCTTTGATGAAATCTAATTTCAAATTGTTTTTCTAATGCTGCCACTAGTGGCTAGTTTACAGGTAAAAAATAAAATTATCAATACAAAATAAGATTATCAAAAACAAAGTGAATAAAAACCTGATGGAAACGCTGCGCACCAACAACAGCATTAGCCAATTCCTGTAACTCCTGAGATGGATCAGTGCCAGGAGAAATTATGATGAGAATGGGTTCTGATGCCAATGATTCTTTCTCATAAAGCTTCTGTAGACTTGGTGATGGCGGAGCCAAATCATGCATACCTGGAAATGTTACAAATGTTCACACCTTTACATCAATCAATGAAATACATGCTAATTCACTGTTTTACAGCAAGAGTGTTAATCATGTAGTTAACTACAGGTATCAGGTATTACTGCATTATAATTTTTTTGTGTCAACAAATGTGAACTAAAATACACCTTGTGACCAAGTATTTAATTCCCAAAAAATCTGAAATGGCAGATGTCTTACAACTTGAGTTAGAACAGGGGTATTGCAGTTCATAAAATAAATTGGTCTGTCCTCCTCTTTCTCCACCTATTTTCAGAGCAACAGAGGTTCCAATTTGCTTACTGGTATGTCAGTTCATTCGCCTGCATTCATGAGCGTATGCCTGTTGCATTGAGTTCTGGATGTATATAGCATCTTGACCTAGCTTTGCTGACCAGACATACAGCTAATGGTTTCTTTTTAGGTGCTTGCTTACAACCCGATACAGTAATAATTTGTAGTAAATTTCTGTAAATTACTGTGGCAAAATGTTTTAGTAAAACAAATTTAATAAACATAAAACTTATAAAAGTGCAGTCTAAGCTTTATTAAATGTATTATAGTCCTTTCTCTCTCTCTCTCTCTCTCTCTCTCTCCCTCCCCCCCTTCTCTCTCTCTCTCTCTCTCTCTCTCTCTCTCTCTCTCTCTCTCTCTCTCTCTCTCTCTCTCTCTCTCTCTCTCTCTCTCTCTCTCTCTCTCTCTCTCTCTCTCTCTCTCTCTCTCTCTCTCTCTCTCTCTCTCTCTCTCTCTCTCTCTCTCTCTCTCTCTCTCTCTCTCTCTCTCTCTCTCTTTCTCTTTCTCTTTCTCTAATACTACACCTATAATTAGTTGCATTGTAGTGATATGATACTATGCTAATAGTTACATGGTTGTAGCACGTAAACATTGGCAATTACCTTTGTCCATTAAATAATAACATTATACATGGAAAGCAGCCTGAACACATAACTTAACATGTCATAGTGTATTAGCAATGTAGCATAACATGCCAGGTGCAATGTAACACATGCAAGCCTCTCTTTTGAGCTGTGGTTGAGTGATTTCCTATGGCAGCATGAAATACAAAGGATTTTATTTTTTCATTGTGATATGTTGATAACATGCTGCGATGGGAAATCACTAATCCACAGTTCAAAAGGGAGGCTTACACTTCTCAAAGAAGAAAATGTATCCACTTCTAAAAGTAATTACAATCAAAATCAATAAAATACTGTTGTAATCAGTAAAAACCATAAAAACTTGCCTATTGTGTCATTAATATTAATAGCAATAGTATTATATTATATAGTAACCAATGTCAATCTGCTATCTTGAATCACAGCACTGATAAACTTAGAGCAGCTGCTCATAAATTTCCTTAAGACTTAACAAAGCTATGAAGGTAACAAATTTTAGTGTCAATACCAAGTGCTCGCTGTCCGAAAAGAGTCATTGCTGATTGCAACCGATCAGGCCGCAATGCTTGAACAAGTAAGACTTGCTGAAAGGGAGAAAGCTTTTTTGCTAGCCTATCTGGGAACTCCTGTTCACACAGACTACTCTTGGCAAAATGATTCCACATGGCCGAGTCTCCAAGATCAAGTTGTTGTGCAAGATTTGTAAATGTTAGCTGCAATAGAATCAATAATATGTCATAGTTTATTTTAATTAAAAAGCATACTTAACTCAAAAATGCAGTAATAATGAAAGTGAATATTTGCAATTTTCCATTTATTAGTAACACATAAAATCTTACATAATTTATATAGAAAATATATTAACAGAATTTCGTACAGTGGTTAAATAATCTTACTGAGGATAATTTAATGACCGCAAATGTACACGTGCAACATGGGCCTACCGCAATGATCAGTGTTATCACCTATCTTGTTTATACTCTATGTTTAAGACATGCTGATAGAGGTACAAAACAGTGAAAATACTAAAAAAATTTAAGTTTGTTGTTGACAGCACATCCCTAGCGGCAGGTGAATTAGTGTTTGAGTCCTATAAAACTGTACAAGACCTGTGTAACAACATATACTGCTTGTGCAACAGGTGGTGTTTAAATATAAACTGTGCTCCAAACAAAACGGAATGATCATCTATATAAATATTCACGCAGCAAAGTGGGAACCAAACCCACCAAACTTAAAGTTTGGCAACAATGCAATGCAATATGTATCCAAAAGTAATGCTTCAAATGTTTGTAATACAGCATGGGGTAAATGGCACACTGTCAAGAAGTTTTGCTGCAAGTATGGAGGTCTAAACCTTGCAACAATTATAAGTTTATTCAGAGTGGTCCTACTACCAATCTTGATGTATGCTGCAGTAGCCTGGTTCAGTAAAAAGCCAACAGCACTTATATGACGTCTTAAAGACAGCTGCAGGTGCTGGATATAATCCACCCAAAAAGGAACTCGAGCTGATTTGTGGGGTTCCACCTTTAGAAGTTATGTACTCAGATATTGAGAGCAGATTTATCCTAAAAATGCTATCGAAACTGCCTGAGGACTTGGTAAGATGTGAAGTAGCCAGCGCTGATGTAGCACTAAGTCAACCTTTGTATACAAAGTACTTTGTAGCTGAACATATAGCTAAAACTAAATGCTTTCTAAAAATAGTGAAAAATATAACTATAAAATGAAATGAATGTATAATGGATGTGGTTAGCAGACAAGAACTGAAATATACCAAGAAAGACACAGGAATTCATAAAGGCAACGTGGGAAAGAAAATTACATCACACTAGTTAACCCGCAGGAAAACATCCAGAGATAATACCACTATACCTGAAGCCTACTAGACTACCTCTCGGAAAATACGACCAGCACCTGGAAAGAAGAGCGCTAACATTATTGCTTGGGAGAGGTACCAAAAGTTTCATGTACCATCTGGGTCTAACAGAAATGGATCAATGTCCTTGCGGTGGAGGCATGCAAATGTCAGTTGAAATTTTCGGTGAAATTATAAACATGTGCTAAGTGTAGATGTATAATTAATACCGTATGTACTTATGTACAAGTCGACCTTATGTACAAGTCGATGTGCAATTTAAGACCAAAAATTGCATCATTTTATATATTACCTGTGTACAAGTCGACCCTAAAATATTAAGATCTTCCAGAGTAAATGATGTGGTTCATCACCTTCCCATTTGAAGAAAAAATTTTTACTAAAATTAATAGCTCTGCATAGTTGTGGTTTATATATGAGTGTATGCTGGTAATCAATATTTTAACAATAAAACACGCATATACAAGGCCAGTATAAACCTACACAACATTGGCGGTTTCCATGCTCTGATCGAGTGCTTCGTCGCTAGTTTATTTACCGGTAATATATAAATTTTAACTTAATTTCACATACATTAAAATAAATTACAGTACTATTTTTTAATTTTGTGAAGTAATGTCAAGATGCGAACATTCTCTGATGTGAAGTATCACAGTATGAGTGTTCATTCAATCCAGCTCATAATGAAGGAATATTCGTATTGTAGACGACTGTTTAGCGACATCTCTCGAAAACATATCTTAAGTATAAATCGCCCCCAGAAATTTCACCTTAAAATCGCCTCCCAAAAATTCAACTTGTACATAAGTATATACGGTATATAAATATGATGTATATATAATATATTTAGGTATAAATTTGTAAATAGAAATTTAGATAAAATGAGGTAAAGTAAAAAAAAATAAAGTCTGTGCATCATTTTAGTTGTGATTGAACATCTATAAAGGTAAACATTTAGTAAGTTCAAATCTCGATTAAAAAGGTCATAATTATTTGTGATCTAATTTTTCAATAAGAAGTGAATTATCATGTAACCCTGCACATAGAGGGAAATTGTATATATATATGTAATGAATGTATATAATTAATAAAGAATTATAATAATAATAATTACTGAAATTCTTTGAAATCAGACAAAAGGCATTTAAGGTAAAGTACAAAGCTAATAAAAGTATTTGAAAGGGTTCACACAATACCCAGTCAGATTTTGCCTCCAGGCAAGCAACGCAAATCACACAAAAATGATGTCACACAGTGCACACATTCGAAATTATTTTTATGCGACTTATTTTGCCCTGCTTACCACGAGACAAAGTCCAAAATGCTAATACTAGGCCTAATGAACAATTTCAGGGCTAATACATATGATAAAAGAAGCACAAAAATTTGTTGTAAAATTGGCAATTTAACGAAAGTACAAATATGTGAATACTGACACATCTCGCCTGCTTTGCATTTGATTTTGATATTCATTCCAAGAATGCAGGCAGGATTTGCAATCTCAATGGAAGAAGCAGCACAGAAGAGGAGTTTTGAAGCTTGCAGTAACAAAACAGCAATGTTTAGAGACATCCTTGGTAAACTTTGAAAACACATTGAACAAATTATAATACAAAATACAGGACAGGTTTTCAAAACACATCAAGATCAGCACACATGCTAGCTTTTAATTTGTCAAGATATGATAGCAGTTTATTCTCCAGTGTTAAAATTGGAGTATAAAAATCAGGAATGTACATTTTTTCAAGTGAGATAAATTCATGTACCTTTAATGCTTGTACAGCAATGTGTCTATCCTCATCGATCCAACTAGGCAAACTTTCTAATGAAGAGCTGGATTTTAAGTCTGTCACAGCAAGGCCAACAAATGCTTCCCATTCCTATAAAAGCAAAAATTTTGTCTACTACGTAATATTTTTTAAATGGATTAGAACTATTTGAAAGTAATGGAAAGAAATAACAATAGATGGAATACAATAACAGTCACAGAATTTTGTATTACTTTGCAAAAGAAGTCTTGTTATGATGCACTTTACACTTTAACAAATAACAACATTATGCAACTAAGTTGCACTAATTTGCAATACAGAACTTTTGCAGGCATAACAATAGAATATGCTAATTCTACATAGTAGCAGGTACATATTTACTAAAGTGCATGCTGCATGTCCTTAATTAATCAGATTACTAGAGGCAGTAACTAGATTACGTTTTCGAGAAACATGTCTGGATAGAGTCCACGAGCTAAGTGAAGAGCAAACATGAGACGATCAGATTTGAACAACGATCTCGATACATATTCATAAACAAAGTACTGAAGTCTCTTAATTAATGATTGTATTCGGCTATCCATATCGCCAGCATCCTGCAAATACAATAAAATTACATTACAATAGATATGTAATTTATTAACATACAGACTGATGCAGTGTCACAATTTGGAACAAAATCACTAAAAGAACCCAAAAAATGAATCACAACTACTCGAGAGTTTCATCTTAGTTTTAGGTATTAGCATCCTGCAAATACAATAAAATAACATTACAACAGATATGTAATTTTCTAACATGCATTGTCACAATTTGGAGCTGAATGGTATTAATGCCAAACAGAATCGCCTAATATAATTTAAGCTAGCACCTGTTTGTTTTTCAGTCCTCGCTGGAACAGACGCAGAAAAGAACTCAAGCTAAACCTGTACATGTTGTTCAGTTTTGACAAATCAGAAATTACAAAGTAAAGTGTACTTCCGAACTCTGCCAGAGGCAAATATGCACTTCGTTCCTAAATAAATGATACCTTAATTAAGGATGAGTAAATCATAATGTGCACTCTAGCATAAAATTAGCCAAATGCAAGATATAAGATTTTAAAGGCACACAATATGCAATGAAATTAGAAAAGGAGTAACAAGTACACTTAAGTCTTTTGCACATGTATGAAAAAGAATCCATTTATATTTTTGAATAGTTCTAGTGATGCTAAGCTTGAAACATTGCAGATTAGATACATTAATGGTGTCTGTTCAAAGGGAGTAAAATTTCAAGGCAAAAATATAGGTAGATAAATAATCTCCTAAACATAATGTCAAATATAATCGTCTCAGATTACGTGTGTTTAGAAATTATACATTACAAAAATTTACATAAACCATAAATGAAGCACATACAAGAGGCATAATAATCTTCGCAGAGATATTACGGCTTGAGTGTGTAATGCACAAAATCATTGCAATATAGATCATTACAGAAATTTAACAAACAATTCAGATACTATACATCAGTAGTATCATAGCTGCTGTAATATAAGAAAGTAAGTACAATTGTACATGTATATTATTTTAACATGTATTACTTTGTTACGTGCTTAATAAAAGAACCACCATACATACAGTTCTTTAAAACAATGTTTCAGGTTAGAAAATTTTAACTAGCAAATTCTGGCATATTCAAAAACAAAACCTGATCAAGAGATTCTTGTAATCTGTGAGATTCAATCAGCGATTCTGAAATTGTGATGCTGCTAGCTTTGGTTTGATTAAGTGATTCCAGAAGCTCCTTGTTTTCTAGAATGTTTCCCTTTGCACTTGCTAGTTCCTGATAAGTAAACAAAAATGTATAATATTGCTGCGAAATTATACAGATTCAGCTTAGTAGCTAAAAATACTGATACATCAACCATTTAAATAAAAAAGGCACTGATCTGTTTAGAACAAGTAACTAGGAAAACTATTATGCTTTTAAAATGTTTTATTCTTGTCTAATCCACAGTTTATGCACAACCTCTAATAACTGTTGTTCCAATTTTTCCAACTGTATTTTTAGTTCTTCTTCCTTTCTTAGTAACTCAGTCTTGCGTACTTCCAGTTCAGGCTTTTCATGCTGAATAGTTGTTGCCAACAACTGAAATAAACCACATCTTTTAGCCTTCCATTAAAGTTTAAAACAATTTGTAAACAGCATTTTTATATAGCACTAACTAAGCAAATAATCCACAATATGTGGACATCTGTCATAATTAACAAAACTGTCACTGTGGAAATTTTAGAAAAGACACAAAACAGTTATAATTTACCTGTCCTGTCAGGCCAGCTTTTGTTGTCGTAAAATTAACCTCCGTTATTACTGATGCAGCATCTGGTGGAATTTCAGGGCAGGGATTGCGAGTTGTCATGAACAGGCGAAAGTCCTCATTGTAGTCTATTGTCTTATCTCCAATTTGAACTACATATCTTGGTCCTGAAAAAAAGGAAAGTGAATTTTGAGTGGGAGAGAGAGATGAAATGTCTTTATAAGAAAGAGAAACATTATTCAGAACATCTCAAGTATTGCCAATGCATTAAAGGGCCACAAAATAGAGAGTGGCACTAAAAATTTACATTTTACTTGGTAATCAATACACTCTCGCAAAAACAAGCTATCGAATACAATAGACCAGAAAACACTAAATGGTATGGGATTAATTCCTACACCCAACAACAAAGACTGGGTACCCTAGAACAATTTACTGTAGCCAACTCTGAGTTACGTTGTTATAATTGCAATAATTGCAGTAACTGCATTAAGGTCAGTTTGGTGCAGTGCATACTTGCACCCAAGACAAACTTAGGGATGAAGGCATTACACATGGTACTTAGACGAACGCAAAAATGTGGTTTGTAAGTGTCACTTATCCAATGAAATGAACAGGCATGCTGTGAGCAAAAACTGTATAGAATACACAAGAAATGCCTGGAACAAAAATGTATCTAGCCAATGACTAACCCACTGCTATACACAATAATTAATACTTGCCTTGGCTGATAAGATCTCCTCTGAGTAGTGAGTATAGGATAGGTTCAATATTGTCCATCTCGGCTATAATAAGTGATTTGCCAAATCTAACTGCTAGCTCTAGCACAGTGGCAAAGTTTGAATCCTACAAAATCAAAACATAGCACATTGTTTCTATCAGAAATTAACCATACATACATATATATAAACTTCGATACTATACTATATTATATATATATGGTTTTAAGGAACAATTTTACTACTTAATTTGTCTTATCTCTATACAGTATGCTAATACTTAAGCCTCAGAAACTTAAATTTGAGCATTGGTTTTGCAAATTATAGAAGAAAACCAGCATTTCCTGGATGAGCAAAGAGTGATACTTTAAATAGAGAATGAAAATAAATGTTATACTACATCTTATTTTTATTACTACTCGATGAGATGGCAAAACAACCATTAAGGAGGTCAGTGGCCAGGCAAACATGAAGTAATCAAACATGCATCACAAGCAGAAATGTCAAAATCTACCTGAGAAGTTGAGAAACTTAAAAGCAGCATTTAAATCATATGTATATATATATGTCAATTTAAAATTGAAGTATTTAATGATATTTGTGCTAGCCAAATTACCAAGTGCAAATGCTGCTGTTAACCTAACTTGCCACAATCTATCTCTGCTATCAAAGAGTTTAAAGGCAAAATTCGGTTAATACCAGTACTAATTCCTCAAAATTTATGTTAAGTTATTTAACTCTCTTGACAATGCTGTTAGGTATTAATCTTACCTGTTGATTAACTATCTCCAATTTTGACTTCTCCTTCACATGAGCTTTCAGCCACTCAGTTGCCCGAGATGATGGATCAACCAAAAATGGGCGAAGTGATGTCTGAAATTAAACAAGGAAGCACAACTTTAACAGCTATTGGGTATAACTATCTTTATAGTTGATGAATAAAGTAATTTACACAGGAAGTCCATTTACATGGAAAATGTTGTTTGTGACATAATAAACAATGATAACCAATTGTCATACAAAACTTTCTTTACACAATATGAAGCTCCCATGGGCCATTTGTAAATACAAAAACTACACTACTTTTTAGAGTGGAAATTTCCTTGCAAGTTTCTGAAATGTTTTCTGCACATAAGTTGCATATTTTGTTTAGTGTGGAAATTTCTTAGCACATTTTTGGAGACAGCTTGGATCAACTACCATTCACCTGTTTAGTATTACACTATTCTACAAAAATATGTCTAACTTTGGTTTCCCAATTTCTCAAAGTAATTTCTTTGCCTAGCTAGTACTAGCTTTACAATAAACCTAAGTTCATTTACTAGGTCACCGAATTTTATCTCATGGTTAGTGTTACAAATGGTGTAAGATTGGACCCTATTCCTCAAAATTTTTAACTTAATAATGATGGCACGGTGACAACAACAACAACAACAACAACAACAACAACAACAACAACAACAACAATGAATAGGCGTTCCCATACCATTCCACTTGCAGTATGGATAAAAAACCGTGTTAATTTCAAGGGCTGCAAGGCTTCGTATTTTACAACAAGACATATCAAGACATGCCAAAACAACTGCTAGGCTGATTATTAATACACGTAAATACAATTACAGTAGTCTAGACTTTACAAATATTAATTTTATTTTAGCAAATTAGCAGAGGTCGTATGGGGAAAGTTGGGAAAGGTGTCCAGATAACAAAACGATGTCATTTAAATCTCTCTTGGTAATTACTTAATGCATGGCACCACACCGCTACACAATCAATCAAAATTTGCACACACCTCAAATGCAAATGGACGACTACCACACACTTGAAGCTACCACTATTAAGTCAATCGGCAAGTTGCTACAAGGTTAAATGTGGTTACTAAGAAGATGCATAAAGAGAAATGAGACTGATACGCTGGGAATATAAATGGCTAAACTTGCAGCACTGCAAACGTGAAAGCAAGCGCTATATGAAGCAGCTGCATGTGTAGGAAAAATCTTACCGTTAAAGATGCACTACTGATCTGCATAGAGACACACAAATACAAAATCAACAAATAATTATTTTACTAAAAAACAAAATATGGTTCAGCTAAAGTTTTCTTATTTAAAAAATAATAGCTAAAAACAGTACAATCAATATATCAGTAGCTAGAATATTAGCAACATAAATTTATTAATACTTAAAGCATTGCGCGATAAAAATATGTTGTACAGAATAAACTGATATTGATAGTAAAACAGTTACATTATTTTGGGAAAAAAATAAATGAAAAAATTCAACATTTTATGGCAAATGACATCGAACCATTCGAAAATCAAAGGTTGAATAACGACCAAAAATATAAAAGTTGATCACTGCTCAAGTTATACAGTGTTGCCATTTTACCAACTTGGAAATTAAAACCCCAAACTTGGAACAGTAATAAAAAGTGGTGTTAAACTTAATGAAAAAAGCTATTATCAATTTCATTAAAATGAAAAATACAGAAGAAATTCCACAAATTTAAAAGCAAAAGTAAGAGTATCTTTCTCACCTGCATGATAACCACAGCATTTTCCATGGAGAGATCATCGCTAGGCAACCCCTCAGCTTTCCATGTCAGTTGTTCACTCTCACTGCTGAGGAAACTGCGCAAGCTGAAGCCTTCAATCTTAATCATATTTGCCCAGTTCTTTATACATTGACGTCTCACATCTTCAGGTGTTGAGCTCAGATACGTAAGAAATGCTGCTGCTAGCTGGGCTCGTTTAGGCATCGCATCCAGTTCGCTTGTTAGCTCTTTGATCTGGAAACAAAATGAGACAAAAAATAATTTCCTTACTTACCCAACTATGATTGGTGCAGAACAGTATTTTTAAAAATAACTCAAAATATTTTTAGGAATATCCAGATTTATTAAAGTAATAAAATCATCCAAAGTCACTAATTGTTTTCCACTTTGTTGTAGCACTCAGGTGTGTCACCACACAGAAATGTGATGGATAAGCATTATTAAAAAATACACTGCTGATGACACATACCTGTGTACTCCAACGATGAAATTCTCCATCTAGCTTCCCTACAAGATTCTCGGCTGCTTCCAGCACTTCCATTTCTTTATCTAATTCTATTTTCAACTTGGCAGCTTCTGTTGTGAACTTCTCAAACTTCTTGCGCAACACCTCCACCTTCTGATCGACTTTGGACAACCCCTTACTGAGATCGTTCATCTGAGCTTCAGCTTTCGCAAGATTTCTGATGAAAAAGTGACAAATTTCAATAACTTCAGCTTGTCAAATCACTAAACTAAATCAAATGCTCGACTTACTGTTACAAAATTGTTCTCTTTAGAGTTAGCATTAAAATTGTATGACGATAATGCAGATAAAAAGTGGACTATATCAAAGACCTATAACAAAACAGATTAAATTTTAATAAATGTTCTCTCGATGTAATCTAACTAATCTAACTTGCTTTTTACTCCTACACTTTTCAACATGTTGCAAAGCTAGAACAACAAATAAGCTATAAACATTGAACAAAATGATATCATTAAAAGAACACAAAATTGAATCACAACTACTTGAGAGTTTCAACTTATTTTTAGGTAGGTTAATATGATTATTTTAGGTTCACATAATTTAGTATTTTATATACATTCTAAAATTACATATTTGTACATTTTATATAATTCTTCATATATCATGGATTGCAAACTATCGAAAGAGTAATCCCTTCTTGAAGAATAAATATATGATGTAAACATAATTAAACAAAGACTTAGGTAAATTTTGTTTTCCACCAAGAAAGAATTTCAGTGTAAAAGAACCATAACATTAAATCGTACTTTTCAAGTTTCCTTTGCTCTGATGTTAAAGGCTCGATCTTTTGCAGAATATATGAGTATTTAACATTAGCTCTCACCCAAGCGGCAAGTGGTGCAGCGGCTGCTGATGCTCTTTTTGCTGACTATAAGAAGATTTGTAATCACATTAACATGTAAAGTAGAAAATCAAGCCTACACTTACTAAAATTTCATTCAAAACATTGTTTAGCCAGTAGCGTCTAACCTACACATGCATAACCTACAGAAATATACCAGACGCAAATGGGTGACCACTACTACGTACAGAGGAAAGCCAATAATTTATTTGCTAAGCTTTCAGATTTTGAAAATCCTTCACCAGGCACTAAAATTCTATCTCATTGCATTCGGCATCTGGCCACATTTTCACTACATGAAAACAAATTGATTCTGTAAGAAATTTCATCTTCGTTTTATTCATAATTTATCATCAAACACTATTACATAAATGTTATAGTGAACAATAATAAATCACTTTACAATTCTCATTGAATTTTATAATTATCAGTCCAGAACAACTGATTTCTACCACACTATCTTAGTTATTTAAAAAGTTAACAGTAAACCTCACCACTTCTTCGAAACTAGAGCCATTCTTTCTTAAAAGTTCCTCTACTGCTTTTCGACTCTCTGGCGTAATCTTGTTGGCATCAAATGATATTATCTCTTCCTTTACACCTCTTTTAGCCAGGAAACTGTAACAAGAAAACAATTATCAGTGCTGAACCACCAGGCCAAAACAATTAACCATCCTTTAATGTTAAGTGACTTAGGGCAGCTGCAAATGCAATCTATTATCATTTCCAAATTTGAAAAAACTATTTTCACAAGCAATAAGTTTGTATTGATGGAGGCCAAAAATTAGTTCCTAAACTCCACACCAAAACCTAAATCTCTTTAAGAAGAACCTGCTAACCAAAAGCAATAGCTAGTTCTATATCTTATAAAGGTCTGCACTTCTCTAGGATGGCCTGTAAATATTAGTAAAAAGCAGAAAAGTGCATGGACATCTAATAAACTGCTCATTAGACCAGCAACTCATTGCTTAATCTTAGCCTATTTCAATATTGCATTAGAATTTACATTTAATGATAGATATCATAGCACCAACATTTGCACATTTCTTCTCTGTGAATCAAGTTTTGCCTCAGGTTGTTGAATATTAATAACTAATTTACCTTTTCATGCTGACCCACGATGTATCAAAAGTTCCCAGGAGGGTCAGCACTCCCTCAAGAATGTCCCGAATAACGGCAGGTGGGGCTCGTAGGGCACGAATCTCTGATAGCGATTCTGATTTTATATTTCCAACAGCAGCTTGAGCTTCTCTAACCAATGGTTCAACTACAGCCAGCTCCTTTTCAATAATTTCTTTTCTCTTGCCCAAGCTCACATTTTCCTCTGTAGTCTTACGCTTCAGATCCTCCATTTCTGTCTTCTGTGTACTGGCATTCTGGTAAAGAAATGAATGCTAAGCTACAAAATATGAATCTAGGAGATATTAAAACAACAACAGGAACATGCAGTTGACACCCATGAAAAATATTGGTAACAGCTCGAAATAACCAACAGGACTCGATTTATTAAAGCAGAAGTTCTCACCCCAAGACTTGTAGTTATTTCTCGCATGGCTTCATCAGCCTCCTCCTGCTTTTCTGCTAGCAATTTTGTCTGTGCAGCAGCCTTCTGCTTCAGACTGTCAACAAGTGTCTTGGCTTCAGTTAGCTTTGACAAACCAGCCTACATAACAGAGATGGATGTTACCAGAATAACACATACTACACATATCAATATGAAGACAAAAATTAGCTTATTAAGGAATTAACTAACAGCTTGTTCTAATAAATAAGTCTGGGGTAATGAAAGAAATGCATGAAGAAGCATTAAACAATACCTATTTATACAGATGGATCCTCTGATAAGATGTGAAGACAGGGCACTTAATAGGATACAATATAAATAAATTGAAAAAAGTAAAAGCTTTTGTGGTAGATGCTAGATGATTTTACTGTAGTATTGTACAAATGATCTACCACTACACAATTGTTTTGAAACTGAGGAAAAATAATCATTTAACTAATCTTTATCAGATATTAGCGTTTTTGGCAAACTCTAACTTTTTACACACAGCACGTCAAGAAATGACATACACACTAGACTTTTCATCATTACCATAGGTCTCCAGAAGATTGATTAAAATGCATGTTTTAATGTTTTTTCTACTTTTTCTTATCTTTCAATTTATTTTTTTAATTTTTATCAATTTTTATTCCCAGAAATAAAAAACAAAAACAAGTTCATGAAGAAATCAATTATGACACCAGGCTCATTATGTGATCATTGCAGTCATTTTAACCCATCACAGTTAATTGTGAATAATGGCAATACCACATATAAAAATAACATTTCGTTGAAAATTAAATTATCTATTCATGGTTTTTTTGTCGGCTTTAACATTTTCTTCAGTTTTTTACACAGAAAAGAAGTGAAGCATTTCCTGACACTTTGTGCACACAATTTAAGAACTGACACCTTGAATTGCTTATTATAAAAAGCAAGATAAACGTAGAGCTTTTAGAGCATATGAAAATATCACTTTGTTTGCATAACAAGAAAACACAAATAGTGTGCCAAAGGTATTACAAAAAATAATATTATACCTTCAAATGCTGTATGCGAGTTGCAATTCCAGATTTTTTGTTTTCGTAAATGTGCATGTAGCAGTGAAGAAAAATGATGTATCGTCGAGGAGTTGCCACAGCAGATGGACAGCTTTCGTGTATTTGTAAAAAATTTTCAACCAAATTTGATCCACCAGAAATGTTGCGCTTGCGCTGTTTCTCTTCAGGTCTTTGCAAGGCAGTGGCTTCTTCTTTTGGTATACGCGTCAACATCATGGTCGGTATCTGAGAAGCATCAAAGAATTAATATAAACATGATTCAAAACAACCCTTACATTTATGTTCATTAATTTGCATGTTCGAGAAATTAACTGGGAAATTTTGAAACAGCATTTCGGAGATAACAATAATTAACCAATTAAAGGAAGCTACAAGAAAATAATTTTGATACCAGTCATTTACATAACTTAAGTAGATAGCTTAGACCAAATATAGATAATTCAAACCCAAGTACAAATTTGTTTTAGTGACATCTACATCAGTATATCTTATTTAGAGTGAAAAACATTGAATCTGAACTAAACATCATGTTTGGAATTAGACAGTAGGAGAAAAACACACCTTCACCATACTATCTCTACTCCACTCTTGCATCCACTGTATAGAACATATTTTGAAGAAAGCTGGGTTGCTCTCACAGCGGAACTTAAAGTCTGGATTGGTGCAGTCCATAATAAGAACTATATGAAGATTTTTCTGCACTCCTTAAGAAAAAATACGTTTATATGCTATTAGAAAATACAGAAAAATCACTGACATTTTACTGAATACCTGGCTATCTAAGAAATTAGCAGTAATTACAATACACTTGTGCAATTTGATAAAAATAAACCTTATTGTTAAAGCAGATTTCTTCTGGGCAGTATTTATAGATTTGAAAACTAACATCAAAAAAATTTATTTCCTGATGTACATTTCAATACACTAATAAATCACACTATTTGTGACAATGTATGAAAAAACAGATATAAACACTAAAGAAACATATAAAAATGCCTAATAATCTATCATTAAGAACTTAATAATTCCAATTAAAAATCTACTTAATAGGCTTAAAATGATTACCAAATGATTACCATTTTAAATGATTCTCAATTTTAAAGATACACTAAAAAATGAAAAGGAGCATTTCAAAAACATATCTAGCCATTAAGGTCTTGTGATTTTAGCAAATTCCTGATAGGATACCTCAGGCATTTGAAAATCATTCCTGTTCAAAGTTTCATTAAGCAGAAAAAATAAACTGTGATCGTTTGCAAAACTGTAGGTTGAGTTTAGATGGAATAAAATGTAGAAAGAAAAAAGCCATAGCACCATATATAAGATTATTTATTACAACTATAGAACTCACTAGAAGCAAAATATGAGAACATTGTTCCCTTGAAGTTATCAGACAATGCTTCCTCTTTGAGCGGTTGCAACAACGGTTCTAATTCTTCTGGTGTGTACAAGCCTGGAACCTCTCCAGCAGAGAGAAGACTGTTAATCATTTCTAGGAACTGCTGCTGTACAAACTGATGGTCTTCCAGAATCACAACAACCTGGTCATTCTCAATAGCAGCAATCTGTATGGCCTGAAAGTAGAACTAATCTTGGTCACAGTAGTGGTAAATAAAATAAATAATATTAGTAAGAAATACTCGTGGTTAAAACATTACAACTTTGTGCACATTTGTTCGACGTATAAACATATCATACCATATGATATCTGTATTACATTCACACAGCAGTTTGTCAGAGATAGGAACAAAAAATTCTCAAGAAAAAAGTATGGAAGAAACAGTGGTGCTACCTGTATCAAGGAATTGCATAAAAATAATTGCACAAGTCAAGAAAAATAAATATAAAAGTAAAAATAAAACGAGAATTTCATCAGGGAAAAATCCAATTAGGTTTCATCTGCTAATTTCCTACGCTTCATCCCAATACAATGTGGTTAGATGAACGAATTGTAATCAGCTCACCTCTCCTAAAAATGACATAAGGCGAAGGGCAACGCTAGCGAAAAGTAAGAAAATACAAGAAACAATGGGGACATCAAATAAACTATTTCTGGTTCATATTTTTCCGATTAATACTAAAATTCTAATGTTAATCATAGACGATGGGAAATATGAAATCAATATTGTGCATCTAGCTATGTACTTCAGTTATTCATTTAGTTAGTAACTCGCTTTGACTGCATGAGGCAACATGGGGTGAGATATGGTTTAGTGGTCACAGTATGTGCTTAATGTTCAGAGTTCAGCAATGCTGAAACTGGGCACTTTCATCTCCTACAATGCCTTCAGATTGCTTATCTCATTGAGGGAGAATGCATACGCAATTACATATCTGACTGTGGCTAAGATCATATCTGCCATTAGTCCGTGAGACTATATGTCTCATGTCAGAGACTTGTCTTTCATAATGAGCTATGTTCAGGTTCCCACCACAGCAAATGCTATATAATTGGGTTCCGAATCCAAACTATATGGAACAAAACAGTTTGCCTAACATCAAACTAGCAAAACAAACTCTTAGCTTTTTACTTAACTCTAGCATTAGCTTCAGTTGAATAAGACACAGGTAATAATCACATAAGTAAGTAATACACACATAACCGAAAAACAAGTACTTGTAAATAATTTTTTTAAAAATACCATTCTATACTTACAGATTTTAGGTCAGCTTTGAACTGCTTCACTCCATAGCCACGGGACATTCTTGGTGTTAATACTTGCATCTGATGCATGAAAGCCACAATACTAACTGCTGTTCTTCGACCTACACCACTACGACCAGACATCAGTAGTGAGCCACTTGGCATAGTAAGAGCACGATCCACACGAGACATCAGCTCCAAAACCTCTTTGAACACAAGAATATCTATGTCTTTGTTCTCTCGTCCTAAAAATAAACGATTTTCTTAATAGAAATCACCCTAAAATAGGTAAAGACACGAATACAAGGAGGGGAAATAGAATCAATATCACAAACCAGCTAATGATAGAAGATATCTTTAATCCAACAAGATTATATATTTCAGGTGAACAGACAAGCAGCAGTTCTACACATCTAGGAATGTATATGGTAAGCAAGTAACTATCGCAAAGACTGCAAATCAATGGAAACATTAATATGTATAATGAATATGTCAATTATGTGTTAAAAAGTAGCGCAAGTACAGTAGGCACCGCTTAATAGACTCACTTTGGGACGAAAGTGTTTTGACCCAATTAACCGATTGAGTCAATTAGCCGACGAGTGTAGCGTATTACTATTACAGAAGTATGGGTCATCACTCATCACTTTAGCATGCATTGCATGGGCTTTAAATGAATTTTAGAAACAAATTAATACAAAATTTCTATGTGCAATTATATATATATATATATATATAAAACAAAATAAAAAATCGAAAAATCGAACAAATCTGATTATTAAAACAAAAATTTACAAAAATTTTGCAAAGTTGGTTGCTTCATTTCTTTGCGAGCAAGTTGGTTTACGAAATTCCCATACTGACAAACACGTTGCAAATCTGTTGCTGTTTTTCGTATGCATTCACGCAAAACACCTAGTCACCGAGTGCATGAGAAACAGTTGGAGCTGACCTTGTTTTCCATGTGAGAAGCAGTGAGAGCTTTAATAGCAAACTGCTATGCAAGTGGTTAAACGTTTAGCTTCCAGAAACAATGAGGTTAACTGCAGTGACGAGTGGGTGACAGATTCAAAGCAAATCAGCTATGCTAGATAAACGTACCTGCTTACAAACAAAGCTGTACTTAACATGACTGTTTCTAAGACATTAGTGCACATAAGCAACATAAATATGACATAAAAGCATTAAAACTTCTTTGGTCAGACACAAGTGCCTTACTGTAAGTATCAAAAGGAAAATATTGAGTCAATTCAATTATATGGAGTTATGTTAGTCAGTTACCGGCGGTTTTTATATACATTTGAATAGAAACGGCCCGTACCAGACGTTTTTGAGTCATTTAACCAACTGATTCTATAGACCGTGAGTCTAATAAACGGTGCCTACTATACATGAAACATAAGTTATATCTGGCAATCATAACTGAACTTTCTAAATCGTCTGATCTGAAACAATATAACAATATAGAAAATATAACAATCCTGACAAATTCTCTGACATGACTTTTGTATGTATTTTGAATTTTGACACTTGTGTTTGAGATGTCACCAAGCCTTACTATGATATGCACTATTTAAACTCCTAGACAAGTAGTAGTAGCTAAGTTCGTCAATGATAGTGCTCATAGTAAATCTGAGCAAATGTGTTTTTTATTTTTTTGTCTCGGACCTTATATATCCATTAATTTTGGGACACTTTTCTACTAAACTTAGTTTGATTTTGAACATATATTTCTGAAACATGTTATGATTATGCATTGATATGCAGCCATTAATCATACTATATATATATGCAATAATAACTAACCACTTACGACCACATAGATGTCCATCATTCCATAGTTTACAGATGCTTCAAGAATGGTAAATAAATGAAAAAGCCTAAATTTTAGGTATAAAATGCTCTGCAAACTAGTATTGTCACTCACCATATGCTGTAATTCCTCTGTCAATAACTGTTGTTAAGTCATCGACGCTCAGTTTTCCAAGTGGTTTGCCAAAAGGTGGCAATGGTGCACCAACGGCTGTAGAGGGGGCACCAGCAGAAGCTCTAGCTCCCCAAGTAACGTAATACGTCTCTAAACAAATAAAAGAAATGAATCAGATAAAAAGCCCTATTATGCGATAGACAGCAGTTGATAAATCCCCTGGATTTCTCTTTTCCTGACAAAATTGGAATGTTTTTTAACACATTTGCCGAGCACGTAAGCAATTCTTTCTGCATGCTACTGTAGAATATCGAATCTGCAAGCGCTTATCTAAGCCTGTACAAGTATCCGTCTGAACTGCTTGTCGAGCCTAGATAACTCTGTAAATACACTTTTTATTTTTTTAACAGCTAGGTAAATGCAATTTTTTTCTTTTTTTAACAAATAAAAGTAAGATGTTAAAGGGTTGTATAACAGCATTTCTTAAGAACTTTTTATGCAAAATAAACTAAGTATTGATTATGTTATGAGATTAGACTCACACTCACAAGATCCAAAAATTTTAAATACAAAAAATTACCTCATACACACCTTTCATTTTTTCCATTACATTACAGTTCCAACCGCCTCGAAGAACATCATGCATTATTGCGTCGCATCGAGCAGCATCATCTATGTTTACCAATCTGTCGCGAAACAAGCGCTGACCTTCATATGCCCATATTTCTAACACATGG
Organism: Tubiluchus corallicola; assembly: GCA_030141605.1. Taxonomy (NCBI): domain Eukaryota; kingdom Metazoa; phylum Priapulida; class Priapulimorpha; order Priapulimorphida; family Tubiluchidae; genus Tubiluchus; species Tubiluchus corallicola. The sequence continues at coordinate 68,511 of JAQGDQ010000335.1, forward strand.
TCAGCACTAGATCGGGACTCCTCAGAAGCAAGATCATACCTCATGAGACTTAAGACCCACTGCGTGAGATCTCGTGGAGTAAAGATGTAATGACTGTGTTTGTCAATGGAAAATTTTGCTCTCAGCTAAACGACACATAAACTTTTACTTCTACAGTTATTGTATTAAAGTTATTTTACATATAACACCTGGCAGATGCATACATCTTTATTAATGTAAATCCCACTTTACTTAAAAATTATGACACCATCATTGATATGAAATCATTAATGACATGCAACACACTGCCATAGTAATAAAAATGAAGTGAACATGATATTTGTCATAGACATAATTCTTTCTGTTGTCATTAAGAAAAAGTTTAACAAATGAATAACAATATTTAATGGAATACAGAGTTCCACTTTTTTGGAAAAATCAAGAACAAGCTGCATTATCATAGTAATAATAAATTGACTTTTATTTAAATATGCAAAGCTGATTTATTTCGTGCCACTTTATATATTACCAGGATTGCTATAATACATTTAGCTGTCTTACTCAAGTATTATAAGTATTTTACTTACCTTAGCTATATTAAATGGCTAAATATGTTATAAACAGCATTCGTAATATACAAAACAGTGGAAAAATATCATCATCCTTGCATTTAGATGACAAAATCTTGATAGAAGTAATACTGTTTATTTATGATCACTGAAAACATTTACTTGCTCATAAACACTGATCATGCATCCAGCTAGCTGATGGACCTTGGCAAAGCCGCCCCACACTGGATGACTATTGAGGCTTCTCGACAAGACAGGCTGCAGGTAGGAACTGTAAACTGCCTGAAGTTGCTCTTTATCCGAATAACTGGAGAAAAATAGAAAAGACTAACTGTGCATTGCAACATTCAGTCAATAATGTGAATAAACAAATTGTGCAAGTTTTTCTTGCAATTGCTTTGTTGATATAAAAGGTATTGTTTACCCGATTGAAAAGATGCGGATGACTGATGTAAAACGAGTTGTAAGCTCATGGCGACCTAGTCCATTACTTGCATTCATGCTAGCAACAATTTGAACCCTTTCCAGGCCTACCCATTCCAGATTCTGATCATAAAATCCTTGGTAAGTTAACACCTACAGAACAGTGCACAAACTTAACGAAATGTGTCACATTCAAAAATGACCATCAAATAAAATTTTAAGCTGTTATAATCACGAAATTCTCTTTTTTAATAGGAATCTTGCATTTCTTTTATATGATTCGTATGTATTATTCCTTGTTTAAAGTTCACTTTTTTCCACTTTAATTACATGCTTACTTATACAGTGCAATCAAATTTTTGTATTATGCATTTTCTTCTTCCAGAACAATTTCCATTCCTACCTGTTGTAGAAAAGCAATCAGTTGACTTGTACCCCATTTGTCAGGTTTAGGTAGATTGACATCCTTCAAGTACAGGATAAGGACTTCACTGTCTCGTGGACGATAGACACGTCCACTGTTTGTGGTTGCCATCATGCACACTTGACTCAGCTTCTGCAGGATGTGAGCTGGTGATGTCTGAGCACTGCAGTGAATGATGGCTACACTTGTTGATCTCATGGTGGAGAAACAATGCTGGAGAAGTTGCCTGAAAAGATTAAACACAGTCTTAGTAATGAAAAACTAAGTGTGTAGATAAAAAAATTGCAAATACAAAAATTCCATTCTCTAATAGAAAGAATACATGTCTACTCCTTAATGCCCAGTTCTATCTTTTATATTTCTAGTAAGATATTCTTTTAAATAATATAACTTTTAATTTTATCTATTTTTTCATAAACAAGACAACCGCAGAAAATTAAAATAAACTTAAAATAAATTAAAAGCGAAAAACTAACATACAGTAGATGGTGTTGTATTTAACTAAATGTACTGCTCTTAAATATAAAGTGCATTTCATTTTTCATACAAAAAGAGCATAAAATGAGCAAAATCCGAATAGAGAAGAATCTCAACTTTACAAACGATTGACAGCAACATCAGATAGAATGATTGCACAGGATAAATAAAAACTATTATACAATAACAGTCCTAAAAGTTATTATAATAATTAAAAATTTATAATAAATTACATACCCTTTACCAGATCCTTCGGGGCCTACGACTAAAAACGGTTGTTTCTTTTCAGATTCTAGCCATGGACGAATACAATCCAGTGACCGCTGTACATCAGTAGTCAACACTAAAGGAAGGGAACTTGGAGACGAAAGGGCTTCAGGAGGCAGATTCGTATGACCCTGCAAATAAAATAGCCTGACTTATAAAATTTGCAGTTCTAATACATAAAAGCACTTCACCATTTTATTGTCCCAATTAACAACTTGCCACAAGACATTAAATCTGTAAAAATACTAAACTTGAAAAGCTATTAAAGGATACTTAGGTACCAAGTGAAATCAAATAATTACTATGAAAAATTTGATAAAAATGAATAAAATGCTAAACATGCTAACAATCAAACAATGAATACTTTTAAAAATGTCATACAGAGTAAGGAAAAATAAATTTTTTACCTCCATTGTGTATGACATAAGACGATCAGACCGCTCATCATAGTATGTGTCCAGAATGCGGTTTGGATTAGGAGCATTTTCACTGGCCCATGAAAATACCTGTAAACAACGAAAATATTTCCTACAGCTTGAGTTTAATAGTCAACAATATTCTATTTGAATAAGAACACAAGCGTCATGTAGCTGAACTAAACAAGAAAGTACAATGTCTCTAGCTAAAAAGGATTTTCATGAAATGACAAAAGTTACAGCAAGAATGAAAACTAGGCATTACTAAAAGGAAGCCTTTTCCGCTGATTGTACAAGTACAGTACAACTAGCCGAGACCAATAGGTAACAAAGTGCTTGTCATTCTGAAAATTATAGCAACAGAAATCAATTTTACTGTTGTGAATAATTATCTTCAGTATTACAGGTCACTCACCTCCTTAGCAAAGTTTTCGCGGGAGGCTTCGCTAAGATTACCTCCAAGACCTCTTACTAGGCAGATAACAAAATGTGATTTGCTGGTCGCAGTATGCAAATGAGAAAGACCATTTAATACAACACCTACTTTGCTTGTGTCCACTACAAATTCATTCTGAAATTTGTGCAAACATTTTTAAATAAAATCACAAGAAAATCAAGAAATTTTACCGAAAATTATTTTACTGAAAAGTATGTTGCAAAGCACCAAATACACCATCTATAATGTGTACTATTCCATTTGGGAAATACTGTTGAAAAAATTTCATCCTTCCCTTATTTAATATTTATTTTTGATGTATAAAGGTGACTTTCCAATGCACAATTGTATCTCCAGTTAACAAATCAGGGCTGATGTGTTAGTCAACAGGTAAATACAATTGAAATGATGACTGACTGTACAGCACGTATCACAAAATCTACTTTATCATTCTAAATTAAATAAGGGTAGAATAAAAATTTTTCTTATAAAAAAATTAAGTTTTCAAAGGTTCAATGATGTAGACAAATATAAGTAAATAATCTGTATTATAATCATTTAGATCTTTAGGGCTATGATAATACTAACAGCATTAGTAAGAAATTTTCACATATGCTTAGAGGTTTTTTTAAATATTTAACACATTTTCTTCCTCAGTATATGAGTTACACACACAAGATAAGGAAAAAACCTGCAAGATGAGAATTCATATTCAACCAACATGCCAATGAAAAATAAAATTAATGAAAAGAATTTTTTTTTTATAAAAAATACAGAAAATAAGATATTTATAAAAACTTTGCTGTTTGAAGCCAAAACTTCAGCCAAGAAAAAACTAAAAAGTTAGACTGGCAAATCAGTAAAACGAATGCATAAAGTCAATGAATTTTTTAAAAATCCTATGCGTAACGGGAAAAAGTCGATACTTTTAAAAAAGTTGTAAACAATTTACTATTACAATTGCTATAAAGTAAATTTGTGACATAATACACTAGTGCAAATGACAAAGAAAAAATTCTAATGCATGTATTGGTATACCTTGCGCAAGACCCACTCCAAAGCACGATAAAAGTAGTCATCAATGTATGTAGACAAGTTGTTCTGAACTTGTTCATTCTGTTCATGTAACCAAGAAGACACGAGCGCTTTTACATCTGTATCCTCATCACTTTGTAAAGCAATCAAAGATAATAATTATCAAAAGTAGACCATATACATAAAGTCTTATCACACCATGTAATGTAATTTTCAATCACAAAAAACTATTGGTTTTTATTAACAGAAGAAATACAAATATTTGCACTTCTTTAGCCTACCTTTTTCAGTTGTCTGATTGGAAAATGAATGAGAGATAAATATTTTTTACAGAGATTACTACAGTAGGTGCCGCTTAATAGACTCACTTTGGGACAGACGTGTTTTGACCCAAATTAACTGACTGAACCTATTAACCGATGGGTGTCATATTACAGGTATAGAGGTATGAGTCATCAGCTTATTATGTACTACAAAGGTTTTTGATGAACTTTAGAAGTAAAGTAATGCCTAAGTTCCTTTGTGCAGTTAAAAATTAGAAAAAATATTTTAAAATATTTATTTATATAAGCGAATAAGCAATAGACTAAAAAGTATACTTTTCTAAATCACAAACTTTTCCAAGTCAGTTTATTTGCAAAAATAACAAAAATTCCTTCAATGTCGGCTGCTTCATTTTCTCGCTCATAAGTTAGCCTACAATGTTCTCGTAATTATAAAAACGTTAAAAATCTGTTGTTGTGCGTGACTAAAATAGTTCTGAATTGTCTGCTCACTTACATTGCTCTGATTTGCTGTACGATGTTTACTCTTGTAAGCCACAAGGAATGCCGGCTGATTACTGTACCTCCATTTTGACGATTAACTCATTAAGCGTGAAAGCGTGATTTGCAACAAGAGCATCAAAATGAAACCACTAGGCAAGTGATTAAATGTTTAGCTTCCAGAATTCTTTGGGCAACAGTGGGTGAGCGAGTGACAGATTTAATGTAAAACCGCTACGCTAGCGTATTAGCGCATGATAAACGTACCTGCTTACAAACAAAACGGTACTTAACATCATTATTTCTGCATACATAGTGCACAAAAGGGAATTAAAGATGACATAAAAATAGAAAAGGCTCTTTGGGCACATACAAATATCTTATTTTAAGTAGATGAAGGAAAAATATTGAGTCAATTTTGCGGAATTATTTGAGTCAATTACCGATAGTTTTTATGTATATTTGAATAAAAGCGGCCCGTTCCAGGCGTTTTTGAGTCAATTAAGCGATTGAGTCTATTAACCTTGAGTCTATTAAGTGGTGCCTACTGTAGTAATATAGTGATTACTAATAATAGTTGTTAAAAGAATAAAGTATTGACACACTTTTTAAAGCAAGTTAGTTCAGGTTATTCAAAGTATATGCCCCTAGCAGCCATGCCAACTATACAACTAACAGGATTTAGTTCAAATGAAATATCACCAACAATTAATTTACAGGAGACAAACTGAAAGTTGGCACTTAAATCTAAATGTAGCTGATACCAAAAGCAACCTATACCTTAGGAAAATCATTCCCATCCTAGAAATAGTAGCTGGTGATGCAGAGCTTAAATCATGAGTTTCAAACAAGAAGCTGACGTTTGGTCCAAACTGAATCCGCTCACCAGATGGCATAGTAAGCAGGCGATTGTCATCAAGCACGGAATTCAGCGACTCAATCCACTCAGGATCCACATCACCATCGCAGATTATCCATGAATGGGTATCTACAATTTATTTAACTCGCTGATCTTTGACTCGTTGTTTTACAGAAATAAAACACATTGTTAAGTAATTGTAAACAAATTAAACTAAGAGAAAGCCAATTAAACACTCCCTTACATAAGTTGTGTAGAAAACTTAATGGCACCCAATAACATAAAGTATCAGAAGCTGCGGCCTCTAGACATTCATTTGTACTTGGAGATGAAAACGTACTATGCAGAATTTGTTAAAACTTGATTAAAGTTTTGCTTGACTAAAAATTTAATATATTTCTCATACCTTGAGGCATGTCAACAACTTGGCGAGCTGCATACGTCAGTACCCCATCGGACCATTCTCTGGTGTCAATGTCAATCTGACCAAGCAACTATTTAAAAAAATATAAATTTCTTTTTAACTGAAATGCAATTGTATGTATAAATCTTAATATTTTAAGCAACATTACATGTACTTAAATTGACAACAGTAGTATGTTCAAAAAGTAAATGATAGAAAACATTCAGAGTAGTACATTTATATGATAATTGTAGTTGAAAGGTTGCTGGGCCAAATCTGGACTTAGTCATGTTTTTTTCACTTCCTTTCTATTAAGTCTGGGTTCAAAAATTTAATAAACATTCATTTATGCTATCATTACATAATAGTAATCTTGAACTTAAGATTATAATTAATTAATTAGACATGACATCATTTGGTGTCTATCAATATTGACAAAGTGAATTAGAGGCAACCATGGTAAATAATGTCCATAAATAATGCGTATTCCTTTAGCTGCAAAGAAACGGTACCTGTGTGCGTGGCATAGCTTTTGGATTGATTGTAAATTGTTTTATCGTCTGACCAATCTTTCCCAAAGCATGATGCAGTATTTTCCAAAGTGTTGATTTTCCAGAACCACTTGGACCAACAATCACCACGCCCATTCTCTGCTTCAGCTGCTCGTACAATTCCAAGGCTTTTTTCACCTAGTGAAAAAGTTAGTTTAATTTTGTCTTTCAATGTATTCACATCTTCTTCTCAAAGCCAAACGGATTCCACAAACTAATACTAATACAGAGCTGACAAGTGAATGATAAAAACTTATATTTTTGGGTTCATGTAGTTGATTTACTAGGATTTGCTATTGTAACTCAAGTATTTTTAGTCTAATTCAAATTACATAATAAGAAAAATGTTTCTTACTTGTCGTTCAATTATAACAAGTTTGAATTCGCTACAAACTTCTCTCACAGCTTGAGCAAGTGTCTCATACTCGACATCTTTTAGGTTTACATTTGGAAATACATCATGAACAAGAGCATCAAATAGTCTACTATCTGCAAATGTTAACTTGGACAGGGTGTTTAATCGCAGGGCTTGAACGACCAAAAGCGTCTCTCTTTCACTGTCAATATTTCCTAGAACAAAAACAACATTCAAAGTCTGTTTAATAGATTCATTGGTTGTATTTTAGCTTGTTTGGAGCTTAACTTTTAATTTTGTAGTTAAATTTATATATATATATATATATTGCAAGAAAAAACTTACGTCATCTGACTAAGCATTATTGTATATTGATTTTAAATCATATTCATATAAGCACCTTCATTTTTGGCAGTTTGCAACAGGTTTCCACTACTTTTCAGTACAGTCTTCAAAGCCCTCAGTCCCCAGTCGTAATGTTGTTGTGGTGTCAATAACTCACTAAAATGAAATAAACCTAAAGTTGTAAAAACAAGACCATAATCTTGTACAAGGATAAAATCAAAGAAACTTGGTTAAAAGTAATGTAGAGATGTATAAACAAGAAGGTTAGTAGATAGATAAATTCTTAAATTTTACAAATTGTAAACCCAAATTCTAGTTTAAAGACAAGACAGACACATAACTATGTTGCTCCCAAATTTTGATTTTTTTGCTAACTTCACCAAAACATGTACATCGAAATGAAACAACTTAATTCACCATTTCATTTTTTCCAAAAGAGTAACCAGTTCAGTAAAACAATCAACTGGAGCAAAAGACACACAACATGGTAAAAAATTAACAAATCGTTAGTGCCTTACAAAGCATTGTAGATCAGGTTCTTAGACCAAGTACAATATTTTCTTTTTTGTTTGCCTTTTGTTTGTAATTCCTATTGTAATTTTAGGTCCATCAGAAATTGCTAAGTACAAAAACATTCAACACATTATTACTGAAAAATCCAAGTTCTGTACTAACCGAGCTAAACTAAAAATTGACACTAATTTCCTGCCAAGATCTTTTGCTTGCTTGAAGCCCTCGGAGAATAATATCACTTCTGCGATGAGCTCATTATCTGGCCTTGACATGGCAACTGGACGAAACAACTGTTTCAAATTGTCTGGCAGTTTTTGTCTGCCTCCATAACCTTTTCCTGCTGGATTCAGTGTCACAAATATAGCAGAGTTGGGATCAATATTCACCTAAAAGGAAATCAATATTTCTTTCATATGATTCTGTCTGGGGAATTTGTTTACAGCACTTAATTATTATAGAGAATACACGAGCCAAATTAGTACAATTTAAAGTAGTTTAAGATAAACAATGTTCACATAAATTTGTAAAAAAGTGCCCAATAAGAAAGTAGGAAGCAAATGTGGTGGTTACTCTTTCTTAGGCTTTTTTACATATACTGCAGCAGAAGTTTTAGGTTAACTTATCAAAAGGAAATTCTATTAGTCAAAGATTAAACCCTCAGTATTATTATATAGCTTCTTTAATTCTGTGTTGTCCAAGCCCAACGTAGGTTTAAGTAATTGCCAGACTTTCGAAAAGCATGTATCAAACGATGTTTATTGATAAGCATTAGTGAAATTTTATATTACGTCTACCACTTCTTATTACCAATTTACAGCACTGCCTTACTGTTATATGATAACATACCTCAGTTTCTAAGAGAATAATTTTCGGCTGTTTGCTCTTGACGGCTGCCTGAATGACTTGAATTTGCATAGAAATTGCTGATAGTGTGTGTTCTTCTAAACGGTTGAATTCATCAAAGCACCCCCATGCGCCACACTTAACAAGTCCAATGAATATACGACCCATCGATTTCACATCAATGCCCTTGGAGATTAGCAGAAAAAGCAAATTAATGCTATACATATCACAAGTCTACTTGTATTATTATTTATGTAGCACATACTCTCTTCTTACATTGTACATAACCTATATCACATAGTTTTCTCTTTAGGTTTACTTTAGCTTTACACTTAGTGGGTAAAACATAGAACAAATTTAACTGTTAACATTGCTAGCTTCCTACATTATTTCTGTCATAATGAACTGCAAAACAGTCATTCTATTGACTACAGTTTGTGGAACATATTACAGTTATATAAGTTACATGTAGTTATATATAGTTACATATATTACTGTGTTACAGTTGGTCTCACAATTATTTTTTTACAAATCACATATTTAGCAAATAAGGCACAATCAAACAATTTCAAAAACAGAATTGTAGAGAACATACTTCATCACAGTTAAACACTAGCACTTGTCTACCAAACAGTGATCCCAAAGCCTTGACGGATTCTGTTTTTCCTGTGCCAGCTGGTCCATATGGATTACCTCCAAGACCCATATCCATAGCTATAATTATTTAAAGTGCAGTGTATATCACAAAACAACGAGAAAGCACAATATAACAAGAGCTAAAATCACTGATTTGTTTCTGCAGGCCATGAATGAAGATGAACCCTGAACTTGAATAAGTTCAGCCAAACTGAATGCACTTGATATGGCTTCATCAAAAATGAACATTGCCAGATTTTTACTGGAGATATTGATATCACTAATGCTGATGAGGCTTTTTTGAGACAGCAAATGAGTATTTCAAAAAATACCTACTGGAAAACAAAACAGCTAATCTTGCAGTTGTCTTCTGATGAAGTCATGAACTTTTTGATCGTGCAGGTGTTGTTTTCAATTTAGTTTAAGAACAAAGATAGTGTAATTTGAGAACAACCATGCAAAACTTTTACCTTGAGTAAGAGTAAGGTAACATTTATCTGTGAGCGGTGTGTGTACAAGCTTAGGAGCATTACCCTGATACTCATACGTGTACTCAAACTGAGCACCTACCATGTGAACCATTGCAGTTCCATCTTGGCGCAGTGAATACCTAGAGTAGAAAAAAGTAGAAAGCAGTTGTATTTATTGTTTTGTCAAGCGAATTTATATAATCACTACTATCACTACTACTACATCACAAATAAAACACTCACTATGTTCTTTAAAAAGATTTAACTAAAGTCAGTTGAAAGGGATACTATTCTTTTAACTCATACTATTCTTTTAACTAACATTATTTCTAAGTAATAATTAGCACATCTAACTACAGCAATAGAATACAGTATAGAAATAGGTGTATAACAAACATTCGTAAAATTAATAAATTTATAAAGTTAATAAATAATCACTACGAAAGGCTTATGCACGCAATGCAACAAATTGTGTGCCATCACACAGCTAGGATTCCTGATTAGATATCTTGTTATGAACAAATACAAAACACAAAAATGTTGCAACTACTTAGATCGTATAGACAAATCATTAAAAAACTTTTTGTGTTAACTTAATACCTTAACTGTTTCTGCCATAACCAATCATCAACCTGTCGCACCTGTCCTTTGATCAATACATCAATCACCTCTATGGAATGGATGGTGTCAAGAATTAAGGCCTTCAGTTTAAGTTCTAGTACGCGGCTAGCCTGGTCACCATTCATAGTGACAGATGTGTACGATTCCAACTGACGACTCATCTCAGTATGCAGCTGCTTGAGGCCATTTGACCTGCACAATGCATAAACAGCTCGATATTAAAAAATACATATCATGTACCTTATTATTGCAATTGATGCCACAGAAAATGGTCAAGAACTATATTGAAATTTTAGTTGTTAGATGGTCCACCTTAACAGAATTAACAGCAATCAATTTTTTTTGGTATGATTAAAATAAGTTCCAGAAGAATTCTTAAAATTAATATTTAAGATAGAAAAAAGATCTCCATTTACAATCTCTAAAAAGCCTCCGATTTCCAAATCTCTACTAGATTGTATTGCTCATGTGCCAATGCCAAAATGCTTCTATTATTTCCAGAAAAAATTACAGTTAAACATATTTAACTTGGACATAGCAACACTAACAAAAGTATCTCACAAATAATCAAAATACAATAAACAATTAATTTTTTTGGTTGTAATTTTAAAATGCTCAACTTGGTAATAATGCAGTAATCTTAAACTCAAGAGTGCACAGTGGCAAAACAGAGAGGTACTGTTTCCCTGCAAGTGCTAATTGGATTACCTGATAGCTGCTTCGCATTGCTCGGAAAACTGTATCTGATCAGCTAAACAGAGTATCTGGGATGGAAATCTTGTCGGATCCAACTGACCTTTTCCACTTCGCAAGCATTCCTTAAGTAACTCTTTTAGCGTGTGTTTCATCTCCATTGACAGCTGAGCCAGCCATGCCTAAACAAAATAGGAAATAAGATAAAATAACAAAGTTCTTTGTTTTCAGAAATCCTTATGTAGCATTTAATAATTACTTAATTATGGTAGTTAAATGGTTATAAGTCACTTTGCTAAGAGCTAATTTTCAGAATAATTTCAATAAACTAAACAGCAGATGGTGAAGTTTTTTAAGAAGGTCACATGTCCAATCTAAGTCATCAAATAAGCTCAGTTTATTTTTTAAAAAGTGCCCCAGATTAGAAACTAACCCTTATCCCATTCAGGCTATTCATAATTTTGGATTACTTACATAAAGCAATAATAATAATAATAATAATAATAATAATAATAATAATAATAATAATAATAATATTAATAATATTAATAATAATAATAATAATAATAATAATAATAATAATAATAATAATAATAATAATAATAATAACAATAATAATACTAATAAATAACATAAATAACATAATAAATATTATGTAAAGTAAATTATGTTAAAAAATAAGTATTTGCTAAGCATTAATCATAATTCAGATTTTTATTACTAGACAGGTTCATCAAAAACGAATACCTCTACTTCTGGCACAACTTGCACTTTATGTTTCAGTGGCACTATTTCTCCTTCTAGTGACTTCATAGCTGTAATATACTTGAAATCCTTGTCAAACTCTACACTATGAATTCCAGCAAAAAGTTTCTTCAAGTGGGCTTGTATTACACTTGGATTCGTTGATTGCCCGAGTATGATCAGTAAATCATCATCGCCAATGAAATAAAAACGTGGAAATTTTGATCGTTTTTCCTATCAAAAGAAAGTAAAAAATGCATTGAAATTCTAAAAAACTTCGGTCCCTATAATATGCCTACACATAATGACATATATCTCGAGGTCAGTCTTGGTTTTCACAGAGTTGGCTGTTTCTAAGTCAGTTTTTACAAGTCTTGACATTGTGGGTGCCAATTTTTGATGGTACTGATTTCAATTTGGTTCTGCTCACACAGATACTGGACTTGATTTCCATCTTGAAGTCTTGTCTTAAAATTTAATCTATTTTACACAAATATAGTTAATTTTAATTTTAACTGAATAACTTAGGACTATAGGAATAGCTTTGGACTTGAACTTGGTCACTATATAACCACTTAAGTGTTTACAAGACAAAAAAACAACTGTTTTTAAAACTACATAAGCTTCTACTTGCTCAATTAGTATCATGAGCAGATTGCAATATTGTGTTGGAAACACTTAATCAGCATATTATGGCAAAAAAAGGAAGAATTTTAAGCTATTACTTCCTCAAGATGGTAAATCATGAATATAGTAAAACCCTGGAATTTGCAATAATGCTGATGTTTCAAATGTAGATTTTCAAATTAGATTTTTTTGTAATCACCTCTAATAGCTCATTTAGAGATTTCTGACATCTCTGCAACTGGTCCAGCATAGTGGTAAGACTCTTTCGTAAACCAGTCCTCTCACACAACACACGTACTCTTTTATCTCGGGAAACATCTTTCATTATAGCACAGAATTCATCGTCCACCCATCTGTAAATACAAGTAAACTACAAATGTTAAATGTTGATTTGCATAATAATTAATTTGAATAAAAGCAAGTCATCTTGAAAAATTAGCCAACTTCATGAAGAAACAAGGGTGTTACGTAATGACAAATGTTTAACAGGCCCAGTGCTGCAAGAATTCGTTGTAGGAAGATAACATACTAAAAGTTGAAAACAAAATTATTAAACCTTTTAAAAATATGCAAAGAAAAGATTCATTTCTAATTTTAAAGAAAAAAAAACATTCATTCTTAGAAGTCATTTCACTATGCATTCCACCATATTTGTTAATCGTACATCATCAATGCCAATGAAGAATTTCAGGATTAACTATTTATAATCTTAATTTCAGTTTATCAAGTAGTGATGGCACCAGCCAGATATATTAAAATGCTGAAAGTAAAATGAAAAGAAGTCTGTCTTCAGCTTGAATTTCAGCCAAGACCCTCTTTCAAATTCAAGCTCGATCACGACTATTTCACATATGCTTTTCATACGTTTGGTTCAGTTTCAATAATTTAATAATTTCGCATTTGTGCGATCTCGAATACCTGGAAACTGGCATACTAAGAGATAAAGCTGTCTGAGATAATTACTTTGTTGTAAAAATAGAAAAAATGCAAAAAAATAACAGAAAAGTGAGATCCAAAAAAACAACAAGTCAAGATCCAAAAATACAGCATAAAATGCAAAAATGTTTCACTAAATATAAGAAATAGCTGCAGCACACATACTTAAATCTTGTGGCTTCTTTGGGAAATGATCCTCGACCAAATATAGGCTCGAGATATACCCACTTGCGCTGAATTTCATTTAAATGCTGCAAATACTCTCCCATGTCACCTAGCTTTTTCTCCCAACTCTCATCTTTAAAGTAAGGTGAATCTTTGAGTGACTGCAGTACCATCTGGTTGTCACCCACCTAATAACAAGTCAACAAATGACCATTAAACATTAAAAATAAAAAAAACTTATTTTTACTTGTAAGATGCACAGAACTTACTTTTTGTTATTGTTTCACAATCATACCACCTTAGGAAAGTCAGTTTTTCACTTTCCACTTAAATAGTTCACAACATTTTATTGTCAAATCTTAATGGACAGTTCCGTGTCTAATACCTTTAACACAGAAAAATCTTGCAATTAACAAATCAGCTGAGACTCAACAATAGTCATACCTGTGCAAGAAGATCTTTCCAATCCTTGATAAGACCCATCGTGTTATTTGAACTGTTCTGATAATCAGTTAGTTGAAACTGTACCCCACTGTACCATGAGGTCAATTCTCTCATGGCTTCCCTGATAGTCACCTCTGACTGAGCTTTGCGATTTAGTTCCTAATCAAAAAGCAAATACAAATGATCAAATAATTTTCCTACCGGGTGCCAACTTCAAGACTAGACCATGAGCAAATTATCTTGAAGGACAGTAAGAGAACTTCTTAATGTACCTTGATTTTGTCAACATGCAAAACGATGTTGTCAGACACTGCTAAGATATCCCCAAAGGTAAGCTTAGCCAATGTAATTCCACGGGGCATCTCCAGCAGACCAAAAAGCTCATGCCAGTGGTCGTCCTGCAAGGCATCTCCTCTCAAGTATTTCAGAACTGGCAAAATATCCTAAAAAAATTAAATGCTGAGATAGTTGTTAGAAGATCGCTTAATGACCTTATTGACCACACGGGTGTCTACAACTAAAACAATTTAGCTCCAGTAACATCAAAAATATATGCGTATAAAGCCTGCTGTTAAAACTTGCAATTATATAAATTGCAGGGAAAAGATGAAGAAGTGACATACAAAAAATTTTTTTTGAAAATACAGATTTTTCAGTAGAATAACTGACTCTTGATAATTTGTTGGAAAATATTTGTCTAAACAATAATCATAAACATTAAGATAAAGTTAAATGATTATGTAATTCTGCAGTTAATTAGTAGAAGCAGCGCTGCAGCTAAATTCTTTGATTAGATCAGCAAATGTAAAATATCACGCACACATCTAGATACTAGATATATATGTATTATCTAATGGGGATTTTCTTTGTATTATTTTAGTGAACCAGAAGATAAAAAGAAAAATTTCTCTGCTGTTACAGGCAATGTAAGTAACAGCCCAAATATGCACTACTAATATAGTAATGTAATAACCACCACTAAAACCACCAAGAAACACCATTACAACTACCAATACCAGTACCACAATTAGAAACACCAACATAAATACCACAAATACACTAATGACACAAACACAATCATTAAAACCACCAACACCAATACTACTATTAAAATCACCACACCACCATTAAAACCATAGACATTGTTAAAATCTACCAACACCAGCATTACACGGCCAACATGAACAATGTCATTGAAGCCATCTACGCCAGCACCAGCATTTAAGACACCAACACCAACATCAGCATTAAAACCACCAACACCAATATGACTTTTAAAATCACCGACACCAACATTAAAACTACCCACACCAAAGCTGTTGTTAAAACCAGAGATACCAACACCAGCATTTAATCCACCAACATTAACACCAGCATTAAAACCACCAACATCAACATACGGTTTAATACATTTAAATTGTGCTTTGAAATTCTAAATACGTTTGATAATTAACAGGTACATAATTTGGTGTTTTATTTTAATATTTTCTTCATCTTCTATGTGCTTAAGGATAATCGTGTAGTAACACATTTATTTAATATGGACAGTTACCCCATTTGTATATGTGAGGTACATGTAATTATTATTATGGTCAATAAATTAACTAGCTAACTAAGCGAGATACATTTGAATAAGTTAAGCGAGACTTACTGGAAGTTTTCCATGGCTACAGCAAAACACTGCTAGTTAAGTGATATTTAGTCAAATAATCGATGCAATGATAACTGAGTTGAAAGTTGGGAATAATAATTGTTGTGATATTGTTAGGAAGGCGATTTTCAGTGCTAAAACTGGTTAATGATACATAAAAAAGTGCATGATTTCTGAAATGCTTTCATCTTGTAGCTTAAATGCTTTCATCTTGTAGCTTATGCTTTTATTTAATCTTAATTATATTAAATAATTATATTAATCTTATTTAAATACACTTTTTTACAATTATATAAGCCTAGTATCCTTCAAAAGTCTAAAAATAAAACTCACCCTGTATTTATCTATCTCTTGTTGCAAATGCAATGTCATTCCAGATGGGCGCTGGTTATCACTGGAGTGCAACTTATCAAACCAATATGTGAGAAACTCTTCAAATCTGTATGTTTTTGTTCTAGAAAAATTGAAAAGATAATGCACAAATTCACCACAATAATGAAAAAGTGAAAAGTTATAGTTATTATGATGAAAATGGCCCTTTGGGAGGCTCTCCTACAACCGAAGAGGTGCCAACATGTTACATAATTTTTAACTCATTTTTAACAAACTTATTTAAATTATTTGTTTTGCAAACTCTATTACATGTTGTCATAGAGCCCAATAAATCACAATATTTGGCACATAAAGAAATTTGATCAATTTAGCAGTCATTACTTATACTATGCTAAACCGTGCTTCACTATGATTTTAAAAAAGTCACACCAACTTCGAACACAAGATTTGATAGAAGATAACACCAAAATATGGAAACTGCGACAAGTAACAAAACTTTTACTGCGCACCAGTTGGCACCGGACTGTCGGCACAGTTAAGCTTGCCCTTAAGGCACAGCAGGAGAACTATGGAAGAAAAAGTACACAGAGCTGTCTTTAACCCTAAATTATATGAGCAGCACTAAGCACATTTAAAAGTTTTCGCATACTTTCACCACTGTTGCATCATAAATGTTTGTAAGGCATCCAGTGGTGAAGGAGTTCTGAAATTAAATTTTGTGCCACAACAGGTGACTTTTGTCTCTTCACCTACAATACCCTTTGATAACAGCATTGATTTTTACTTTTACTTTCTAGAATGGTTACAACTGTGATTATGGTACCTGTCACATGTCACAATGAAATTTACTTGTAATTAGAGATCAAAGCAAACTGAAGGTGTTAATAACATTCCTGTCATAATGAAAAAAAGTAAAAAGCTATTCTTCACTTTTAAAAAATTTTAAAGGAAACATTTGTATCTTTTAAACTAGAAAAAACTTTGCAATTAGAAAAAATAGGATTATTGACTATACATACTCAAATGAAGACTGTCGCTAGTGTCTTAAGAAAATAGATTTTACTAGTTAATGTCATTTTATTTCATATTTCAATCTTAGAAAGCAAATTAAATTGGCTGATATCCTAGCTCTTCAATTTGCAGTCAAACATTAATGTAAAAATCAGAAGCAGTGTAAGCCACAAAACTCTAGGAGAATACAAAAAACCCTGAGTGCTGTTGCTGGCAATAAAAAAATCAATACCTAAATGAAATCCAATCTTCTGCAGAAAGTTCCCTCAATCCAGACGTGAACTCCTCAAACTGCCCCCAATTATTCTCATAATTCTCCAGATCACTCTTAACTTCATCATACATATCAAATGCTGGGGGATCCAGTCCAAAATGCTCACAGTCAGATCTAAAGTAAATTCTCTATTAGCTAATCCACTACTCAGAATTGTAGGTATAACGAACAAAATCATTATTTTTGGAAATATGAACAAACATCTAACTAATTTTCCTTTCTAAACTATTCCAATGTGTTCAGTGACCTTATATTTCATTCACCATCAAATTTCGACATCAAAGTTAATTATTTTTTACTGAAAAATCCCAAAATTAAGAAAAAGTATTTTTATTATTTGGAATTTGCAAAATTAAGACAGAATTAAGAATTAATTAATTAAGAACAAAATCTTAATTAACAATTTTAGGCAGTTTAAAGTTCATCCCTTATAACTGGACAACAATTTATATTCATTCAAGTATGTGCTTCTCTAGCTTACGATTATAAATTATTTGCAAACTAGTTAATGTAACATGACTTATTTATCTAAATAAAGTACAACACTTGTGATGTTCAAAGTAGATCCACCTTTCCAAAATATTTTATAGAACTACTCTAGTAAGGGGTAAAGTCAAAAAGACTTAGCAACAGCTTGTTAAGCAAGAAATACACTAAAAAGCAAGAAATACATTGCTTGGCAACCTGGGCTCCAGTTCTTGCAAGAGAATCATACAGTACTCCTTCCTGACAGACTAGGTACTTGTGTTCAATTTTCTTTACAAAAGCACCTGGCAAATTTGCCATGAAACACAGGTGTTTTTAGTTTGACGTATTAATTCAGAACAGCTACAAATTTTTTGCTACAGAACCGTAACATACGCAATACTGTCACGAGTTGCTTGCAGCTCACTAAACTCTAGTCGTTTGTCTTTAACAAACTCCAGTGCTTTGGCTGCCTTATGTTGGTCACCATCCAGTGTCTCTTCTTTGGGTTTCAACTGATGCCACCTGGCAGCAAACTTTTCCATTGACTGCCGAAATGTCTCAATGCGAGATTCTGTATTGCTCTTTAGTACTTCTACCTATAATACCGTGTTATCGTCACTGTTTCTTATAAAGCGACACAATGAAAAAGATAATGCTACTGGTAAGGTGAACATTAATATTATAACTTTAACTTCAAAAACATAATCATTGAGCACATCTGATCAAATGTTTTTAGAAAATGCGATAAAAATGAACAAATCCTAATGTGTAAACTTTCACAACACTTTGGAATGAACATAATATTTGGACATCAAATAAAATGCGAAGGTTAAAGACTGGTGGCGTGTCCCTTTTAAAGAAGTTAATTAATAATAATATTTTACCAGTAATCTTGATATTATGATTATAGTAATCAATTAATTATGTCCTGAGGATCAAGGCAGGTTTACTGGTATCTGTCAACAGACTTCTGAGCTAATAAGTTTTTTTTAAATCTGAACTTGTTAAAAAACCAAAGTAATTATATCTCTCTTCAAATGATTATCATACCCTCTGATACCTATCTACCTAGGGCCCGGTAATGCAAATTATGTGTTACAAGGTTTACACACTTGTTCTCGTATCATCAACTCGTGACTTTCAAGCATCAGCTCAAACTTGTCCCATCGAGCACGAAGACTGTCCATCTCCATTACTCCTCCTCCAGCAACCTTTCTCAGCAGCAGATTCCTAGCATCTGCTTTCTCAAACAATGGTTTGATCTGTAAGCACAACAATTACCTTTTACTTAATGCTTCAACACATAATTTAAATATAGCAAATTATATTCTCTTTTAATTAAAAACAATTGACCCTGACCTCTGGCTTTTTATGAAGATACTCGGAATGTTTTTTATGTGCCTCACCAACTTCCTCCACATTTTGTGGTCGCTGTGACAGCACATCAGTTGCCTCGGTAACAAAGTTGTCTATCTGATTGATGCTGGAATTAATGGCAGATCGTAGTGAGGACACCAATGCATCAAACAGTCGGTGAATATGATCGTCAATAGTGGCTTTGACGGGTAAGGTGCTAACAGTGATGCAGTCCACTTTGATTGTTCTTAAAAAGGAAACCATAAACCATTAAGGAGATAAGCATAGTAGTGGTGCAATGTATATATAAATATACACATATATATAAAAAGCAAAAAAATAAATTTATGCGATGCTGATAACAAATAAAAGGCGCGTTACAAACTTTACTAACTCGCAAGCTTTACTTAATTCCACACTCAACTTTGACATTCACACACATCGGTTTTCTAAACGCGTGTGTTAGAAAAATGATGGCAGCCACTGCACTAACTAGCAAGTATAATTAACACGTATTAAACTACTTTGGTAACTTACCAGTATATAATGGTCCTAGCACAAAGCATAAAACTGTTAAATAACTCATAAATTGTAGGTACAAATATAAATTACATTTGATTATCTTTTATTTACCTAAAACTTACACGTGTATAACATTAAATTAGCATTTCTATCCAGAAATTACAATTATTTTCTTAGATACTTTAATTGCAATTTATAGATTATTTAAACACAACTTACAAGTCTTTTTTAATAACTGCAAAATCAGAATTTGTGTATACTTGGTTTGAATAAATGGTAATGCAGGAACTGCAATCAGTCACATGACGTCTGCACTCATACAGTTGTTAAAAAAAAAATTGAGGAAACAAAAAGAAGCATTTCAGTTCTGAAAATTGTAACTTATTGCTTTTAGTAAAACGATTAGTTACTAAACACATATCGGCTACGTGTGAAAATTTGACAGAGGTGAAGTGATACAAATGAAAGCTAGAGATTCAACCTTTCCGAGCAATAGGTTTATCTTATACACTTACAACATTGCTGTTCACAAGTTTTCACATGTTGTGCTTATGATACACCATCTTCTACAATAAGCGCAGTGCAGAAAACAATATAAAGCATTTTAAAGTACTGTTGCGTCACTCTGGCTATAGTTTAAGAACAAGAATGATTGGATCAGGCAATTTTATTGTAAATTATATATACCACCAAACTGATGAGCAATTTTGTAGTAGTACATTTAGAAGATGGCATGATTTATTGCTGTAACTGCTGGCTTTTTAACTGTTGCTTTGTATTTTTAATTTCTGTGTATGCCTTTATTATATTTTTTTAAAATCTTCGTAGTTTTTAATAGTGCATGGTATTTCTTAGCTTTAGTGTAATTTTTTAAACTTTTACATGGCATTTTTATGTGATGAAATAAAATATAGAAAATAAATAAAAAATCTGAAACTTTCATGATCAGCTAAGTACAATGTAGACCTACCTAAGGCTACATTTCAAATATGTAACTTAGACTTTGGGAAGTCATGCTACTAAATAATTCAAATCTAGAAATCAATACATATACACATTTACATACAATGGCAACTTGTCAGCATCTCTTCCTTTTATTTTCAAGGCTTTAAAATTTCTTTCCCAATCTCCAACTTCTTTTACATGCTCCTCTATAACTTTGTCAATATCCACTTTGCCCAGTGCCACCCATGGCTAAAACACAAAACCTTTAAGGGGAAAATCAATATAAAAGTAAAAATTTAAAAGCACTAAGAAAATATAATCAAATTATTTAAAGAAAATTAAAAATAATAGTGAAACTGTAAAAAACAGTGTAAACATTATATGCACAACGGTAAATTCAAGGTAGAGTAATGAAGTGAAAAATCTAGTTGCAACAATGAAAAAAGCACTAAAATATACCTTAAACAAAGCTTGCGACTCTTCAAGCCTGGTGAAAATAAACTCTGCTTTCTTGTAAACAGTTGCAAAACTGTCCGCACACCTGTAAGCATGTGAATAATATAACATAACCACTAATAAGATATAGATTCTAAATAACAAATCTAAATAACAACAGCAAATTCATATTTAACATTCAATAAATAAGGTATTGCATTTGAATTTAATAAGCGCAATAACACACTTAGTGTACACATAGCATTTTTAATAAGCACACTGGGCATTTATACATTCCAGTCAGAAAAACAAATAAAAATTTGGCAGCAACAGGTGGCAAACCTGTTGTCAATTATGATTCACTGTTTCACTTATTCTTGCTCACCTGTTCACCATGATTGGAAAAATTGTGGTTTTGTCACCTGAATCCCCAGTGCCTCGAAACTCTATAGGAAAGCAGAGAAATTTCTTCAAGGAGCGGTAATAGCGAGCACGTATCTCCTCCAAGGGAGGGCGAAACTGCAAACACTGCTTGCTGAAATGCAGAAAGTTAAATGACTATGTGAATGACTAATTACACATTTACACTGAAGAAAAGTGTTAAAATCTTGAAGAGTAATGAGTATAGCCAGTCACAGCCTAGCATTCTAAGTATCTTGAAAAAGAAATTATAAAAAATTATGAAATCTTCCTTATAAAAAATCAACTTAGTGGAAGAGTTTTTAACTTACAAATTACGAAAACAATGTGATAAGAAATTCAAAATAATGTAATATGAATATAAGTTTTAAAATTTTAACATTAGCTGCGTATTTGTCAATTTCTAACTATTTATAAGTGAAATAAATTAAGAAGCCTAAAGTTAATCTTGAAACAATGGAACATTTGTGTTAGACAAATCATTCAGAAATTATATTTTTTTCCACAAGTGTTAACTTGCGAAATTTGCAGTTATTTATTGAGGAAATTACAACAGTTACAGAAAAGGCAAAATGCTACAATAGTGTCTTTGACAAAGTTAACAGAAATATAAACAGAGCATCAAAAACAAAAAGGTTGTTCATTCATGGTGAAAACATGAATAATGCCAAAAAGGGTAGACCTATTATCGTACTTGTGCACACTAAGACAAATATATAGGTAAGGTTAAAACTAGGAAATAAATACCTAAAAGTAAGGTCCACTTTCATTTCTGGAAGGTACTCATTCAGATTCTCAAGAGCCATTTGGTACTGGTGTTCCAAAGCTTTATACAGCTGACGATCCCAGAAAAATTTCCACACATTCATCGCACTACTGGAAAAACCCTATAAATTTGCACAACAGAATATTATACATGTAATATGGCTATCCAAACAGGTTCCTCACAAATATAATTACTAATTATAATATAACATCAAGCTTAACTCATTATCATAAAACAAGCCAGAAGCTAAAGCTGTTATATTTGTATAAAATTCTGTAATTTGTAAATTAGTTACATTGAAAATTGGAGAGTACCTGTGCTACCAGTCCACCCATTTCTTGTCTTATTTCTGTCAAAGAATCAGCCCATTTGTGCTCCTGCCTCAGCAGATCTAACTCAAATAACTTTATCACCTGAAAATAACACTGATTAGTTCAACAGCATGTTTATGTTCATAAATAGATAAGAATAATGGTATCAACTGCCATACTAACTGATGATGCACTGTAAATAAATGTCATTCTGCTTTAGTCTAGCAGTAAAAATTTTTCAACTTTCTTTAATCTGTAAAAGGTAGCTGACTTGATGACCAAATGGTCCCTCACTACCTTTTCTCTTACACCCCTGTGATATATTTTCTGACCTCTTCATATATATATATACTGCTTTTGAATTATTTTATGTACATAATTAATTATTCCTTTGACCCTGTAAATCTTTTATAACTCAGAAAATGTGAAGTGCAGTACCTTTTGTAGGATGGTATCGTGAGACTTACGCAACTTCGCATTACGGCTTGTTAGGTTAGTAGCTGATGCCCGGAGTTTTTTCACATAGTCTTCCAAGTCTTTTGGATTATCCCACGTTACCTATAATAATTATGAATTTAGAAAATGAGAGTACAGTACAAGATGTTATACATACTATAAGTGAATTATAGCTGCAATGCACATGAGAGAACATTTTTCAGGCAACTGTTACTAAGTTTGATTATGAACTGCTATGTACTTTGCCCTTAATTTGCTAATCAAATTTATGCATTTCTAAAAATACATTAACTATAAATGAAAACTGTTTTTCGTGTATTACACATGCACAAATCCGTGCAAACTGAAAATCTAGCGAAATGTGCACACACATGCAAGCGCGCATACCCACACGTGCACACACAAGCACACGCACACACACACACACACACACACACACAGTCACTGTCTTCACTCAAGTGAAGAAGTATAATTCCACAAAACATTTTGCTTATGTGATATAGCAACAATGGCTTTCATTACCTGTACGGCACCTTGTTTATCTTTAATGCCAGGCTTAGCCTTGATGATGAGACTCTCAAACTGTCGTGTAGCATCCTCCAACATTGGCAGTTGTGACGGAATGATCTGATCGGCTATTGTGTTATAAAAGTGTGCCACCTGCAGCCAAACATTAAAATCAGTTTTGTGTGTGTGTTAGTCACCGTTGCTAAAATGGGCGAAGTTTCATAGCTAAAATATAACAAACTTCACTTAACATTTCTGTTGATTTAAAAAACTTATAACTAAACATTATCATTTATGGGAATGACATAATCAAAATGACTCTCGAGAAATTTACCAAGTCATGCAATATGCATTGCCCCAAAAAGATTAATGACATACTGTACCCGTTTTAGAAAGCAGACTTTCTTTAGAAAACTTAAAGAAACAAGATCTATGGCAAATTCGTGCCCCATGCCAGGGATATTGGCAATTTTAAGCCCGGTAAGTGACCCACCCAGTAACTACACTCCCTAACGCTATAAACAAATAAAACACTAGGTTCAGACGATTGTGATTTACTTGAAAGGGATAGTGACTTGACAAATACGAAATCTATCACTTACCTGGTGAAGTATAATTGCATGCCTGTGAAATTTCTGTGCTGTATCTGACATGGTTCTAATTTTTGAGGGGATGCTGTATCCCACTCCAGCCAGCTGCCGCACTTCACGTTGTAGGGTAACCAGTCTGTCGCTGTAGTTCACTTTCAGTTCCCCATTGCTATCAAACTCCATCAGGCAACCAGATATTTCAAGGCTATGCAAAACAAATTAGACAGAATAATAAGAAATGTATTTTTGTACAAGAAAAAATGCAAAAATCTTATACAGCATTCAATGTTACTCTAATTATGCATAAATAAATATAATATAGCTTCATTCAATCAATATTAAATGTAAAATTCTATAATATTAGATAACACACCCGCCATCACCAAATCACACAAACAAACCATTCATCGGACATTAACATCAAACATAACAGAACAAAAATGTATTTACCCTAATTCTCGACTGTCTATCATTGATATAACATCCTGCATCCAGTTTTCAAACAAATTGGCCCTGTAAGCACTAAAGTCATGAATTAGTTCTTCTGCTAGACTGTGCAAATTGCCAAAACCAGGTAGGTCCCCCAGAAGAGCTTTTGCAGTATTATCAATGTCCTTGACCTGTGAAAGAAAACAAAATGATATCCACTTTAGCAGATAATGAAATTCATTAATTAGGAATCACGGCATAAATAGGTAACATAACCAGTCAAAGAATTTCAGAGAAATTTTGATAGCAGGACACACCCTTCAAAACGTTTTTAGAGTACATGTACAAAGTTATACATATTTTCAATATGTAAATATCATAAAAGTCAAACATAATGACATGGCCTACAGAAAAAAATGAAAAGTCAGAATGTTTTTATACATATATTTTTTAATGTAGTGAATATATCTGAAATGCAATGAAAAAAATTCCAAAATTTTCTGCATAAAAAAATTGTATTGCTTAACAGTGGCTGCTCAAAATTCTCAGCAATAGTTTGAAATGAACACTATTCAATTATTTCAGCACTGCCATTAGGATAAGTTTCTAGTAAACTGAAAAAGACAATGTGATCTTCCAGAAAACCTGCATGTATTACAGAACAATTTGTTCGAAAAATATAATCTTTGCAATTACATAAACATATTTCATTTACTGCATTTGTGAGTGTAACTTCAATTCTCAAAGCTCAAAATGTTTTTTCCTAAAAAAGAAGGTCTTATAGACAGAAGGAGAAAATGCAATAAGTATTTTTTTACATTTGCAAGCCATCTACCTTAGCTTCTAGCTGTCGAGCCCACATGACATTTCTGACAACCTCTGGCACGTTTGCAGCATGATCTGCACCACGTCCTGAAGGTCCGGATCTCTGTTCAAAATCAGCTTTCATTGTTCGTAAAAACTCGTGGAGTTGTCCCAGCAAAGTTGACCTACTCACAGAAAATGCATATGATATCAATAACGAGTTTAAAAAATTAACTCACATTAATGTAAAAGTATTTCACAATACACAAACACAAGAAATACTGTTACTTTAATGCCATTTTCTCATTATCCATGCAGTTGAATTTAACGTACCTTAAGAAGTGTGAATTTAATACACAAATGTAAAGAATTCGCTATGGCTAGAAATTTACCTTTGTCAAAAATAACAAAAAATGTTTTTCAATGAGAAATCTGCACAATTTTTGTTTTAATGGTCAGAGAAGCTGCCAGAAATTTACTACTGCTGTGGTTACTGTTATTAAACTTGTTATCGTAGTAGAAGCATAACACAACAAAGATTTCTGGGCGAAGATAAATTAAAAGGAAAATTGAATAAGATGCAATTAACCACTAATAAAAATATTTATAAAAAAGAACCTTGTGCCAATCTTTATGTTACAGATATTAATTATGTTAATTATCTTAGTTAGAACAACTTGTAAATGTTTCATATTTTTATTATTATACCTGATAATAATTGCTATTTTTAAATGTTTGTGAACCTAATGCTATCAAAAATTGTTTGTATGTATGCTTGCAAAAAATAAAAAAAACTAAAGTCACATGTTTCCATTAAGAAATTACAATATTAGCTGAATATAATAATTATAAAGTTATTTACTAAAAATATTACCTTTCTGAAGACAATTCTTTCTGGATGCTGGGTCGAGCAACCAATTTCTCATACCTCTGAAATTCTCTCAGTAACTGAAAATATGTACAAAATGTAATACAGCCAAGCCCTGATGGACATTGCTGATTAAACTAATAAAATCCTCTCAGCTCACATTATTTTCCTAAAAGTTTTGAAAAGAAAAGCTATCATACCTGCAACTGGCTAGCATCAACACTGCGCAAATGTGAACGCAATTTGGATGCAAACTTTTCTTCGGCCTTTTGTAAACTCTTGTAATAACTTGACAGTGCTGCCTGCCACAATGGTTCAGTATATCGGTTATACTGCAAGGGATTTAATCCTGAAATTCCAACAAATATAATTTTTACAGAAGTATCATATAGTGTTGAAAAAGTGGGCGTATGCTAAAATGTTCATATTTACAGTAAGTCACTCACTTAACAATTGTCATGCAGTCCAGCAAATCTGTTAAATAAAATGTTAAATTAGCTCAGACTTCATAAGTGTGAAGTCATACTTCCTAACTTAGACTTGAAAAAGTATTACTTGGTTCTTACTAAATATGTACAAATGCATGGCAATACATTCCAACAACATCTCAATAAAATTTGACAAGGCTATAACCATAGATTTTCACTGGTTATGTAATGCTGTCTCATGGGAGCATTATGATGTAGCTAGAGCTTGTGGGGCCCTATATCAGTGGCACTTGAGTTTGGAGACCCCTCAATGAACAATACAATATAGCTACAAACTTGCAATTCTGGATTTTAGATTTGTAAACTACATAAGCATTACAAAGATATTTAAATTAGTAATTATCATCTTTGCAACTTTTGGCAAGAAGTGCTGTGATTGCCGTTCTCGTGGAAAATTAAATTGTCAGATGTTTTGCCATTCTACTGCCCTGACAGAATCAACTTTTTCAGTGCACTTGATCAAAGTGCCGATTCGTAGGACCCCCCCCCCCACACACACACACACACACACACACAACTAATGGTAAGTTAAATATTTTCTATTTATCAAACTGTTTTTTTCATAAAATTTTAATTGGTGTGATTTAATAAATGACCATAAAAGATCTAACACTGGGACACTAATCTTTCTTTCTTAGCAGAAACATAGTAATAAACATATTACCAGAAAATGGCTGCAGTGCCTCGGACAGACGCACCTCCTGTTGCTCGTTTGGGCTCAATAATTGTTTCAGCTCATGGTGACCACTACAAACTTGTGTCATCTGAATAATAGTGAGGGTTTATATGTTTGCTTAATATTATTCATTGTTCCGTTCTATTAACAATACACTTTTGAAAAATGTAAAATAAAGGTATTGTGTTTTTAATTATTTTTAATAGCACATTCTCACTAATTAAATTTGTGAAATATAGTGAAATACAAATTTACAACAAATTCACATAAAAGATACACAACAATAGAAATCACACAGCAATAAACAATATGGGAAACCTCATGAAGTTAAATATATTTTTACTTACAGATACCAAAATACAGCTTATAAAATCAAATATACCTCATCTAAACGCAACTTCAGTTGAGAAATATTTTCTGGAACAAGGACTCCTCTATTCCATGATCGCAGTGAATAGCCCTTCCAGTATTGTTCTGTAAGAGTGTGGCAGGTTTTCTCCCATTGCAAACAGATCCCTAAGGAAGCTCGCAATGATGGCTTGACTTCATGATAAACTCCGTTAAATACACCCTTTTTAATTCCTCCAAGTTTACGCTGAATATAACGAATCAAGCACCCTCCTAAAAAACAAATGGCTATCATTAACTTTGAGCCAAAATGATAAGTATGTCAGCTTAATAAAGTTGTAAACTATTGGAATATTCTACTGTTAGACTTGTTCAAATATACAAAAATTTACATAGTTTGTTTAAGGTAACTCTAAAAAGGAGACTGAAGCATAAAAACCAGTATGACCCACACAGATTTTTGCAGCAGGTAGATTTCAGGAGTTGTATTTAAACAAATAAATATTTTGCTTATGATGAAACTGTGCAAATTAAGAAAATACTGAACGTTAACAACAGTTATGAAATTTTATTAGTGACATTGTGATGCATCGATGAAGTTCATTTGGTATTATAATGTTTCTTAATGACTATGCATACTGGGAAGGTACATAATAGTTTTTTTGTTTGTTTTGTATACATATTTACAATCTATTAATGCTATTATAGTTTTATAGTCAAAACTAGTTATAGTCAAACTATTATCAGATTATAAAAACACTGCAAAGTATTCATTATGTTGGTCACCTATAATATTAATGAGATGAACTATGCGCTGTTCTGGGTAATATGGTTTCTCTTCTTGCCATTTCCATAGTTCATCCAGTGCATCCTGAGTGTTTTCAAGAATCTCACTAACTTCATTGAAATCCACCTAATAAGCATCCACAGTTCCAAATGTGAAAATGAAGTTTTTGGTACAAAAAAATTGGAGAGCTTATCTGACTTGAGTTAATATTCTTTTCTATCTTTCAACGAAGCCAGTTTCTTCATTTTTAATAAACACATTATCAATGTGCAAATCTTGCTTATGATAATCCTTTACTAAAAGAATGACAGATAGGTACCTATAATTATTTATTGTCATTTCAGGAGTGTCAAGAAACAATGCTTGCAATTTTCTAATAAAAAATACGTGTTAAAAAGCATTAAAATTTACTAGATCAAGAATGAATACATACATATTTTATATTTAGTGGAAAAGAAGAAAAATTTAGTTGTAAACTTAATATTTTTTGCCAAAATATAGTGTTTCAAATTGTATTTCCATAACAATGAAAAGGCAGTTTCCCAAAGTTTTCTGTCTAAATGAATAATCTCAGTCTTTGATATTGTCGTGATCTACGTAACTTAAAAAATTGTTCTATGTGCTTTCCTCAATTTCGGTCACTTTGCGAAGCCTAGGTCAAAATTGGCCAATAACTGAATCAATCTCGTTTTCCGGAAATTTATCCCATTGTTGAAGCAAAACTTTTCCCAGTTTAGGAACATCATTAATTTTTCATGCACAGTACACTCGCTGAGATAAGTTTCGCCATGCTAAAATCTAGAAAATTTAAATCAGAGGTGTTTTCAAAGTTGTGTTCATATAAAAAAACGTGCTTCAATTAAAGCAGTAAATTTTACAAAAATTTAATTTTATTTGTTTATGGAAATACAGTTTTAAGCATCACATTTATAAAATATTCAGTTAAAGTAAAACATAAAACTTACAACTAAATTTTTTCTAGTGTATAAAATATGTACTTTCATTGTCATTCTGCTAAGATTGTATGCTTTTTAACTTGTAATTTTTGTTTTATTAAATAATTTGTATGTAAAGTCTTTTTTGATGACCCTGTATTTTATTTGAAATTTTCAAGTAGCAATTACGCAAAAAAAAACAGAAAACATAATTTTTGAGAAAAAATTCTGCTATCTGAGCACTAAATGAAGACAAATAAGTTTAAAATTATGCTGAAAAGTACCGATAATGTATCCAGCCGAGCAAAATCCTTTATAATCGTCTGTAGGATATCTGCAAATGCTCGCGCTCTTTCACGATTTGCTGAGCTTGAGCTACCGTTAGCAACTTCGGCCCAATATTCGAACTCATCTTGAGGGACAAGAATACCTAGAATGGAAGCACAATTAGTAATAACAATGAATTGTTAAAACAATTTGTGATCAGCGGAAGATATTTTATTGAGTTCCTAGTGAGAAGTCTAAAAGATTTGTTGGGGTAACTTACAGAAACTTATGACAAATGTTAATACCAATGATATTGTCATGACATTGTGAACTACTTTTTCATTTCATTTTATAGTACATTTTGCACCATAGAATATAAAATATTAAATAAATACAAAATGATTAATAGTTATTGGTTTTTATTGCAAATTCTGCTCTAATCCATTCATATGAAGATAGTACAGTATAACACCATTATAGTGAAAACACAGTCATTGCATACAAACCGGTAATGCAAACTCAGGAAAAAGAACAAACTTCCATTATTAACTTAACTAGCATAATAGCTTTGAATACAACATACACGGTTATTGAGTATCACAGACTTTTTGTAGGGTCCAACTGCTTGCATTACTAAATATTTATAAGTTTTTATTTCGTACATTTTGCCAGTTATTTTAAGTTAATTTACAGTTAAATTTAATCTGTTGTTCTCTGTACTGAAAAATGTGTTGGGCAAAAGCATGTGGAGTTGTTAACATGCTGTGTCCAAAGATCGTTTTGTCTACTACTGTGTAACAACAATAAGTCACTCAGTGACTTGGTAGTAGCTGTTTTATGTGTGTACACTTGGCAGTATACTTCTGAGATGTTCATGAAGTGAGTAATGATACTGTAGTTATTTTGCTGCACACACTTTTTATACAAGGAAGAAATTTTGTGCAAACAAAATCGAGTGACTTTTTTAACCTAACTGAATTTATTGGATATATCGCACCAATTTACAACTGAAAGTGTATCACGGATTACCTGTAACACAAAATTAAGAAATATTTATTAATTTTTAGTTTATTGAAGTCAAATAAAAAACATGTTCCATAGAATGTGAATGTACCGCAAAAGTGCAAAGTAGTTTATACTTGAGAGCATCTTCTAAAACTGTACATCCTCTATTAAGCCACTCATTGTACACTATTTATAAATTTACTATGAAAACATGCTTGTCCATCTAGTAGTCGTACACACGTATATGATTAACCGCATATGCTTATACAGCACTTCAGTTTAGAATACTGTTTTCTAGGTATCTAGCAAGTTAGCTATAAGGATCTTATACTATAGTTTGTTTAATTCTAAATGTTAACTGTCCACCATGATCATCCATATGGCATTTTTCAAAGTTATAATTATTAAATTTTCATTTTTTATGGGAAACAGAGTAAGAGGTGCCACTCAATAAAACAAATTAGCAGCAGAGCAATTAAAAATTAATGTATAAATTAGTGACCAGGAAGCTCTAAGACTTAAATTATACAACCAGTGATACCACACATTTAAAAAACAAACAAAAATCTCAACGTATATTTTAGCTATTTTACCAGCAACTTCTTTTTCACTGCCATGGCTGCCCTGTTTGTCCTTGCCTACGGGTGCATGCTTACGAATAATTGTACCCAATCCGGCCTCTAACTCAGACAGTAAGCTTTGAAGGTTACTAGTACTGCTGTCTGATGTAAGTAAAGGCCCATAAACCTGCAAAAGTAGGTAAATGATGCCCATCTATTTAGTTAGAATACCAACTTTCCACTTTCCTGTGCAGTTAACTGGCTTCCTTAAGAACATCTACCAGTAGAAGAAATCCAGGTTCATGAGGTCCAAGTCACTTAACCAACTTTATTATCAGAAGATTACATGCGAATAACTCAAAAGTATTTTAAAAGTGACATGTAGAAAAACATTGTCATTAAAATCCTCCTCACAACAGTTACTGATAAAACTGTTTGCAATGGTTGAAAAATCCCACAGCCTATTTACACTCAGACTATTTCTGCACCTTCGAATGTGAAAAGAATGGCTAATTAATCAATAAACAAAAATGTTTTGTATCAAATCCCGGCTGAAAGAAGCATTTGTTTAAATCAAGTATAAAATAAGTCAGATGAGAACTTAAAAGCCCATAAAAAATGTGACTCTCATATATTCACATTAAAAATCAACGTGCAATGTAAATGGACATATCTATAATGTAATGCCTTCATAATACAAACAATTGCACATTAATTCCTTATTAGCTTGTAATATGTAAATCGCAGCAAAATACAGAAAGTTTTTTGCCTGTTAAACAAACTAACACATACCTTTTGTATTGTATGGTAAAGAGTCTGCGTGGGCGAATCAAGAACTGATGAAATAAAAACTAATTCGTGAAGATTGTCTGGTGTCACTGCCTCAGGGCGCAATTTTAAAAACAGGAGTGCTCGTTCTTTCTTATCAGTTAGTTGAAGCTGTGGAATGAAAAAGGAAACTCATAATCCAAATGTGCATAATAATTGAATGTGTAAAAATACCTGACTCTGACCACAATATGAGATATTAGCCATATTAAGAACTATAAAACATTATAAACAATAAATACACTACAGCAGTGTTAGTGAATACACTAATAAAATATTGTGCTAAAATCTAGCTTAACTTTTCATTCATTTGAACTGACAAATTAGCAGAATTCTTAGCCTCACCTCATTTGACAAAATAACATCATTCTGATTTTGGCAAGCAATAAGTAATGGAAAATTCCCATCATCCAGGAAACTGTTGAGTTCTTTGGAACCTTGTAAGCTTTGCAGGTTAACACCATTGTTGCCAAAATAATTAACAACAGAATTCAATACAAATGTTTTTCGTTCATCAGACATGTTGAACATTCATGACCAGGCCTATTCAAAAGCAAATCTTCAACTCTGAAAGAAAGAAAAGTAATTAAAATAAAGAAATTAAGTACCACTTTGATTTACAAGATAATACAAGTTAAATTATTAAATAACTTTATGACTTGAGTCAGGATAAAGACCACTATTTTTCTAAATATACAAAATAGTTTTTCTATATGAAGCCTAAACAGAAACAAAAGTCTTTCATGTAACGAAACTAGATGATGGAAATGTGCATGACCCTTTAGAATAAAAGACAAAAATGCACTTATTCAAATTCAAACACTAAGTTGTCTACTCGATAAGTCTGTTAATGAAATCCTGTGATTATTTAAAAATAGCAAAAACTGTTACGAATGGTGGCTTATAAACTAGGCCCCACTCTTTAAATATACGGGAATAATGCTGAAAAAGAGAAGCGCTAAATTTTTAAATACAGATTTAAAACAAGGTGGATTTTTGTAAAAAAAATGTCTATGCTTCATAATCACAAATATAATTCTGTGCAAATAAAATAAAAAATGAAGAAGCTGGTATGTGAAGTAGGTTAATGAATGCAAACATGCAGCTTATATCAACACCATATTACATATTCATATAAAAAGTTGTTAAATGAGTCGAAGTTGAATTAGGCCAACCCAGGTTGCAGGGTAGATATATAAATTACAATTTCTAGAACAATTTTATACTTTTTTTATCATATCACATATGATAAGTTATTATAGAACATAGAACGTTTATTTTCCCCAATATAATTTTACAACAAAAGCTTTAGTTAAATATTGTAATCATGGACCTAGTCTCCTGCCCTTTCATATAGCTAGATAGGTATAATAAAAATAAGTGGTAGTGCAGCAGATAACAAAATCAAATAAGAAAAAAAAAATAGTATAAATTGTCAAAAAAACTAAAGACAAATAATAATAGAATAAAGTTAAATACATAAATCTATGCAAAAGAACATAATTTTGGGGACAACAAGAGGTTTGTAAACAACATAATAAACCAAAATCGTTAAGTATGAAGTAAAACATTGAATCAAACGAAAAACAAAACAAATGAGTAACTCATTAATTGCAACAAAATAATAAAGGTAAGTCAAACTGCAGTCAAACTAACTCAGTAATAATTACAGGACTCGATAAGAAACAATGAAAGAGACAACAAAATCTACATATAAAAAATAATTATATCCATATCTATATGGCACTGGTTTGGGTAAAAAGAAAAGTATATAATGAGTAGTACTCGCCAAATATTTTTGTTAACATTTTGCTAACACTGCTTTACAGCTTACTTTGCTTGACTGCTAACACTTTTTTTTATGAATTACTTATTTAAAGTATATTCGAAATAAAATGATGTTAGTAATAATAGCAAGGGACAACAAGTTTATTATTTAATACAATTTTTTTAAGATGGGGGAATTTTATGAATGAAAGTAGATTATTCAGTAATTATGATTATTAATTACGAGCAGTAGTTACAAACGGGAGAATCTGAATAAGATTAGTGGGTAAATTTAAAAACTGAGAGCATGGGAAAAATAAGCGCGAACAAAGAGAATGTCATGTAGAACAATACAAGAATGAAAAATAAGTATGAAAAAGAGAAACAATTATTTAGATGAAAAAACTAGCTACCTTGCTTATTTATCTTCCAATTATGCACTATAACCATTTAATATTACAATTATAGGCAAAGCTGTCAGGCCTAACTACTTTAAGTAGTATTTTCAAATTAAACTTTATTTAAAAAATTCTTTGCGTTTGTAAAATATCATGTAATTACAAAAACTGAATACTTTCACTGTAATTACAAAATACTGAAAACTGCTCGGTATAGCAAATTCGTGAATGAACTTTGATACACAATCCTCCGTAGCTTATGATTGAAACTAATAGTAATAAAAGACTAGTCAATAATTTCACTTTGAAGATGCAATACCTCTTAAATAAATTATACATTGTATATATTTGTAAAACTTGTTCTGTTGATTGTAATGCTTTACCATTTTCATCACAGGTATGCGCCGGTTGCTAATAAACAATTTCTTTCAAACTCCGGTCGTTGGTTTTGCAGTAACCTTAGCTTGAGATGCGTAATTCACCAATATTAAAAAAACTCGCACTGATGATAAAAATGTAGTTCTATAAAAAAGAAAACACATAAAAGCAAATGTAACATCAGATATTTTTTCTGGTTTTGGTGAACCAGTAGTTTAGAAAAAAGTAGCAGTTTCTACTTTCTAGAGGAAAAAATAAATAAGAAATTTAATTTGAATAAAGTTTCCACTAGGTAATAAACCCTAGGAAATTCAACTTCACTACTTTCTCACTGAGTCACCTGTTCAGTTCAACAGGACTTGGTGTTAATTGTTAAAATGTGAAAATTTAAGAATAATGAAATTGGTGATTTAAAACTACACATATTTAGCACATCAATAATTAATCCTATGAAAACTGTTGTGATATTATTTACCATATCGTAAAATATGGGTCAAACTGGGGATTCGTCTCCTCCTGCAAGCGTGAATAGTGAAATTGGGGTACTAACAGCTGGTAAAACCCCGCAGACACAAAATGACAAGACTCCGTTGTTACAAGCCAAGCTGCTGCGTTCTTTAAGTGGAGTAGATGAGACCCTTAAGTCTTCAAGCAGAACTCTGACTACATTTAGTGGTGTGTTTTGCCCCGTGGTGCTGTCTATGTTTAGCGTTCTTTTGTTTTTACGTATCGGTAAGAAATTTCATCACAAATTTTAAACGAATTGTGCTTGTACAATTGAAAACCATCACTGCATGCACAGGATAATGTGTACTCATTGTTACTGCACACCACTTAGAAAGCACAAAATTTTGCTTTATTTAATACACTATTAACGTCTTACTTTTTGCATTCTCTGTTACTGCGCATTGCATTATTTGCTCGTGAACATAGCAAAAATTGGTGCAAGTAAATTTGGTACTGGCAAACTTTGGTACAAATAATTTTTACCGGCAAGTTTGCTAATGGCCAAATTTGGTACTCGTAAAGAATTTTTGGTATGTGGACATATTGGTACAGTTAAATTTGGTGCTATGGTACTTTGATACTTTGGTACTATGATATTTAGGTACAAAGAATTTTTAGTACTGGGAAAATCTATTATAAGGAGTAGGAAAATATGGTACCAGGCATGTTTAGTACTAACAAGGTGTTTTACAAAGAAATTTTGATAATACTACTTAAGAAAATGATGGTACCTGGAACATTTAGTACCATCAAAGTTTGGTACCTGGAAAACTTGGTACTAAACAGGAAAAAAGCATTTCTGTGTCTAATCCCAAAATAATTGCAACAATAACAGTAACGAAAGGACAAATATAACAATGACGACAGCAATGAGTTCGAATGTAACAGAGACAATAGCAATTATGATGATTAGGACAACAAGAAGACCAAGCAAGAAACAAACATACAACAACGACAGCAATGACAACAATTGCAAAAAATGACAAAAGTAACAATGATGACAGCAGTGATGATGGTGATGATGACGATCACAACAAAAAGGAGTGAGAAAGAAACATTAATAACAATGATGACAGTGAATGAAATAACAAACAACAGACAGACAAACAGACAAGTGAATAATATGAAGTTATATGTTTTTTCAAGTAGGTTATTGAGAAGATTTCTCTATATCAAATTTTCCTAGTGCCAAACTTTTCCAGTGGTAAACTTTCCTAACACCAAACTTATTCCATACCATTTTTACTAGTATCAAAATGCTCGATGACAAGGCTTTGCCAGTAGTGCCACATTTGCCTTATATCCAATTTTTCCAGTGCTCAAATTTTCCGAGTACCAAAGCTCCCTCATACTATCAGAAACTTGTTGTTGTTAGCCCAGACTAGATGGCAGTTATATTTTTAAACTACCCCTATTTGCACTGGCAAATAATAGCTTTTTTATTTGTTAATTCTCTAAAAAGTCATTTTGTTTTAGGTTTTGTTGTTGGTCAAGCTGGTATCTTGGAATCTGGTCTTTTGTTTGTGTTGTCATATTGTATACTTGGTCTCACAATTCTTTCCATTTGTGCCATTTCAACGAATGGTGCTATTGAAGGCGGTGGCTGCTACTGTATCCTTGGAATTTTCTTTAAAATTTTTGCTTAATGCATTTTACATTTTATTGTGGATTTGTCTGAAAAGAATATTGTAAAGGAAAATACATATGGTGTTTGCCATCAGTTTTTAAAATTATTGCAATAGACGGCAAAAGGATTGAAAGAAGAGAAGATGAATATAGATTTAGCTGGAGCCAAGTTATAATGTAGTGTTTTAATCTATCATTTGCAAAGTACTAGTTTGGGATTCTTTTGCAGTTTAATTTAAGCGGAAACGAATATTGGTGGCATGCTACAGTGTTGAAGAGGGCGTAGTGTTTAGGTAATAAAAATGTCCTAAAAAGTTTACAAACATAACAAGAAATTTTCATTGTTCCAAAAATTCCTTAACGCTCAGCAGTTATGATAAGTCGAGCTCTGGGACCGGAGTTTGGGGGAAGTATAGGTACACTGTTCTTTTTTGCTAACATTTTCAGCAGTGCGTTATACACTACAGGATGTGTGGAAGGATTGGTAGACAATTTTGGTCCTGGAGGTAATATGTCTTGTTTATTTCTTTTTATCAGTTGTTTTGTTTGTTTTTTGAAGCTTAATTAGCCAAATCATATTGTTTGTGGCATTACTTAAACAAATTTTGGTGAAATTGAATATATATTTTTTGGCATTTTATTAACTAGTTAATGCAAGAAGTTATTGCTATTTGCTGTTGTTAAATTACAAGCATCGTTTTTACTAACTAAACTAAATTCAAGGAATAATGATTGTACGAGCAGAATAACTGTGGGCTGTGATTAATTTTAGAATTGAATAAAACTGACAGCTGTGTTTGGTCATCTACATGTTCTAAACATTCTGAAATATATTTAGTCTGATCTAATGATGGAATGTATTGAAATTATATCATTAAAAACGAATTTTGCAAGAAAGCTGTTGCAAAATGCTAACGCAGTATTACATTTAAAACTTGTTATTTCATATTTCACTTTCTGTACCATGGTTAGGCAATGGAAATAGCAATGTGTGTTTGATTTAATTTATTTAGTGCATACATTTTTCGTAATTTGCCTTTATTTACTGAACATTTATGTAATGGATGAAAACATCTATTACTGTGACATTCCAACTGAACTAATTCTTTTGATAAGATGATATCCACCTAAGTGTAGTATTTATTTTTAAAACAGTAATACTGCCATAATTGTAACTGGAATAATTTCAATAAAATTTTATAATGAGCTCAAACAAAGAGTAACTGTGGATGCATTGGTCACCTTTTCTAAGAAAAGTTAGTGTATAATTACACAGTTGCTGTAATATCACTGTGTTACATTGCTCACTATTATTTGTATCTTGGTTAAATTTTTTTCAACAAGTTTGGTTAAGTGTGGCATTGCTTTATAGTCTTTTTTCCCATTTAAGCTAAGTATTATGTGGGCACCAAATACAGTGAATAATCTTGCAGCTGTTAGCTGTTACTGAATTAATTCAAAGTTTCCTCTGTAAACATATACTTTCAGAATGTATAATTTATTATACATGTATGCATAACACGCAAGTGCCATACCAGCTTTGCACATTTGACCTGAGTAAAAATTAGTGTGTAGAGCACAACGTGCTAATAAAACTCCCTACAGAGTAGATTTTGTTACTTATGATTTGAACGGCATATTTCTGTACACAAAAATTGTAATAACTTTGCATATTATGACTGATGTGAGTGGTGTAATTTGCCATATGACTCTTTCATGCTTAAAAATGTTCTGAATCATTATAATGAATTACAAGGACCTGATCTTATAAGCTTATTGTTGCTCATTAATTGTAATTAGCAGTTTGTTTGTTTACCAGAGCATTGTCATATAATTAATTCTGCCATTCTTGTAATGTAACTAGCAGGCAGTGACATATCACACAGTAAAGATGGAGTGATGCTAGATGTTGTTATTAACTCATTCGCAAGTAATAAAGGTGATAAAACTGGTGTGCTTTATTCACATTTTGGTGTTTGTGTACAGGGAAAATTTTATCAGCTTGTCCTGTAACTAATCACATGCTGCTATTTTACTTTTTTGCAGTCATGGGTGAGTGGTTTCCCAAATTTAAAATTACAGCCAGTCTCTTATTTTTGAAGGGTGCCTAGTGCAGCTTGGATTAGCCTACATGCTGCATCAAATTAATCAGCGAGAGTGGCTTTGGGCTTATATACATTGCACTGATTTTAAAGTCATTAAGTTTTTGGTTGTGTCACATTTATCCTTGAACCCTGTGGTGTTGGCAGCATGGAATACATGGAGAATGCCAGTGCATTAGTTATATTTTGCACATTTTCAGGAATTTGGTGCATATGATAATATGATCACTTATGGCTACAAAAAATTTCGTTTTAAGATCCATTAATTTTATTTGGGACTAAAGATGCTTCATTGATATTTAAATTATTGAAAGTAACTTGTTGTACTGTTGTATTGTATGTTAACTGAAATTCAAGTTAAAAGCTTTTATATTTTAATTGTATAGTTTGGTTAAGACTTCTATTGGATTTTATTGTTGGTAGTTTAAAACTTTGCTAGGAACAAGTATGAATTTAAAAATGCTCACATTTAACCTACTTAATGACTAACAAGTTTATTTTCAACTACTGTAGGGTATTCTGGAGAAAATGCTGGACTTCCAGTCGGACGGTGGTGGTCATTTCTATATGGCTCAGTCATTGCTTTGCTCAACTGTATCATATGTTTGATCGGTGCTCGTTTGTTTGCTCGTATGTCTGTCGGGATTTTAGTCATTGTTGGAATCTCTGCTGCATCCGTTATCATCAGCATCTTTGTCAACAATGAAGATATTGAGGTGAGAAAAAATTGACATTCTATGGCTTTTCTAAATTGTGAAGCTAGTTGTAGTTATATAACATTTTTTATCATTTAATTAGTTAATTTATAGTAATACTTATTAGTTTGCCAGTATTTGCATTGAAGGTAATTTAGTTTTTGAACCGAGTTTAGGTGAGCATGATATATAAATTTAAACATTTGTTATTGATGTCCTAGCTTGATTGAGTTGTTATTGGGCTTCCAATAGCAAGATCGTAACAACAACAGGGTTTTTGTCATGAGAAGTGATACTTCACTAGTATCACCATTATAATGTATTGTTTCTACGTGCTGAATTTATTGATATCAATTTGCTACTAATTCTCTAAAATTTCATTTGAATTTTCTTCGTGTACTAGCATTGACCAAATCTCTGTTCTAGGTGGCCATACCAAGAAGTAACTTATTGGTCTACTATAATGAAACTGTGGCTGAGTACGGGCCAACAATTAATGGCACCTACACTGGGCTCAGCAGTGAATCTCTTCAGTCAAATCTCTGGTGTAAGTACCGACTGGTGTCCTTTCGCTGTAAAATTAGGTTAGCTTGTCAGTTTAAGCTTATTTTGCTCTTATTTCTCTGTTGTTCTGTTAACAATACTCTTATATCAACACTTTGATATATGAATAAAAGCTAAAACTTAGTTTGTACCCATGCAAGTTAAAAATATGTATATATA
This sequence comes from Tubiluchus corallicola, assembly GCA_030141605.1. Lineage (NCBI taxonomy): Eukaryota > Metazoa > Priapulida > Priapulimorpha > Priapulimorphida > Tubiluchidae > Tubiluchus > Tubiluchus corallicola. The sequence goes on from JAQGDQ010000335.1 coordinate 108,742, forward strand.
AAAAATTCATATCATAATCTCTCTGAAATGCTCCACTAAATTATTGAGAAAACAATATAAATTATTTTATTATCCCTTATGCTTTTGTACAAAAAGCATGTTGGAAGTTCGTCATATAATGAATGTTGTTTTGTCTGTATTTGTATTAGTGAAGCCTTGAGAAGTTGCTGCTGCATTAAATATGTTAATGCCAAAAAATCTCGTAGTGACCTACATTAACTTTATTTGTAATAATACTTACTACTATTATTCTGATAAGTGTAGAAATTTGTCATTTCAGCCAATTACACAAAAGATTATACAACGATGAAGCAGTTAGATTTTGCTACAGTGTTTGCTGTCTTGTTTAGCGGTGTTACTGGCATTATGGCTGGTGCAAACATGTCAGGTAAGTAATGTTATAACATTGCTCAACTATGTTAAGATGAAAGAGCTGTCTAAATAATGAAAATGTCATAGTAAATATTCTGCATCACTAACTAGTTTAATTTGAATGTTTTGTGCAACGCAGGCGGTAGCCAGAACTTAAGCGAAAGTGTGAAACCATCATTTTCATGCACTTTTAGTTCTTTCTTGTGAAAGTTGTAAATGCATTGGGAAGAGAAATTAACCATGTAATGTGGCAAACTATATCACTGAACCTGTCCCAAGAATAGAACCCAAGTGATCGGTCCTATTACGTGTTGTTGTTGTCGTCACCTTCTTTGTTATTGTGGACATAGCTGCTCATAGCTTCTATCTTGTTGAACGTTCCTCGGGAACGAATCGAAGCTATCTGCTTAACAGCCTATTTCTTGTTTGTCACTTTGCTTAGTTGAAGTTATAGGCAGCTTGGTTTGGTTTTCTGGAAGGATTAATATCTTGCACTGGGATAGGGGGTCATCCAAAATATGTAAAAATTTGATTTTTGCCACTATTTGGTTGTCTCAGCAACAATTATGCACCTTATCAATTATGACTATTTCATTTAATGAGATATTTTTGTTGACAATGTGTTGGCCATTGTTAGGTCATGCTTTATCATCTTCAGTCATTTTATTTTGAGCTAATTATTGTATGAGTCTAAAATTAAAGCCTTTGTTTTAAGCTCAGTTGTCCTGTTGGGGTTTGCGTGTAGTATGTTTAGCTCTCTTGTGGTATACAATTGATAGACTGATAGTGTGCATATGTATTAATGTAGTAACTTGTTCAAAAATTTTGCAGAAACAATTAAAAACAAGGCTAGGCATCAAATTCCAATGTTCCATTTTGTACTAATCTTGCAAAATTTATATTGTTCAGTAATGTAATATACATTGTGATGTACATGTCACCATTATTATTATGACATTTAATTTGCTGTACTTTCTAAAAAGTTATTTAGCTCCTAGCAACCTTTTAATATTATTAGCTGCTGCAGCAGTCTATAATTAAGTAATTACCATATATAAATAATAATTAAGCATAGTGAAACAAAGTTAACAAATTAAGAAAATGTTTAATTGTATAAGACCTTTAGCACATTCAACAGCAATATTGTTATCAAATGTAGATTACTTGGTTAAACAATTCCACTCATTCTTCCTTGGGTTTATTACTCTTTAACGATGTTTCCTTAGAGTACATTTGCCACATTTTTAGTCCATCTAGTGTATTAGGTATATGTTAGCTTCAACATTTAACTAACGAATGTTTTTCCATTATAATAATTTTTGCAGGTGACTTGAAAGATCCCAGTAAGTCTATCCCACGCGGCACAATATCTGCGGCTATTTTCACATTTTTAACCTACAACATTATGTCACTTCTAGTCGCTGCTTCTTCAGAAAAGTAAGTGCATATAATCTGTATTTACACTGAATGTAGGCAGGAGCGTATTAACTGCGTAGGCTAAAGTCTAGGACACCAAAGTTTGAGGGCATCACATTTTAGAATCTCTTATTCTCCTCTGAAAATGTGTATACCATTGGTGAGCAAACTGCGGCCCGCCTAGAGATCTTGTGCGGCCTGCGAAGAGGTTTGTCAACCTAACGAAAATGCGGCCCGGGTGATGAATGGAGTTGCAAGTATAAGGAAAATATTTCCAGTTGAAGTCCGTGCCACGATAGTGGAGATGGATTTTTCCAGTAGATCGGATGGCATTAACCCTTACAAGACGGTTGTCACTTAATGTCACTGTCGGACATGACGAAATTTAACATTGCTCACTTTGAACACAAAAACTGTCACGGAAGCTGCCATTGAAACGCTCAAATGTACAAGAAATGCGACAAGTAATCTGGTTGGCTGGTAGGAAGAACCATGCTGGTAGACTTCTATTATTGGGCCGGTTGATCGGCTCCAGTCGTCTTCTTGATCATAGCAGGTAGTTCATTTTGACCTGGTTATTTTACAAAATAAATTATAAATAAAATTGTAAAATAACCAAGTCAAAATGATCTATCTACTATGTCCAAGAAGGCGACTGGGCCGATTAAATTGTAAGTAGCAAGCAAGCTGAAAAAGTGTAGTCGCCTCTGATATAGGTGGATTCCCAGATTTTAGTTTCTGCTTAGGCTCAGTAGTACACACCTCAATCAGTGGCTGTTTCATCGTTTCATCAAGTGTAATGTTCTTATAAATCAGAAACATAGATAAGAAAAAGAAGAATATTGAAATAGAACCTTGAGTGTTTCAAGACAGATTAAAACTGCGCTGTACTGCACAGACTGTGTGATACGAAGTACTAACATGCATTGTAATAATGTTACCACTATCTGACGTGAAAGTTGAAATCTATGGTTTTTTAATGTAAATTTTAATAACTTCTTAAATAGTTTTCTTGAATGTAGTAGTAATGATGTGCGAAGATCGAATGCAAAAAATCGTTATTAAGTCCTCCTGTTCTTGGCTCATTGACCAAACTGTATGCGGCCCACAGAAACTGCGGGAAATTTTAATATGGCCCGGCTAGCCAGATAACTTGCACACCCTTGGTGTATACATTCATATTCATGTAAAGGGCACATTTTATAATACACCACAGGTAGTTAATGAACTTTTCTTTATAAGTGCCACATATAGGCGCCAGGTGCGCAGTTTTCTTGAATATAAGCACTATACAAGTACTTGTAATTATTAGTGATGTAATTAATAACAAGTAATTATTTAATACTTTAATTACATAAACAACCATAATTCACAATAGAGATGACGGGACAGAACTTTCAGCCTAGGGCGTCGTAAAGTCTTGATACGCCCCTGAATGTAGGTTAATATATAATAAAGTAGTTGAACATGTTATTATTTGTATTAGAACTGTGAATCCTTTTAACCTTGTTCAACTTTCACCCAGTGAATTTATATGTTTTCTAGTATGCATTCTATGTTAATTTTATAAAACTATCATGCTACAAAAATAATTAATACTCTCTACACTTAGGAAGGCCATTTGTACAAGTGTGATTATTGTTAAATATATAAATGAAGTCATTTGGTTTTTTTTTATGAACTTTGGGTTTCATGAACTTTGGGTTTTTTGTGGCATATTTATTTTTGCTCTTAATTTCCCCGGTGCTCTTAATTTGCTCTTAATGTGCACTGGTGGTATGCTTCAAATGAATTTTGTTTCAAGCCTGGAAATTTGCATGGAATTGCTGCCTTGTCTAATTAAGCCTTTTTTGAAAATCTGCCATCTCAGAGTATGTTAATTTATAATCTAAGCCATTCAGAAAATAGTGTGAACAACATACTTTTGTTTGCAAATTTTCTTGTAAATGCCTAAATTTGTGAAAACAGTAGCTATTGTATAAGCTAAAATTTTTGTAATGAGGTGTGTTGTTGTGCAATATAATGTAATAGTTCTTTTAAACGGTTACAAAAATGCCATGTGTTAAAAGAACGATATAGAACATACCAGCTTTTGTTGGGAGCATATTAGATGGCATATATATTAAATTTCTTTTAAGTAATGTATGTGATTTCGTTTTGCATTCTACAGCTTTCTTTTGAAGAACAACTATGTGTTCCTACAATCGGTTAATGTATGGCCTCCGTTTGTCACCATTGGTATATTTGCGGCTACTTTATCTGCTGCCCTGAGTAACCTTATTGGTGCATCTCGCATTTTGGAAGCACTTGCACGGGATAATCTTTTCGGTGAGTGGTTACGTAGGTGGCAATTTTCTTTGTTTTGTGCTTCCTTTTAGCTGACTTTTTCCGCATGTCACTTGCTGTGTGGTTCTTCAATGATCCTGCCTATTTCTTTCGTCCTACATCTCTTTGATTAAACATAGTCTTTCAGTGTAATGAACAAGGTGTGTTCACTGCTCCTACATCCGTATTTATATTTAACAGTTTCCTGCTTAAGAATAATTATAGCATCTTAGCCAGTATCAATCTCTGGCCACCATTCGTGACCATCGGCACCATTGTTGCTACGTACTTTGCCTCCCTGATTAAAATGATGGGTTCATGTAAGGTACTACAGCCCTTGGCACAGGATGATCTGTATGGTAAGCCATGTTCTTCTATCACGTGTTTGTTTTTGTGTGGTCATTTATTTGTAGTTTATATAAATATCATTATCATCATCAGCAGACTAAGTAAGCATTAGCAAACTGTACATTTTCATGCTGTTTGTTTTTGTGTTGTCTTTTATAATAAATGTTTTTGCGAGCTGTGTATAACAGCTATTATTTATAAATTCTGTATGATTCATGTGAATTATTTAATAACATACTGTTATGAATTCTTCACATTTTACTTACGTGTAAGTGTGATTTATTTCTGATTGTAATTATAGGTATATTATTGCGACCAGCTTCTAAGCAGACAAGCAGTGGGAATCCCTGGGTAGCCGTACTGGTTGCATACTTCCTTGTACAAGTGAGTATCACGAGTTTAGTAAAACAAAAATGTGTGGATTTCCATATTACAATTAAAAATTTTAATTTAACCAAGTGAAAATAATAAAAATAATTTGTCTAATTCTATATATTATTTGTAGTTCAACAGATTATGAAATTGAATAGGCATATACTTATTTACTCTACTGCTTTCTTTTATTAATCCGTTCTGCAGATTCAGGTGTGAATTTCTGCAAGAATTCTGTATTACGCATCCGATAATGACTTGAGAATTACTAATTCATTCATTTGCTGACATCCGCATTTTGAGATAGCTAATTTATGTTAGGTGATTGGTTAAAAACTTATCAAATTTAGCTTTGTGTAAATTTTTTTTTGAGCTTTATTATACACTGTAGTGAAATTACAAATGAAATTTGGAAGGCATTTATTTTGTTCGATGCATTTCATCAGCGACTTGCAAAACAAATATGGTATCTTTCAATGAATAATCACTGATTTGTTTTTTAATTCCTAATTTTAGGCTGTATAGCTTCAAGGTTTTAGACCCAATAATTTTTTATAAAAAATTTGTTTTATGAAACCTTACAAAAAATTCTTGTGTTACATTGATGTTATCTAACTAATTCTAATATTAGTGGTTTTAAGCCATTATATTGTTTTGCAATTAATTGATGAAGATGATGCACCATCATTAATACTAAGTTAATACCTAGATGTGAAAAACAGTGCTCATACAAAATATCGGACGTTTTGACTAATGTCATTTAAAATTCACAGCATTACATAATAATGCCTGATAGCTACTTAAAGCACAATATGCAGCTGTTAATATTATTATGTTATAAAGTATAAACAGTCAATATGTCTGTGACAGTCGAATAATCATCACTTGTCAAGAATGTGCCAAACATTAGACAATATCAATCTCTTGCTTTAAAAGGCACTGAAGTCATTGCAAAAATTTTAGCAGTAACAGTTTAGCATAAATCAATAAATTTGGATGTAAGCAACAAATTCAAACTGAATAAATAAACATTACAAAATAAACCAGACGTTAATATGAAACACTATTGAATCATAAAACGTTTAACTAAAGCACAATCTGCTAGTTCTTATTATAAACTTTTGTGTTTGTTCTTAAATAACTGTTACATTAAATATTTTGTAACATAAGATAATTTAATAATTATATTATAAGTTGAGTAAAATATTATTACACCCACATATTTCACAATTTTGTACTTTTGGCCACTTTTACAAAACTTCTCTCTTTTCAGAACTTCCAGGAGAAAGATTTGTCAGACTCCTGTGAAGTTCAAATGTCAAGTGTAGTGCTGAATTGCATTGTCCCTGAATTTCTGAAGGTGTTTAGTTAAATCTTTGATATATTCCCATGAGTACGACCCGAAGTTTAGTGGCGCATGTTTAAGACAATATTTATAAAATACGGAATTAGTTTTGTTTTGTTTTGAGTTAAATGCAATATTATGCGAAAGTGGTATAATTAATAGTATAAATCTTACTTAGCTTTAAGAAGAATATTTTTCCATATTTTGTTGCAATATTAAGTTGTGCTTGTGACATATACAGCGTGTGTGGCTATGTACACATAGCTGCCTTGTATTTTCTGAAGTGTTCACTAAACTAAAAACATTTTACTGTGATACTGTTTGGCATGCATTATATAATTCCTTTTAGTCAATAAACGATCAGTCAATCAGTCATTGTACGGAAGCTAATGCTTCTGCTTTTTTTGCAGTATTCTACTGGGAAGTGTTTCCTATATCATTTATCTTTTTACAGTGCGTCTTGTTGATTGGATCATTGAATGAGATTGCAGAAATGACTTCCATCTTTTTCTTGTTCTCCTATGCTTGCACAAATCTTGCTTGTCTTGCGCTGGAGCTAGCATCTGCGCCAAATTTTCGACCAACATTCCAGTTTTTCAGGTACAGTTTTGGTATTGTTAAGTCTGCTATACATGAAACAATTCATGCAAATTGATACAGATACAATTAATCTTGAATAATCTTAAACAGATTACACTGCCATACAAACTATACTCTTATTAATAAATATTTGTTTACTCTAGTTCAAATGATACTACAGTAACGGAAAACCGTAACATCTGATATGATTGTCTACTTTCGTGCTTGTAAAGATTTACATCTAGGTGGCGTCTCTATGCCTAATATTTGCCACCATCGATTTTATTTTCAGTGTTGTCACTTTAATGGTAAAACAGCAGGTGAAATATTTTTAGTAAAAGAGTGATTTCTTTGCTTTCAGTTGGCACTCTGCACTGCTTGGTTTCATATCAACATTGGTCATGATGTTTCTAATTAATTTTATCTATGCTGCCATAAGCATTATTCTTTTCATATTACTATTTATGGTTCTGCATTACCGTGCTCCAATGGAAAGTTGGGGAAGCATTAGCCAGGCACTTATGTTTCACCAGGTAGTATGCCTTTATAAATATTGTCTTTATTGTCTGATTAATATTTAGGACTTATTAGAGGTGTGACTGGTTAATTGATTTACACTTTTCTTTCCTATCATTGATTCATTTTTCAGCTGCCAATAGAAATCAGTTGTATTGCTGATACCATTTCCAACTTATTTTTTGGAAAATTTTCTAATGTCGCACAAATATAGCTGCAATTGCATTAAAATCAAGTAATATGATGCTACTTTTGCTCAGTGACTTGCGCTGGCATCGCTGCTTATGTTTCGTATAAATACGAATACACGGTTTTCATATGCACCTGCTTACTTCAGAAATAGCAGAAATCTATTACAATCAATTATCAAGTTGGTTTTATATCTGATTAATCAATCATATAACTGATGTCCCAGTCACTAGTTCATCGGGTACCCATCTAAAATTTTTCTAGTAAATATGATCAATTATTATTTATAACGATACAGTAAAAGTACTCAAGTTTAAAGACATATATAAAAATATCTTACTTTTATCTGCCCCTGCTTGCAGGCTAGGCTTTGTATGTGTGTGTTATTAGCTATATCAATGGTACGTTGCTAGGTTACTGCTGCATGAAGTCATCCATTAACAGCAAAGTAGTCATGCCATTTCTTTATCAAAAATTTGAATTTTTTTGGTGATCACACAATTTTTTGTAACGCTGAAAATGATGATTAGGGATCTTTTATTTCTTGTATTTCTTTTGGTAATGCTGTCTATACACTTTGTGCTCTTAATATTTGTGCCTTTTGTCTTCTTGGCCATGCTGCTAATGGATGCCTTGATGTGCTTGTTTTGGATGTAAAATTGTAGTGTTTTTCGTCTCCTTTGTTGCAAATGTTCTTTAAAGAGAATTATTGTTTTGCTTGTCTGTATGGTAAATGTTTTTTTTATAGCTGGTAATATAAATCATTCTTATAAGGCAAAGTAAGTCTATTTTACTGGCTAAGTTGGCCCAATTTCTAGTTTTTTTATACATAGGCTTGTAGCTACAGCCTGTAATTTCTTTCAGTTAGTTCACTAGGGCTTTAGCTGCATTTCGTATTTTGTAGGTACGTAAATATCTACTGCTGCTGGACAGTCGCAAGGATCATGTTAAATTTTGGCGACCAAACATGCTGCTAATGGTGGCAAATCCTCGTTCCTGCTGCGAGCTAATCCATTTTGTTAATGATCTTAAGAAAGGTGGACTCTATGTGCTAGGTTCGTACTTCTTGTTTTGCTAAATTTAAATAATTAATGCTTCTGTACCACACGCGTTTTTAGTTAAGCCCCAATTCGGTACTCGGTTTTTCAGTATAGCATTTTTCATCGTATTAGCTGTTACATTAAATGTTGTTCCTCAAATATACTGCAATTTTTTTTGTTGCTTGTTTGTAGCAGTAAGATTTCTGATATTTCTGATAATATGCTTAAGCTGCTTCTGTACTAGTTGTATTAGCCTACGTCCATATGACTGTGGCTGACCCCCTCTACTAATTTCAGGATATCTTGATCTCAACTGTAATTATAAAAGATGATAGTTTGCATTGCTGATTTATAATTGACTATTTTTGCTGCTGTTACAATACTTGAGACTGCACAGATTTACTCAGTTGTTGATTAGCTCAAAGCAGACACTTTCACAGCATCTAGTCATGAATGTTGTGTCTGCTTGTTGAAAATGAGCTAGTTATTCCTGCTGAGGTTTTTAGTTTGTACCTTTTGCTTGAATAACAGGTGTCTTCGATGAACCTTTAACAAATTCTGCTCAATTTGAAAGTGGATAAAATGGCTGCAAGATTATAACTGGTGCTGCAGTGCACATCTTGAAATTTGTTTATTTTGTAATCTCTGATTATTTTAAAGTCATGTGGAATTGTAAATGCAGTAATAGTTGCACTCTGTCATAAGAAATTAAAATTGCTAATAATTATGCTTTTCCATAGGTCATGTGAAAGTTGGCAACTATGAAGTTGTAACAGAAGGAGATCCTTGTCTTGACGACATGCCATATTGGCTTGCCTTGATTGATCACCTACGTGTTAAAGCCTTTGTTGAGGTAAGTTATCCATAAACATGTGCATTATTTTGTACTTTTTAAATGTAAATATTACATTGATAAAATGAGCAAAACATAATATTTCTTTTAATTCTAGTAAACTGTTAAGAATCCTCACATGTTTAAAAAAGCAGCATTTTTCAAAATTACTAATGCACGAGTTGTCATTGTTACAACTCCTACCTATGTTTAAGTGATCAAATTATGGTTCACTTCTCGTGCTCGTGCTCATTTCATCCTACCACCTTTTACATTTCTTTACTTTGCTCTCATTCTGTTGCTCACACCTCTCTCTTTACTTTACACCCCTAGTTTGAAATTATTAGCTGCATTCATCCCTAGTACTCAGGCAAAAACATAGTACCATTAATAAATCATCTACATCTTTTATTGTACTTTGTACAAACACAATAATTTGACTTTTTTAAATGTAAAAAAAAGTTTGTACTTGGTTTAAATTCAAACTTTTTTACAAGATAAACCCGTCTTGTGGGTGAGCAAGAAATTTGTAGTAAATTCTGGATTTTTGGAAGTTTTATTGCATTACATATGTATTTAGATATAGATGGAACATTTGATTAGTTTTGGAATACAAAATATACACTCTTACTGTGTATTAACTGTTACACTGTACATATTTCACTTTCTATAGTTGGGAAAATTTGATGTTGTTGCTGTTGTTACAGTTGACTATGGCAAACAGCGTACGTGATGGGCTCTGGCAACTCATTCGCATTTCTGGTCTTGGAGCAATGAAGCCAAACACAATCATTCTGGGCTTTTACGACAGTGCTCCGCCACAGGATTCATTCACAAAGAATCAGATTTTTCATTCCCTGAAGAATGCAAATATGGAGCTGGTTGAGGTATGTGACACTTGACATTGGTTCACAAGCAATTCAGCTGTTATTTTATCTGGTGTCAGTTATTGGCAACACCATCAGTTAACCTCTTTAACTGCTCGATAAGCAGCTATTCTTCATTGTTCAAAAATTAGTATTTAAGTGTTAAAGTTTTGATTGCATGGATGCCTACAAAGTATGCATTTTAAAATTATTGTTCATGTTTGTGCATAAATAGGTTTCTAGTAGTTAAAGGTAAGTGGTTATAGGTTTTCTTAAAGAAGCAAGCTATTTTATTTTACATTGACTAATTTTAAAATGTCTATATTCATTTCACTTACTATGCACAATTAATGTGTATTATAAATATATCTAATGTTAGTAGCACCCATGTAACTACTTTATAAAACTGATGAGTGGCAATGAGTAACTTGATAAATCTTCTATTTTTATTCTAATGACAGTTTCTTAGTACTATATTTAAACTGATTTTCTATTTTAGATTCACAACAAGTTTGCATCTCGAGTTGCTGAAGATCGTCAGCTGCCACCGCTGCAGTATATTCTACTGCTGCAAGACTGCATTAAGATGAGCAAGAATGTCTGCATTGCACGTAACTTTAACCTTCTTGACAAGGAAAAAATAATCAAATCGAAAGAGCCATATAACATTGACGCCTGGCCTCTAAACTTCATGGCTCCAGAAACAAGAACACATTACGACACAACATGTCTGTTTCTCCTGCAGCTGTCCTGCATTCTGAAGATGACTTCAAACTGGAAGAAGCACACAGTATTACGAGTATTCCTCTGTGTTGATCCATCTGTGGATGATACCCTCCAAATGCACTTTCGACTGGATCAACTCCTCGCTCAGCTGCGGATCAATGGCTCCATTCACCTCTGTCCAATTGATACATGTCTTACTTATCTGACTGGAGGTTCCCACATTTCGGAAGACAGCGAGTCCTTTGCTGCTACGCCTGAAACAAAGCACTCCCCGTATAATATGCCCAATGATTATTTGCAAGCTGTCAATCAGGTACTAGTGGAGAACATGCAAAATACTGCAGTGAGTTTCCTGTACTTTCCTATACCCCCAACCGATGTTACACTACACCAACGCTACCTGCAGCAGCTTCAAGTATTAACAGAAGGTTTGCCACCCACTTTGCTTGTACATGGAGAAAGCCTGGTTACATCTACTACCTTATAAATGCATAGCGTGGACATTACTTATAGCTTTTTAGAGCTGCTTTGATCTCATTTGATGGAAAGCACAATGTGTGAGTTATTAAAACTATTGCTTCATAAGTCGTGCTTTATTTAAATATGCTTTCTTTGTAGATGTATTAATTAAAGTAAAAGCGTTAGAGACAAAGTTCGCTCCAAATTTTTCTGAAAACGTGCAAGTGAATGTATATTAGTATTCGAGCTAATTCTAATCATTATTTCGTTTGAAAGTCAGACTGAGAATATAAACCAATTGCTATTCTTTTCAATTTGTATAGTAAAAGCATAATCCCTAGGTATAAAATTTGCTAGTCAATGATAACTTCATAGCTCTTAATTAAAAGTACATACTTTATACACCAAGCTTAGTCATTTATTATATTTAGACAAACGTTAAATGCTTATTCATCCACTGTTTAATGTATTCGTAATGTTAGTCTGTTGCTGTAAAACTCGGTGATATTTAATTGATGTGATGAAACTGTATAGAAAAATCTCCAAAATCGTGATTGCTGTGATCTCGAGGAGTTACTGACATTTGTATCATCTCTCTGCATTTCTCTCTTTTGCTACACTAATACCTCGATATCTATAAGTTCTGTGTTAAACAAAATATCTTATCAGCCTTAAAAACAGGAAAACAGAAACCAGTTTTTGTCTTTTTAGCTTATTACTTATGTGGCATATTAAATTAAACAAAATTATTGTGTATTACATGGCAGTATATTTTGTGTGTCACAGAATTCCAAGTTTTGCTTAATAAGGCCGAGAGCTAAACTTTGAACCCAGTTAGATAAGCTTTATTATATTTTTCCATTTATGAAAGTTTGTAAAGTAACCCCAACAAAAGTGTAATATTGATGTAAGTGTCCAAGCACATTTAAGGGCTCTTGACTTCTGTCTAATTAATAGAGCTAGTTTATGTGGAGTTATGTTGGAATTACTAGTATTTATAGTCAGCTGTGCTGTCTAATAAGATAGTTAAAAACATTATTTAATGCAAAATGTGTTTACTCCTTATTTGGCTGATATATTAACTACATATCCTTTAAAGAAATTTTGAATATGTGGTGCCGTGTTACTATTTGTACCATAACATCGGTCAGGCAGAATGAGAGTTTCAAAATGTTTTTGTTATGTAACTTCCATTATGCATGCATTTGTTGTATTACCCACTAAAGTGATAATCTTAACTGTTAAGAGAGTGCTATATTTATGTTAAGAAAAATTACTGATAAGAACTTATTTATATTTATATGCCCTAGTTATATGTATTTAACATTTTTACTGTTATTTGCATGAGTTTCGAGACATGCTGGTTTTAAGCCATTCACCGTATTACACAGCAGTAGTACAGTCCCATATTTGTACACATTAACTTTGTATCAAACGAGCTTTTTCAACTTACTTACATAATATGGGATGGCCCATATACTACTTACATAATATGGGATGATCAAGGTTATGATTAGGCTCTGTTTGGTAAAAATCATTTTCTGATCTTTTGTTGAGTTAGCAAACATAGACTTTAAATCAAGAGAAATGTAGTAGAATATTAGAGTAACAATATTAGGACATTATCATTGTAAAAATGCCAGTTTATAGCAATGAAAGGCTGCATAAAACAGCTTTTAAATGCACATCTGACTTTTCATTGTGTATTTATGGTACTGCTGTGTTTAAGGTATTGCTAATATGATATTTAATGATATATTTTGTGATGAAGATCTTACAAGATTATTAGCTAGAATGTTCGAGTGTCACTTGGTATGACTGTAAGTGGTGTTACTTGTGTGATTTTATATAATAGAATCTGTGATCGTGAAATTTGGCATGAAGCCAGGTTGATAATTGGTATAAATTAGAATGATTAGAATATTAATTAAGTAGAATGGTCTAAATGAAATGATGATCAGTTGCTGTAGCAATGAAATAATCATCTTAACATTTCATTAGGTTACATATTACTGGCTAGATGTATTTGTTTACTATACATCTTCATGTGTTATATCATCGCTTACCTAATAATAATTACATACTACCTGTAATTCTTTTACCAAACTTGCTACTTGCATTTTCACCCTCCAAACATTCAAAGAAAACTTTACATTTACCTTTTTACTTTGGTCTTTTAGTTTAGTTAGAAAAATATTAAGTTGGAAATGTATCATGTGAAGCACATATCTTTACTGTACATCAAACAAAAATGTCAATTTCAACATGATGAGCAATTGTTACTTTTCCACAATAAAGGGAACTTAAAATTATTTGTTAAAGGGGAATAACATGAAATCCATTCCTAATGAATTCACTGTGCTATAATGTATATGTAAAAGAAGTAATAATAGGCTTTATCAAAGTGTAATTAGTTCTGCAATTTCATTTAGTTTTTTTGCATATCATTAAAAGGTGCACATTTATTGGTGACCCGTAACTTTCCATTATAATATTTTTTGTCTATGTATGAAGTGCGTGTGATATTGTGAATCTATTTTCGTGCAATGTTAATACTGCAAATATATTTGAGTAATTATTAGCTTCCTATAATTAATTTGTTAGGCTTCCAATAATACTTGTTGTCTGTTTTCCAATTGTGTATTATTTTGTGCTGTTTATTAAAATCTCAGTATGAATGCAAATATTTTTTCTTCGCATAATTTGTTTAGGGGTTAGTGACTCAGGGCTACAATATTTTGTTCCAGGAATTGTCTAGCAGTAAAAGTTATGAAAAGTAAATTGCCTAATTTGCCCTAGTACTGTACTATTTCTTGCAGTAACACAGATGAGAATGTTTACTAGTCTGTGTTCTTCGTACTAGTTTGATATTATTCATTTTATTCGCCAGTGTGCGTATTGTATTGTTAGCCTTCTGCATATTCTAGAATAAATTATTTCCGACTGCATCCTTAACACAATAGCTGTAATTTGAAGTTTTGTGAATTGTTTCTTTTCATGAATTATGTACACTTATGTTTTTCTTCAAAATGCAAGAGCACCGACTGTGTAGATAATCAGTTAGCATGGATAATTAGTAAATTAAATAAAATTTAATACAAATCCATTAATTATTGGCAAACATACAGTCTAAGTAAGCAGCTAACCGTGGTGTTTTACTTGATAAGCAGGATGAAAAAATCATTTGAAAATGAAGACCTGGACAGAATCTCAAACGAATAGGCAGTTTAGTAAAAACCAGAAGTTTGATACAAATTTTGGCAATGATACAAGTTTTGACAATAATGCACGTTAAATTACTACAACGTCCGAGACCTCAAATCCACTATTCACATTCTAATACACCTTATGGCACCAAGTTCTTTGCCTCATGTCTTGATTTAGTTTATTATAACCAAGGTATTTGATTGAACTCTGTCTTGGTTATGAATGTTGGTACATTAAATGACTTGGGCTTGATGCACTAACAGCGGCCAAGCAGAAATGAGTATTGAATATTGTATTAGCAGAATCCTCTTGTTAAAACTCTAAACCAGTTAGAAAAACTTCACGATAAATTTGAAATAGAGAGATTAAATTACGGTCTTGGTAGCACGAATTAAAAACATCATTAGCATTGGTCATCTGCTACTGCCTTGAGAAAATCCTCCCATTCTGTTCTTAAACTTTCTGGTGCAATCAATGGCATTTTATTGTAAGTACAGTCATTGCAAAATCAAACTAATATGAAACACTTTATGACAACAATGTTATATTTTCAACACAACTTTACAACTGCTTGAAAAAGCAGAACACAAAAAGTAGAACAAAAAAGCAAAAGGATCAGCACAGAACTTTGTAGCAAAAAATAAACAGAAAAATTTGTCCAAGCTTGCATCTTGCGTGTATTTACAGTGTTGATAATAATGATCATTTGATCAAAAAATAAACGCTTTAGAGACAAACTAAGTACAAAATCAGACAGCCAATCACTGCTGTAACTGTATAGATAAAGTATGATACAAGAATATACACAAATTTTACTTCCCATCACATTCCACCAATCTGTACCAAGTTAGTTTGTACCTTGTGTTGCCATATTAACTGTTCTTACTGCTTCAACGTAGAAAAACTTCAATTAGCAACATTTGAAAATACAATTTCTGTGCCAAGTTTATCCCTATCAACAGATCCCCACAAGTACACTGTTTACCCAGGTAAAAATTTAATAGCTCATTGAAAGCACAAAGATTAAGTTAACAGCATTATGCATCAACATATTTCATGTGTAAAGCTACACTCACTGTCCAAAGTACAACATTAATGGTAAAATAGTACACCTATTATTGTAGTTTCACATTACAAAGGCAATCTAAAAAAGTGGATGTATTCAATGAACAGGGGCTTTCATTAAATAAAACAGGTATCTAACTGATGATGAATATATCACTGAATGCTTACTTGGCTGCAAAATAATCAGCATTAAAACATAGGGCCTAGGGTATGGATATAATCCTTATGATATTCGGTAAGGATTCAGATTTTACAAAGAATGACACAAATGTCAGTTATACTTTGCACAGTTGCTGTGGGTGGAAGACAATTTGTCTTGGAAAAGTAGAAAATAACAGAAATACTGCTTATGCATTGACAAAACACTGAAGTTCTGCTTATCTACACCAAACACCTTCAACAGAAAAGCAACACCTCATTTCATAAACAACTGTTGCTACATCATCAAGTTTTCTAGACAATCACGAGATTCCTGATTCTGTTGGCTTTTGATCCAGTCTACAAATTCGTCAAGTAAAACGGGCCCTAAAATGACAATTGTAAGATGGGTTACTATGCAACTAGACAGTATGTCAATTTCAGAGACATACATTCTGAGACTGTATTAGTCTCTCTCTCTCTCTCTCTCTCTCTCTCTCTCTCTCTCTCTCTCTCTCTCTCTCTCTCTCTCTCTCTCTCTCTCTCTCCTCTCTCTCTCTCTCTCTCTCTCTCTCTCTCTCTCTCTCTCTCTCTCTCTCTCTCTCTCTTCTTCTCTCTCTCTCTCTCTCTCTCTCTCTCTCTCTCTCTCTCTCTCTCTCTCTCTCTCTCTCTCTCTCTCTCTCTCTCTCTCCCTCCCTCCCCCCCTCCCTCCTCCCTCCCTCCCTCCCTCCCTCCCTCCCTCCCTCCTCCCCTCCCCCTCCCTCCCTCCCTCTCTCTCTCTCTCTCTCTCTCTCTCTCTCTCTCTCTCTCTCTCTGTGTGTATCTATAATTTACCTACCTTTGTCTATCTCTCTCTGAGAACAGCCATTTGGAAGGAAATGCTCTCCTTCAACTTTTGGGTTATACTTAGTACTGTACTCATTTTCACAGTTTTAATTAAAGTTTTGGGTAAATGTAAAACATAACATGAATCACAATGAGTGTTGTACACCTGCAGGCAAAATTTTTACATAAATGCAAAATACATACAAGCCCCATCTTCATCATAATTGGACAGATCGGGAAGAATTGTTCGGCTAAACTCCAGAATGTTACACCATTGGTCCTTGTTAATGACCTTGTACTTGGACTGCTGTAATATAAAAACCAATTTACATGCTGCCTGGTGTTTATTTAGTAAGTAAAGTTGCAAATAAAATCGTGCTAACTACTACAACATTAAATTTCTATTTGGCATTTCCTTTACCACTTTGGTAAAAGTTTTGGTACTGGAAGGTAGAAAAGGCACAGAAATAAATAATGTAAATTCTTGATTGGCACTTGACATTACATGATTTGTGTATACCCACAACAAATGTTTAATGTACATTTGAAATAGACAAACTAGCTATTCCAAAATGAAATAAATGATGCCATATATCTCAAACTTAATAAAAAGCAGGAAATGTAAAACTGTGAAAACTGAGCATGTCACCACTTATATGTCTCCATTAATAACATGTTTTCGTGATTCTAATGCCATATGCATTAGGTCAAATTAGTAATACATAAATAAAAAGTAAACAAACAAATAAATAAACAATTAAAAGTAAACATAATAAACAACAGCTGTTGGTAGTTTGAAAGCAGCATCTCTTAATGAAAAAACTTAGTATGCTTTTGCACCTGTGTCAGCAAGCAAAAATCAAAGGAAATGTACACATTATGTGACTTCAGTTATTTCTATAGGCATATGGGGAACAGAAACACTCCTTAAAGCCTAATATGAAACAGCAAGAAAAATCCAACTTAATCAGATACGAGTTAAGCTTAGTTTGGTGCACAACTATGTACTAAAACAAAAATGATAGTCAGAACCCACTTAAGCAAAGGCATAGATGACGTTTTTGCTTAAGTGGATTCTGACTATCATTTTTATTTTAAAATTCATTTTCCCATCAACAATTAACTACGTACTAGCATTACAGTATACATGGAAACATTCTTAGCAATTTGATCAATAGTAAATGAAGTTTCACGTACTTCTAGGAAGTGGTGAAAAGAAGGATAAAGTGCCCAATGTGCACCCAGCACAAGCTGCAACATAGACTTTGCTGTTTCTATGTCCATGCTTCTCTGATCTTTTTCCTAAAAGATACAATAGTATCATAAAATGTTATCAGTCCACGAGTTTGCCCATGGCTTTGTTAGTATAATCTGTGAAATTCTTCGCCTTTCCAAAAGAAGCTGTCTGAACAGACTAAAAAATAGTTACAACAAAACAAACAATAAGGATCTTTTTAATGACAATAGAGATTCGAGGTACCTAATCCACATACTCAAGGTAACCAGACTAGGTTCTTATTAAGAGCAAATCGAAGACTATTAAGAAGCAAAATCTACATTACGTTTACTATGGCATTGGTATTTCTGTGACTAGTTAGCGAAGAAAACAAAATTTCAGTTCAAAACTTCTCTGGTTTTATTTTTTGTCAATATATGTTCTGCATGAAGCAATATGTCACAAATGTAAAACTCACCCTAGCAAAATCGAAGGCAAACCGATATATGTTCTTGAAATGAACCGAGTCTGACAATAACGACCTCAAGTAGCACAGCTTAGCTTGTAATTTTTCTACATTATCACATCTAAAATTAAAATTTCATAAGCAAATTAATTTTCTAAAATCCTCAATAGATAATGCATATGTATTCTAGCAAAATAAATGAACTATGTTTTCAATGCCAATCAAGTGACACTT
The DNA here is from genome assembly GCA_030141605.1 of Tubiluchus corallicola. Lineage (NCBI taxonomy): Eukaryota > Metazoa > Priapulida > Priapulimorpha > Priapulimorphida > Tubiluchidae > Tubiluchus > Tubiluchus corallicola. Next base: position 127,278 of record JAQGDQ010000335.1, read on the forward strand.
TAATGGATAATTTTCAAACTTAACTTCTGAATATTGTTTCCTATATTGTGCTGTGCTATTCTTCCCACTACAATGAAATGAATAATGCCTGGTAAATGCAGGCATTAATAATCTAGGTCGGCTGGATACCAAGCTGGACAACATGCTGCAGACTATCAGCCTGCAAGCTAAATCTAAACTGTCATTCAGGCATCATTTACAAGTAAACAATGGTTAACTTTGAAAGCCAAACTAGCTGTCTTGTGCTACAATAATTTTTTTCATCTAGATATTAGTTGTTGGCTGCAACAGGTTGCTTGAATTCATCCCAGTGACTCAAGAGACAACTTAAGCAAACACCTAGTAACGCACAAATGTTGGACCAAAATACTTAAACGCATAGGTAATGAAATTGAATAGCAAAAAATCAGTAAGGAAAACAAATAACAAAAGCCAAGAACAGTAGACACTGAGTAAAGGCAAGGCAATAAGACAAACACGCAAAATACATTGACATTTAGCAATTCATGATTACAAGGCAGAATTATCATTTACAGATGCCAAATTTAAAAAAATATATTTAAAATCCAGATAAGTTATATAAAATTCATATTACAAAAGCTGTAGAGTGGCCAGGAATAAATCAATTTACTGTATAAAACTGAACTTTAAGCCAAAATTTATGAAGAAACTGTAGTGAGGTAGCTGAACAATGATAAGTTTAAGGCGATAAAGTTTTTGTACAGAAGATCAAACAAGAACGGCAGAGGACAGGTTACCCACGTTATAGCATCTTTGGACAAAAATACTGTGTAAGATGCTGCTATGACAATTTTTGAAATATCACTTCTAAACATTTTCAATTTGTTGTACAGTTTTAGCTATTTTTTAAAAGTTTAAATCAAATGCTATATCCCCATGACTCTCTATACGTACACCATTATTAGCAAGACATTAAACCATTTTTACCTGTACAAGACACCAAGGGGCATTTTTAAACTCACTAGCAGGGTTTGTGTTTGATTCAAATGAAATGAAAGACTATTTTTTCATTAAATTACATAACTGCTAAGAACAGCTTCAAATGCTACTCACTGTATTTCTGAAAAGCCCTTTAGCCACTCGGCTTTCGTAAAGAAACCCATATTTTTTGCATCTAATTTCCACGCCAAAACTAGCATCACAATCTAAAATAAAATTAAACGTTACATCATTAAAAACATCAAATGGCTTCCAATTTTCATCTAAGATTTCCAGCAGGGGTTGTGAAAATTTATTTCTATGTGCACTCAATGACACATTTTTGTAAAAAGTATAAGTAATGTGCTTAAAATTTAAAATGCTAAATAGAAGCCTTTCCTTATCAAACAATATAAAATGACTAGAGGCTATAACATAGAGCGAAATAAGATGCACGGGAATAATAAACCCTTACATTTTCTGGCTCCACGCCAATATCTTCACAAAACTTCTCCATCCCCTCTGGCCCAATAACATCTTCATCTGCACCTGAACAGCAAATAAAAAACTTGGTTATTACAAGTAAGTGGAAAAGAAAATTCACGGAAAAAAACAACAAAAATTCGAATAACACAGACCTGGATCAACCAAACTTATTAGCATAGAAACCAATCTTTTTGTCATAGATCACCTATTTACCTAATATATTCACAACTGGCTTATTAACAGTTTTCACATTTCCAAGTGTTTTATTTATTACTGTTAAATATTAACTAGTAAGACAAATTTTCAAATCATATTTACCTCTAGTCCTTGGAAGCCAAACTTAATTACTCACCTGTATATTCATGAAACCAGGACAAACACAGTTTTGTACTGAATGTTGGATTCCTGCCACTATTTTGATGCGCAGCCAGTTTAGACGACTTACGTGAACTGAAAAGACGACGTTTACCACTTTTCACATATAACCAGCACAGAGATAAAACACCAAATAATTCTAATTTTTCTAAATTAAATAACTCTAAAGAGAAAATCAGATCCAGAAAGCTGAGACTGTATTGTCTGCCAAACACTCATTTAGATGTAAGTTAGCCATGTTCTTGCTTACATTGACTCACCGTAATGAAACACAAATGCAAATATAATAATGGAAGCCGGTGATTATTTTCCCAATGCATGAAATCATGAAATATGTTATTACCGTAATTACATTGATTTCTCGTTAATCAGAATGAAGCAGAATTAGCAGAAGAAGAGATTATAAATTATTCAACTTTTTATCTAATTGTGTGGTTTCAATCTAGGAGCCATTTTTATCATCCATCAATGAAAATCATATAGGATTCAACCTCGTAATTGTCAAGCATAACAAACATGATTAAGAACAGTTAAACTAACTAACTTCATATCTATCAGAATTTTTAATTTCGCATCAATGTTAACACGTTAGAGCACAAATACATATGTAATTAGATACTGCTTTTATAGTGCTATATAAATTCTAAATAATATGCAGATTTATGCAAGTTGTGTCCTTTGCTAAATTCTGATACAGAAAATGAGTTTTTGTAGCTTATCCAGTCACTTATCAGTACACCTAAGACTAATTACATTAACTCATTAATGAGATGTAAAGTTTTCACAACAAACAGTAAAAAAACACTTCTAAAACAATAAGCACCCAGAAAGGTATTATTAGAATTTAAAAACTCACTGATTAGAAGAAAAATAAGATTTCACATTCCAAAATGGCATATATACTAAGTACTAGCAAATGAACATGAAACTTCAGCCTCAGTTAAAGAAACCAGTTACAACTGCGTTGAATCTATATATAGACTGAAGCCCTCTCCGAGGAAGCTGCCTGGTCCCTGACATGCTTTAAATTGGAACAGCAGCAGGCAGGATATAAAACAAGTAATGGCGCAAAATAACAGTGTGAAATGTAAACAGCAAAATCAGGAGATGCTATGAAGGCGGTTATTTTAAAGCAAAAGTGACAGCAGAGAACATGGTGATATAAAATAAATTGAAGTATGCAAGTCAACTAATGTGGCAGCCAATCATGGTAAAGATAATATTATAGCACGAGATGGTATGTTAGTGGCACTTCACTCTAGCATTAATTATCAAAAAAAACTTTAATTTCTACAAGTTGCAAATTAATTTTTCTAACAACAATGCAACTACTAAATTAGCAGCAGCAATTAACAGTTGAATAATTATTTTAAAAAATAGTTACATAAAGCAGCCAATGTTTCTTGCTTATTCTAGATATATACGTAAAACGCACACATATTTTAATGATCGTGCCAAAGTAGTTAGAATGTATAAGTAAATTTAAGCAGACAATGGTAAACAAGTCGACAAACAAGCAAGTATGTGAATAAACGAAATCTTTAAAAAATAAATTAAGTCAGTAAATTGATCTTTGCTGTCAGACAAATCCAGTTGATAGAATTTGTTTACTTCAGTCATTCCCAGTTTTACTGTGACATTCACGTTCGACCTTAGGACTTTCATCTTCATATTAAACTAATAATTCGGGTCAGATTCAAATGATCCCAAAATGAACACACACACCAGCCCTTAGTGAGCACTATCAACATGAGTTTGCAATTTTATTATGACCTTGTACTTCTATGTATTTACGGGGAGATTAAGAAAATCTCAAAGTAAAAAGTCTGATGGAAGATTTGGTAATGCTAACAACCACAGGATGCTATTCCGGATTGACAAGCAAACATACAAATACAAATAAAAACTGTGATCTCGCATATAAGTTTTTATAAATTTCAGATACACAGGACTTTATAAAGAACGAGATTATTACATTGCTATACACAGGTCTGAAAACACACATTGAAACAGAGTTCAGGTTAAAAATAACACCATATCAGACTTGAAAATTTAGCAACCTGCCCTGGATATTAGAAGAGAAACTGATAAAAAATAGTTTCATTATTGGCTAATTTGTATTGTACTGCATGTGTGAAATAAATATGCCTTATATCTTATAGAAATTTCATCTGTTAAATAATTAAAGCAAATTCTATTAATAAATTTGTATCTTGTAAAATCAAATGAAAAACAATGGAGCATAATTTACCTGTTTAGTAAAAATAAATTACTGTACTTATTGATATCAAGGCACTTCATGTCCATTTTTGTGAAGTATTTTAATTACTTCTAATCTAAGACTGTCAAACTAGTACAGTGGTTCCCAACCTTTTCCTTGCCAAGTACCCCTTCTAAATGTGGCGATCTTCAGCGTACCCCCACCTGATATTTTTCAACAAATCGTTTGAAAAACCAGTTTCCAGAAAACAACGATTAATATTATCGACATTTTTTTTAACTTTTTTTGAAAACATGAATTTTATCACTGATTAGCAAGAAATACGTAATTTGGACAACTTTCTCGAATATGAAAACATCAATACAAGGAAATGCGATCTTCACAGCAGTCATAATTAATGTGCACGCTGTTCTTGATGATTATCAACAAGTTCTTTGATATCAGGTTTAATTGTTGATATTGCGACTCGCATGTCGCTCCTCAAATCCAAACGGTTTCTTGCCTTCGTCTTCAAATGTAACATTGCACTGAAGCCTACCTCACATTTGTATGTTTTGTCACCAATGGAACCAACACCTCGAAAGCCGCTATTTTCAGTCCATTGAAGTCTGCACGTAGCTGTGTCCAGAACTTCTCTAGTGACGTGGTCTTGAACTTCATTTTCTCAACTTCACATGCTTGCAATTCAATCAGAAGTTCTTTGCTTGCATCGTCATATGGCAGTTCATCAACGTCAAAAGCAAAAGGATGACGAATCCACTTTTTTGGCCGATCTTGAGCAGAGAAATATTTGTCAAAAGATCCTTGAAGAACTTTCAAATGGGCTCCAATGTCAGCTTGTAATGCGTTTGGGAGTTCGCCTTGTGTTGTAACAAGTTCTTCTAAAGTTGGGAAGTTCGTTGGTAACAACGTCCGCTTTCAACTCGTCGAATCCAAATTGGAAGCCTCTTCAAGAAAGCTGATAATTTTTCGTGAGCCTCGACAATGTTCATGTTGTTTTCTTGAATTGAAATATTCAACTCATTCAAGACAGAAAAAATGTCCGCCAAATAAGCAAGCTTCAGAATGAAGTTCATGTCTTCAAAGAGGTCAGCCAAGTCGTCCATCTGCATTTCTCGAAAGAAAGTTTGCATTTCCAAGTGTAGATCCACAACCCTGGTCAAAACCCTGCCACGAGAAAGCCACCGGACTTCTGTATGCAACAGCAGTACATCGTGTTCAGCCCCAACTTCTTGGCAAAACGATTTGAACAAACGATGATTTTTCGCTTTTGCCCTGATCTGGTTCCCAGATTTGACGCACAAATTCATTGCTTCTTTCAATGAAGGAGTGAGAGTCTTAACCGCAAGGGCATGGCGATGTAAAGTGCAATGGTACACCTGGACATGAGGAGCTCGTCGTTTCACTGACTCTGCAAATCCACTCTTATTGCCGAGCATCACAGATGCCCCATCCGTACAAATAGAGCCCAAAATGTTGAATGAAATGTTGTACCGTTGCATGAAGTTTTCGACGATGTCCATGATGTCGATGGCTTTACATGTGGTTTTAAGCTCCTCACAGAAAAAAAACTCTTCTCGGATTTCATCACTTTTTACATTACAATTACATTACTGGTAGGCAGTTATTAAAATGTACAGCACAAACAACGCGACAAAATATAAGCTTTTCGTGGGCGGGTAAAAGTATTTTCTAGCACACTGCGCAGGAATGATATTGTTTGTGAAATATTACCTAACCTGTAGAAAAAATATCGCGATGCTGCAACTTGATGTATTTTACCCTTTTCACCGGCTACAGAAGAAAAAAATGTGTCGATCTGACACACCTTCTGCGTACCCCTGGCATTGCTGTTGCGTACCCCCAGGGGGTACGCGTACCCCCGGTTGGGAACCCACTGAACTAGTATCAGTGTTACTAGCTCAACTAACTTTATTCTGCAAAGTTTTTAAAACATAGTTGATAATACCCAGTTTTTAGTAACACAGCTTCTGCTTTCTAACTCTAAACTACTCAGACAGATAAATGAAAATCGGACAGAATATGCCAAAAAACCCTGTTATCTTCCATTAGTCCAGGCAAATATGTGTACAAAGAAGTTTCCCATGAGTCAGGCTTGAGTTTAAATACAGCAAATAAAAGCTTGAGTGTAAATCTGTTAAACAACAATTCTTCATTATGAGAAACAACTGCCTAAAAGATAGGAAAAAGTGCCAAAGTGCCAGGTGTTTTTTGAAAAGTCTAAAAGTAACATGAAATAAGTTAGAATAGCAGCTTTTCTATGTGAAAAAAAATTGATGGGACGATGAAAAAGTATGAAGAAAGGAATATTTAACGTGCACATTTTAAAATGATAGGCTGAAATACAATGTCAGGCCCAAATTAGACGGAAACTGCAAACCTCCAGTAATGTAATTTCACTTTCTTACATTTTTCTACTCCCACTTACATTCCGTAGTTAGCCTTGCTATGCAATTATTAAACTTGCACAATTACAAATCTCTGACTAACCAGCCAGAGAATAATCTGCAAGATTAGCCGGCATTGGCCTATATTATAAATTCACAGTATAAGTTGCCAAGTTAATAAGTTGGATAGGAGATATTATGACTATTGCTGTACTATTGATGAGATGATAGTTAATGAGATCATGGCAAGCTTTATGGCTGGACAAAACTTTCTGAAAAATCTAGACGTAAATCAAATACTTTCAGTCATAAATCAACCTACATGCTATACCACTTTTGTACCTATCATCGAATGACAAAAGTGCTTTAAAGTAAATACACAAATAGTTCTACTAAGCTAACAAGTATATTTCCAGAGCACAGTTCTTGACAAACAAATAACAACAATTATAAGTAGAAAAAACGAGAAGGAAGTCAATACTAGGATCGCTGTTCTAGCAATTAAAAACTAAAAATGCTAGTAAATAAAGCATTTTAATCTATAAAATATCAACACTTGTGTTCATAAAAGAAGATACTGATTTTAGGTAAATCACAGCACAGCTTTTTATCTTTAAGTTTTATCTTAGGGCCTCGAAAAAATTCTATAAATCAAAACAAATTTAAAATAATTTGAAATAACAATAACAATTGACAGCAAAAATTATTGAATAAGAAGTTTTAAACAACACTTTTCTCAATCACTGGGAGCAGAGTCATGCAATATTATAGTAAATGCAAGTTATGGCCAAAGTATTTACATTTATGATATGTATTCTTCTAATAAGAAAATGAAAGCAGCTTAAGCCATTCAAGACCCTAGTTGGCCTACGTTAGAACTTACAAGATATTTATGGAAGTTTAGTCAAGTGTAGGCTAAGGTGTAGTCACTGCATAAGCGGTAACATACCTTTTGCAGCACCAGAGATGTATCCAATTGCAAATGAAAATCAAAATGAATTTAAAATAAAAAAATGCAATTAACCATCAGTATTACTGACATAATACTTACTTCATACTGTTTGTGCGAGGTCGCTTGTGAGATTTGCTATTGTCATCAGTAGGTGAGACACGACGTCGCCGCTGCTGTGGCATCACACCGGTTAGATGAGCACACGACACTGTTCCTTCTTGCAGTGTCTAAATAATAAATACCTTTATTGGCATATAAACATCTGAACTGCTAACTATTAGGGCATTCATAATATCGATACTAAAATCAGAATAAAAAATATTTGTTTGTTTGTTTGTTTGTTGTTGCAATAATAAATAACATTATTGTTTTATGCAAAATTTCTATAAGTAAGAAAAATCGAAGGAGTGTAAGAAGGCTATAATGTCATTTACTAACTAAAGGGAAAATAACAGACAACAGAGACTTGTTACCAAGAGTACAGCTGAGTCAATCGCTCTACACATCATATGGGTCTACAATAATCTAAACCTTTCGTTAAAGAATGAATGAATAACGAAAGGCGTGCCAAAATGTCCTGTACCTCACAATCTGTTACACTTATAAATATAAAGTTCTGCATGACCTGCAAGGATTCTGAAATTGCAAGAAAATATCAAAGCCTGGAGTCAGTCATATTTCTGATTCACAAAAGAAATTAAAATTTGCACCAAGACCCTGACATTACATACTGAAAGAGGATGCAATTTTCACAATTAATTACAGATTTACAAAATTATTTTTAAGTTGAATAACTTCAAAACAACCACTAATGCTTATTTAACTTTATTGTGTTGATTTTTAAACATACCAGAGAACTTTGGAATGATGCGTTAAGTGACAAATAATGATTTGTTTTGTTTTCAGTTTCCCAGTCCAGGTTGAGATTAGATGAATTACCTCTTGCACCTGCCAAAATAAACAAAACGATTATTTATTATTCAATTTGGTACATTTTTAGTTGAAAATATTCCTTCAAGATCCATACTTTCCAGCCAGACAATTTAGCTATACGGGATTAACTGATATGTGGCACAGGTACGACGCATATCATTTTACACCTATCCACATTAAAGTTCATTGACATTTGCTCAAGACCATTTTAAATTGCATGGTTAAAATTTGCTTTATTTCAACTAACTGACATTTTCAACATGAGCTTGTCTTTGAACAGACTTATTTTTTGGAATGTTAACTTTGTCGTGCTTAGTTAATTTCAAATTTTGAAGTACTTTTTTAACTCAGCCTTAAGGCTTAACATTGAATATTGGTTATATTCTACTTTGGTGATTTAATTTCATTGATCACTTCTATTCTATTTTAGTAATTGGCTGAAAGCCTTATTACCTGGCACAAGCTTTGGGAGCCAAATAATTATATCTGGATTATTATAGACCCTCATTTGAGTTGGAGTGATTGCAACGCATAGTCTTGAATTCCTGTTGACTTTTTGGGCAATTTAGGGGTTCCATTTTACTCATTTCACACTAGCAAAAAACCCGTTTCTGTAAGTTTTATATAAATCTTTTCATACAATTAAGTAAGATTTTGTTTACGCAATCCGATGAATCGTAGTACAGGAACAATCGGTTCAAACATTTGTCCGGGATTACCCTGACCGTTAAACAATTTCAAAAATGACACCGTAATGACACAAGCCGTCAATAATTAGAAAAAGGCACCATTCTTAATAAAACTGTTAAAAAACTTAACTAGAAATAGTCCAATATAAATTTAAGCTACAAAAATAAAACTTACCAAAAGTTTAAAACTTATAAGATCATTGTAAAATGTTGAACCTTCACAAATCTAACAAACAGACACACGGTGGCTGACATTGCAAGTGTAAAATTAGTACTTGATTCAAAAGCTAATGCGTAATTGTATATTTATCCATGGCCACTGTAATGATTCAGTATTTTTCCCCTAGGTCATAGATAACTTCTCACCACTCTGAAAGTGAATGCTAATAAATACACATAAAAACAACTGTGTGCAGACATTTTTGTATAACGCAAACAAATAGGGATGCCATTACTGATTGTTACACTCGGTTCAGCAACCCTGTTACATAATTTTCACTGAAGTGGCATTAGAAAGGAAAATTATCTTACTTACAGCATTGATAGGGGTTAAGCACAAGTGACCGCTTTTTACCCCACCGATCTGCACTGTATGCGTTATTTATTCTAGTATTTGGTGCCGCTAATGATACGAACCGGAAGATAGTATCAGTGTATTCTTCTATGTATGATCATTAGTGTCAGGTCCCATCAAAAATCCAAGCGTCTTGTTGCCATTGCGGAAGTCTACGATCAATGTATTTCACCTTATAAATTCACCTTATGCTGTTCGCCTTTTACTTATTAATTACCGGTACACAATAAACTGAGAATCCTCCGTGTTAAGCATATTTACAAACTACTAGTGGACAAACTAAAACTAAAAGCAACAATTCAATGCACGTATACACATACAGATACATACACATACACATAGAGAGAATGAATACATAAATTATAACAATACAGTAAGTAAAATATGCAATATAGTATGTATTTTACTTATTGTATAGTGCCTGGCAAGTCAACAATATCAACAAAAACACGCAAGATGCAAGTGTAGCTTTTTCTTAAGTTAACTAGACCAGTCTCCAACAAAAAATAGTGTTCAGCTCTTAAAATTATCATGTGGTTTCAACGGTCTCGAAGCCATGGCATTTGTATAGTCATTGCAACATTACTATTTTCATAGTTTTGCAGTCTTTAGGATGATTAGGTACTCATTTCAAGTGTGTGCACACAATTCAAGTTGCCTTAATTATCGCACATCACTTAGCTCCAATTTGAAACTTACATAACAGAACTGAGCACCACACAGTTGCACCTGACACAGTAGCAGACAATCCAAAATATGAAAGAAGACTGTAATCTGATGAACCATTACAGTTTAAAAAACGGCGAACAATAACAGGAGTCAAACAAAATATCTCAGCACACAAAGACTGCTTTCAGGCATAAATTTCAGTTTAACTTTTACACTCACACCAGTACCATTTCCGGGCAAAATCATTACAATATCCACTAAAAACACCTGTTAAAATTCGGCTTTGCAGTACAACAATAAAAAGAAAAAAGTATTTTTATTTACAACACATTTGTTAAACAGCTTTCTGAGTAGACAAAAATTTGTCTATATTAACCAAACAAACAGATTCTTAAACTCAAATGTGAGAGATTTACACCGTAACAGTTGGAGGTATAACAAACAACATCAAACACTATCATTATCATCAAAACGCAATTGGCATCTTAGTAGTAAAAAAATATTTTACTAGAAATAAAATGAGTAGCAAATTTAGATAACATTCTTATCTAGAAAAAACAACCAATCTTACAGACAAAGGAATAGCAATAATTTAAAATTTCGAGAGCTATCACAGTTCTTTACGTGTGAACACAAAATACATGGTTAAGATTAATAATAACTTTCAAGAACTGCATTTTTAACCACAATAACTATTTTTTATAACCAATATGGTACAATAATTCACATGCAGGCTATATTAAAAGTTTGATCAACCCAGAAGCACTCTGTATGGCTCAGTAGAACTGTCCACAACACAAAACGTTTACAAACAAAAGGTAACAGCAACAAATAGTAGTTTACGCCGGCTTTCTGTTTTATTAAGCATCGCTTCATTTGTGGTATGTTATTAATTTTCAAAGGCAACAAACTTTTGAACACCTTGAGCCTATATTAAAAATAAATTTATTGAAATGTTTTTTTCATAATGTTACAGAGTAATTTAAGAGTAAAAGTACAATGATAGACAATGTAATTCTTCCACAGGTAATGTAGAAGTTGTTGAAAATTGAAATATGTTTTGTCATGATTGGTCCCAGTACACGAGCAACTATTTCTTTAACATTTCCATGAAGGTGGATAAATCGTATTCTTCTTCGTATTGTTTTTCATCCCATAGCTGACCAAGGTCTTCCAGCACCTGGGACATTGTCTGTTTCGTTTGTTCTGACCTTTCTTTGTCTTGTTCGGTCTTCCTGCTATCCCAGCCGGTGTCCAATGAAAACAGGTCAAATAGTTTGTCTGTCGCCATTGATAACAAACTGGAGTTATCCTGACTGATGACTGTGTTAGCTATGTTCATCTTAAACCTCTGTAAGCTAAGTAAAAGACAAACTAAGTTCAGCAGCAAATTTTTAATTTATGTGACATCTGTCATACTAAATTGGATAATGCTAAAATAAAACCAGCGTTAGTGTAAATTATAATCATTTTTTACAGCTACTAGATTTAACTATAATGTACCTCACAGGTTACATGCTCATAAAATACAAAATATTCCCTGGCAATAAAACTGAATTGACAAAAATCATTGTTGTGTACAATATTATAAATGAATCACAGACCAATAGAGCTTGTTATCCAGTACCAGGTAACATCTTGTTTGTTATGAAATCCTACCAACAAGAATTCTCCTAAGAATACACTTTTGGATTTAAATGTTGCTCATTCTAGACAAAGAAATTTATTTCCAATTTGGACATTAGACAAGGTGTGTGTTCACGATGTGCAAGATTGTAGATCAGCTACCAGGCTCCATTGTTCTTATAGCACTTTTCATTATTAAAAGCGTAAGGCACATCTTAAATATCTGACTATTAAGTTTTACGCAATTGTTACAAATAATAGCATCAATGCATACTTAAATATTTCATGGCTGTGAAGAGAATGTGCAAATTGACATGCATAATACCCCAAAATTTAAGAGCTCAATTACTCACCTCATTATTTTTTCTTCAAGTGTGCCACGAGTGATTAATCTATACACATTTACTACTTTCTTCTGTCCTATGCGATGTGCCCTATCCATGGCCTGGAAAGAAACAGAGAATTATTTATCAAAATAAAAAGTATTTTGCATATCAAATGTTTAATCAAGTTTATTTATTATAAATAATTATTCTGAGATAGTATCGATAGCAAGCAATGATAGTGTTTTAAATGACACTTTTAATACCAAAATTATCGGTGCATAGTCATTTACAATTCGCTAGCTTTAAAAGCATATAAAGAAATTCGCTTATGTTTTTTGTGCTAGGTTAATATCTATACCACTCAATGGAAAAACCCTCAACACAAACTAAACTAATATTTGAAAGCAAGTTTAGCTGCAGTAAAATTAAAATATCTAATTGTTTATACAATTCGGAATCTTTCCGCACAGAATTCGACATTCAGCAGCAACTCTTACTCAATTTGGGATGGCCATTACAAGACCGGGACTGACTCATTATTAAGGCTATGACTCTAGGATGAGCCATCGAATAGGCAGAGGCAGCTCAGCCCTGTTCGATGTGTATATACTTTCCCTGTAAGAGGTAAGCAGCTATAATCTATAATAAGCAGAGCAAATGAAACCGTCTAGAGTGAGAATCAAAGCACTGGTCCACTCACTGATCAGAACCCATGCTATTATTAATTTCAGTCATCAATATGATATGAAGACCACTGAGGGATGCATTTCTCCAAAAGGCAAAAAAAATCATAAATGTGACCACAGGCTTATTAATTTTCATACCTGTAAATCTTTCATTGGATTCCAATCATGTTCGACAAAGATGACGGTATCAGCACCAGTCAAGTTTAACCCCAAACCACCCACGTGAGTTGTCAACAAGAGTACATCAATGGACGGGTCATTGTTGAAACGGTTGACTATCGAGTGCCTTGACCCAGCTGGTATGCTACCATCTAAGCGCAGATATGTCACAGATGGCATATTAGCTCTATAAATGTTATCAAAAACAAAAATAAACTTGAGACTATGTTAGTAAATGCCGCAGTGATTACTTTATATGTGTAGACAAGCTCAGGAACTTCTTTGTACAAGTTTTTAGATTAACTCATGCTGAATGATGGCAGCTTGTATATAAAAAGAAGCATTTAAAAATCATTTTCAATGTTTCATAGATTTTTACAAGTCTCAGTGACCGCTGAGCTTTTATTATGAGTTTTTATTACCGATCATAAAACTTGCTAGCTAACACTACATTACTAAACACTATAATATTTTTGTCTGGCTATGTCACAGCAAATTAAGCTGATTGATAAAAATTATATAAGACTAGCTTTGGCTGGTATAACATGTGGTCAGTAAATAAGTGAGAATTAACTTGATACGTGTCTGTACTAAATTTACAAAGCTTCCTGTTTTGATAGAGAAAAGCAGAAAACTAACACTGGTCAGATAAAATAGTAGTATCATGTAGCTTTGTTACATTGTACAATATGGATACAAATTCTGTTGCATTTAATGGCTGATGCACACAAATATGGCTTCATTTAAAGGCAAATGGGATAATTCTGGTGCATTCTGATTTACAGCATAAAATACAGATCTTAGGATAATAATTCCCAATATATTTATTACGTTGAAGGTTTATATTAAATAGTGAAATGCATATTGACAGTTACATAGAAATTTTAACAAAAAGTCAACAGCTTCTCTAAGGTCACAAATACAAATATTAAGTCTGTCTTTGAAGCAAAGCATGATTTCATGACACTGTCCTGATGTTATGACTACTTATCCATAGTTCTGCTGACAAAGCTATTTTTTGGCATGCCCATTCAATAAGTAGGTTTTGTTAGTCAAGAAAGAATGGCTGCTAGTGTCCATCAAGGAATATAATCAAAGTGCTTTAATTTGTAAATCATTTTTGAAAAACCAAACTTTTGCGCCTACTATATTTCAAACAGTAGAGTAGTATTTCTGTGTGTGGCTTAAAACCGAGTACTGTTTTTCTTTAAGTGTACATGGCAAAATAATTACTATTATCAGAAAGAGTAAATTTCTCCAGATAAAATGTTCACTATTTATACATACTAGTATTCACAAAACTAAAATAAAAAGGAGTTATTTTACATACTGAAACAGTTGTTTTTCAACGATATCTAACATGCTTTTCAATTGGCAAAACACTAGGGCTCTGTGCTGGCTTACAATGACTTCTGATTGATTTCCAGTCACCCCAATGCCGCAGTCTTGCAGCAATTGTCTAGAAACAGACAAAAAGCTAGATAAGACATCAGAAAAGTTTACTGTTGCATTATGCTTACACATACCAATGGTACTATTTTAAATGAGCATGCTATTTTTGTATTTAGCTACACTTACATGCAAATGTTAGACTGTCAGGGTTTAAAAACTTCAAAATTTTCCAATAGATATGTTCCTCTGTTTATAGCCTTTGTTGTGAGAACAATAAGAAACCAGGAACTCATTTTTCTATACACATCAATGCTGTTGTTTTCAGCTTTCTAAATTAATAATTTAATAGTTTACGTGCAAAATTACTGTATAGGTTTAATTTTACAAAACTAAAAATACTATTTTACCTTGGAGGTTGCACTTGAAATTGAAAAATAACCTAAATTCATCTATTATAGAATATTCAGACAAACAATATGGCCATTTTCCGAGATCAAACACTTATAACATAATGAATGTTTTTGACATACTTTAATGCTGGAAGCTTAGCAGCGTGTTGTATATCAGAGAGAGTAGAGCCAGTTTGCTGTAAATGGCGTGTTATTTCTTGACACATTGGATGATCATGATTTACCACCAGTAATGGATGATTACACACTTTTCTCAAATACTGCAAAGCCTGCAAATGTAGTATGCAAAATACGTTTCATTTCATTTCTACGACCAAACTAATGTGGCAAAAATCATTTTGAAGTTCATTCCAAATCATTACTTATATCTGAACAAACATATACAGATATGGCTGAAGATCACTTCTAAGATTAAAACAAGTTAGGCTAAATTAACTAAGCAATAAAAAATACAACTTCCGTCTTGACATTACAAACATTGATGAATATTGATAGATATCACTGGAGTTTCAAACACTGTGTGAAATATATACTCTCAGGTCATGGGTATCTACTATTAAATTATCACATCTCAGTGTGTGGCATTTCAATGTTAAATATTAACTAATGTAAAAAGGAATACAAGGAAGTAAAGAGAGTAAAGGGGAATATAGCTTCTATGTTTAAAAGCTATATCAGAAAAAATAAATTAGTTATTGTTACCTGAAACACGTGGGAGTGAAGTTTGGGTTTCTCTGATGTATCTTGAGATTCTTCCAATTCTTTTCTTGTTTTGCTCTTAGCAAAGTCTTCATAAAGTTGCATCTAAGGTGCATCAAAAAATGTTAACCTCACTAGTGTATCACAATGATAGATATCATGACAGATACTTAACTGCCAAAATTTCATGTAGCATGCCGAGCTTTCAATCAATAAACACGTTTGAGAATTACCACTTACCTGTAATGGGCTCAGTTCACAATAATAATCTTGCATGATTTTAGGTGGCAGGTCTTGGAGAACATCCTCTTTCAAACGACGCAGCAGAAAAGGCAGTACTTGACGATGCAGCGCTTCCATAGCAACAGCACCTACAATAAAAGCCACACATACAGAACATGAATTTTTCTCAAATAAAGAACCAACTGATTTCCAAACAGACCTGGATGCTGCAGCTCTAACTTGCAACTAAAATTTATATATCTACCTTGTTATTATGCTGCTGCATGAAAGTACCCACCAAGAACCTGAATCTTATAGAAATTCTTGAACGGATGTAGTGTGTGGTTGTTCTTAATCATATCATCTGTAGTATTTAGCTGATACTTAATCTAATTATATCATCTAACACTAATAGAATTAAGATCTTTTAGATGTTTCAGTGCAATAAATACTCATCTGTTCAAGTTAAGTATAGTGTGTACACATTTTCTTTGTAAAACATCTAGCTTTTCTAATTTTGTTTGACATGTTTTGTCCCATAATACATTGTAGTGAATTAAATAAGGTAAAATTAGGCTGCTGCGTAAAGTAACTAATAACGCTAAATTAAGGAGCTGTTTTATATGACTTATTCTAATACATTCAGAAAATTTTAATCTAACCAAAGGATTAGGTAGTATATCAGAATATATCGGAAGTCATTCAAGTATATCATAGCACTATATGCATGGGTAGACAGAAGTTATCAGAAATAGGTGAAAGCAGAATAAACCACTATAAGCATTTTACAGTAAAACAAAATAAACATACCAGCTTCTTGCTCCTTTGTAGAACTCTTTGCATCTCGGCTAGCGAGGATAGGCCTTCCATATCGTGTAGCAAACTGCCGCTCAGTGCCAAGAAACCCAGGCAAAAGAAAATCAAAAAGAGACCATAGTTCTAGAACATTGTTCTGTATTGGCGTTCCGGATAATATCAACCTGTGAGACGCCTGTAGCTGTTTTACTGCACGTGATATCTAGAAAGTCCACGCAACGAATAAAGTCAAATAAAAAGACTAGAAATGCTACAAAGTTTAATCTACATTTTTCACATTACTTATCTGGAGTAGCCACACTAGCACAAACTGAACCATTGCCATATTGCTGTTTTGACTCAGGTTGTCGCGATGCAAAAGCAAGAAAGTGAACATGTAATTATTTATAACAAACATTAACTGTGGAAGTCCCAACTTTAGATTGTTTAAACTCTCACCTTAGTCTTAGTATTTTTAATGATGTGCCCCTCATCTAAGATGCAATAATTCCACTTTATGGTACTGAAAAGTTAATAACAAGAGCTTAAGAAACAAGCTTTCAATAGAAAATGTAAATATTAGATGTAATAAAGAGATCAATAAGAACAACATATATAAATTATACCATCCAAGGCTATCAAAAAACAACTGTTAAGTGGTTTTCTTGAGATATGTGGAAGTTCAAACAGAGTTACCTGAAAAAATCAATATCATTTCGGACAATATCATACGAGGCTATAACAAGATTGTGATCCTTCACTTTCAGCTTGAGACGCTCTCTCTCAGCAGGAGGTCCAGTGTAGTGCAAGGGGTTCAAGTATCGTTTACCCACAAACTTCTGTACCTCATAAACCCAGTGTCCAGTCAAAGTAGGAGGACACACAACAATAGACAAAAGTGGGTATACGTACGAGCCACTATTTTCCTGCATAAAAACCATTCCAGAAAATTTTATTACTGCAAGTGACCCAAATTTTATACAGTAAAAAAATTACAAACATATGACTTCTAGGTTAAGATACAAGACAGTAGACCTTAACAAATAAAAAGGCAGTAAAACGGAGGAAACAACTGAAACTCACGAAAAAATATTCATTTATCGAGTTAGGTATCTCAGTCTTTTCTATTGTATCATGATTTACACTACTACTGCTACTGCTACAACTACTGTTACTGCTACTGCTACTGCTACTGCTACTGCTATTACTACTGCTACTACTCTTCTAGACAGTAGCGACACAAAAATGCCTTTGACTTACATGTATTCATTATGTATATGTCTATTCCACTAAAATTTTCTTAATAAGCAGTTCAACACCTTTACACTGAACAAAAATATTATACTTTCGGTTTACCTTAGATGCTAGCTCATTAGCATAGTGATCAGAAGCTAATATGCACAAAGACTGAAGTGTCTTGCCTAAACCCATGTCATCACATAGAATTCCATGTAACTTGTATTTATTAAGGAATGCCAACCAGTTGACACCTTCCTGTGCAAGAAAAATGGTTTTCAAATTCAATAAGCCAACAAATTAAGGTGCTCTGGATCGCACAACAAAGAAGTATTCTTTGTGTTTAATGACTTTACCACATTTTGTATTTTATTAGAATGCGTACACTGTCAATCAAAGTAATCTTTTACTAGTTTTTTTCACAGAGCTACCATTGAAGGCTTTTATTACTTTTCAACATAAAACTGCTATTGAAGATTTCTCTGTAAAGTAAGGAACAAACAACATCTCCCAAGAGTATCTGGGAAGGTCTAGGGTAAAATTTTGAGAACAAGAAGCAAAACTCGTAGCTAACTAGCATTTAAGGAACTGCCTAAGAGAGGTTCCAAGAATACTCTTCATAAAGGTTGCAATAAGAGAGGCTTAATGTAGAAGCAGACCACTGATGAGGGAGAGACTGCAATACTGACCCTAAATTAGTCCTTGCTAGATTCATAAAACAATTTTCTGTGATCTGCCAAACTAGACTGGATAATAAATTTGAAAGAGCACAGCATAGCATTAGGCACTACAACAAAAATTGTGCATAAAATCAAAAAAGGTACAAAAATTTGTTAACTTAAGGACTAAACAAATGCCATCTATTCCAAACTGCATAAAATGTAATCTGCTACAAAATGACCAGTAGTAATGTTAATAAGTTCTTACTTATTAGTAGTCATTACATTAATATTTTGTTAAACTTCAATAAAACATCTTTGTTAAAAATGTGATGTTTGCATCTTAAAGAAGGTTAAAAAAATACATTATTGTGTGACATTAACTATAAACTTACTTTTTGATATTTCCGGAGTTCAGCTTTAATTGGCACCAGCACTTTGAAATCTTCGGCCTTGCCACTATTTAGCAGCTGGTCTAGAAATACTCTCTGCTTTGCTTTCTCTTGCACTAGAGATTCGTCTAAATCAGGCACATCGACCGAACCAGACTATGTAACAAAATCAAATTTATTGCTAATGTGTGATTATTATTAAAAATCTAAGGAAAGACTTGCTGTTTGAGTTAACAGTTTTCCTTTTCCAACAGAGTACTGTTTCTTAATAAAATAAACAATAATGGCCTTTGATAACAACACAATGATGAAAACCTTTCAGGAACATAAAAGATCTGCAATCACAGTGCAATTATCTGTAGCTCTTATTTACTGTCCCAACTTAATGTTTACCGGGCCAACAACACCAATGTTTTCTGTTCACAAATTAATAGTTTACACTAAAAATGCTATTTCACAAACTAGTTTTTTCGGGCAACTGCTTTCTTCTCATGAAATACTAATCACATGCAATTATATTTTTGAATACACAGTAAGTCATCTGTTAACAATGTCCCACATAGCTTCATTCATTGATAAAATTTGATAGCTTGATAAAAAATTTTCACGCTACATAGTTAATTGCTGCATTCACCTCATTTGGATTTCAGCTGTCACAAATACAACACTGAAAATTTCCCTGATAAGAATGCAGCACGAAAGTAAAATGGGATGTAGCAAATGTGATGCGGTATTAGAAGGAAGCGCTGGTTGATAAAAGAAAAAAATGTAAGCAACCAACACCAGATTTTTTATGAAAAAAACAAACAGAGAAGAGAGCAACCAGAGGACGAAAGACCTATGTTTCAAATTAAATTTTTCATTCTAGCTTTTATACTTTGGCCACTCAATTTTTAATTGAACAAATAAATAATGTAGAACTGTAAGCCATCTGCAAATTGTTTAATTTACAAGCTAAGCATTATTGATTTCTCTCCTGCAACATAACTGAATGCTTTGACATACCCATGTTTGAGTGATTTTTGTTCCCCTGCAAGCAGATGAACAGTTTTACATAGCCAAGGATTACTAATTTTTGCTCTTGGAATGCAACTGAATGCTTTTACATTATTTCTCATGGAAAGCATTATTTCCTTTAGCGATGTTTTGCTTAAATAGATATTTTACTGGAACGCATTAGGATCGTTAAGCGAAGACTTATTGTAAATAACAGCCAATAACAATCACAGTAGCATAAAATACTCGTACTGTCATGTTTGCACTTATGAGAATAACATACCAATTTTAGGGCAACTGCAAATATCAATAATATGATGTTGCCACATTTCAGCTTACCTCAAGAGGCATAATACGTAGCAGGGAAGCAAAACTTTGGTTGGCCATTAAACGCACAGCTTCATTTTGGCTACTCATACAACCTAATACTGGTACAATCATTAGCACAATGAAAGGCACAACATCCAGTTCAAGCTGCTCAGTGATATCTAAACATCAGTTAAGGTAGACAGACATTTGTTTGCAAGTTTTAATTTTCGGGCAATTGTGGGAGTTTATTCACAAAGCCTAATTAAATCCAACTAGCTAGCTTTCTGTTTATAGTGACAAAAATTAAGAATTAAAGCTAAATAAAAATTATGCAACTTCATAGAATTATTTAACATTTTTTCTGGACAATGCATGATTGTAACTACAAATAATGTCAAGAAGGTCAAAAACATGGCACACATGAATAAAGTTTGCAACAATTATGTTTACAAGAAGATTTACCTACAACGAACCAAATCATAATTACGTTTTCATGCTCACGCTATATATTTTCATGCTATATATTTTTATCATAACATTATTCACTATATTTGTGTGAAAACCTTCCTAAATGCACATATTTCTAATTAGCCATAATATGGGCATGGTCACAACATGATAAAGAAGGTTAGGGCAAAGTAGAAATTTCTTAAATTTTAAGGAAATCAAGTAGAAGACACATACTTTAATAAAAACACAAAAAATCAAGGCAAAATTAAGTAGAAGTGATGTATTTTAATAAATGCAAAAAACCACTTAAAAGTAAGTAGATCTAATCAAGTTAACCGAGTTAAAGCAATGCACAAAGTCAAATTAAAATTTAGCCATGGACTTATCACTAAGGAATCTCACTGTTTCTGTCAAAATTAAATTTTAAAACTCCTCTATTTGTGGTACCTTTCTGTGCATATATTAATTACAGCAGTCAAATAACAAATAAAAATATTTATCACTGTCCAAACAAAGCAGAACACTCTATGATCTAAAACATTGGAAATTCAATAATATGTTTACAAGTTTTGACAAAAGATACTGGCAACCGCTTCAATGGCACCCTGCTGGCTACAAATGTCGTTATTTACTTCAGCCAGAAGAGGCAGCACCTGTTGAAGGAATGTAGTCATGGCAGTTACACCACAATATCTTGCCAAAACACCAAAGCATCTAGATGCCATGTGTCTCACAGCAGCATACCCGTGTTTCAGCTTGTGACACAAATGCACTGTCAACGCCATAATCTGCAAAATGTGCCTGCTCTGTAGTTACAACTAATGGTATTAAATGTACGCTCACCAAAACAGAACATTTTGCTTTTATTAAGCCTTCCCACGGTTCATTAAAAATCGGCAAATGCTTATTGCTTTAACAAAGACAGACTTACCTTGGATTTTAAATCAGAATGAACTGCTGGCGTAATAACCTCCAGAAGTTGCAGGGAATTGACGAGCTCTTGTGCCACTTCATCCTCTCCAGACGTATTATTTACTGTTGAATTCTTTGCACTCTAAAATAAAAAATGCAACATGTTATCAGAAAAATGTAGTATTCTGCCCAATGCGAAACAAAACGTTATTAAAACAAGATGCATGAATTGAGATCTAAATCAGCAAGCAAGACCATGTTTCCCAGTGCCAGATGCTTACAACTAATTATCTCTTGACTATGTCTGGTCAATGTAAGTTATTCATTTGTGACTTAACAGTTTGCCCTAATTTTCACATTTTGGCTCCTATCTCAGGTCCTTAAATAATCCCAGCTTTTTTAGTAATACCATTATCTGTCACCAGGGCCTGACCTGCAAATTTCATGATGACGCGTAATATAGTTTTAGAGTCATTTAATGTTATGAAATAAAACTCAATGCCCAACAGAAAATCAGTGTATGAGTTCTCTTAGAATCTGCTACTCATGGATTAATAAAGATCAAGTAATAAGTTCTGGTAAATGTTAAATGAAATCTGATAGCTTTATTAGCAATTAGAAACAGCTGATATTTTGTTCACAACATTAACCAAGGCATCAAGCACATCTCACAATATATTACACGTTAAATAATTTTTGATCAGGCAAATACTAATATCAGAAACTTTGAAAAGTGTTTACATTTAGATGATTTGTATTGTTGCGAAAATAGCGAATGAGTAATTAATTAGATTGAAATTAGATAGATCCTAAATTTTGCCCAAGTTTAAAAAAACCCAAGCTTTGTTTCAGATTGAAATATGTGTAAGTGATGTTGAAGCTCATTTCTACATGTCTGTGATGATGAAAAGACTAGAGAATTTTACATACTAATGAATAAATGTTATTTTATAACATGACAAAAAATGAATAGTTTCAATATCTCAGAGGTTAGCAATCATATAATTCCAGCAGTCCGTTATATTCTTACCGCTGCAGTTTCAATTAAGCTGATGGTTTCCCATAGTGTAGGCAAGCGATTAAACAAGTCTGCCCCAAAATGTTGAGCAAGTGCTAATAAGGCAAATTCTGCTCCTCGACGCTGTAACATTAGTGGCTTCTTGCAATGCAAAAAAATAAATAGTAGTAATAATAGATGAATGAAAAAAAAAAATAAACAACTTTTTTGACTCAGAAATTTAAACAGTTTATACTCTATCAAAGAAAAACCTACTTGCATCAGAATTCAAAGAGAACAACTTTTTAAAAATGTGGAAAAATAATCTCCTTACTCAGAGATGATCAAACTATGAAAAAATGTAGAAAATAATCCCCTTACTCAGAGATGATCAAACTCTTAAAAAATGTAGAAAATAATCTCTTTACTCAGAGATGATCAAACTCTTAAAAAATGTAGAACATAATCTCCTTACTCAGAGATGATCAAACTCTTAAAAAATGTAGAAAATACTCTCCTTAATTCATAATGTGTCCATACGCTAATGTTTACATGTTGAAGAATGCTCAACTATGTTCATAAATACAACATAAGCATAAGCAAGCTTCACAAGCAGTGCATATAAAAACAAGTCACAACGCCTTACTTTTCATGATATAGTCAACTATCTTTAAATCATTCTTAAGAGATTATAAACATTGTTATGATTTAGGTAAAATAAGCGTTAAATGACTATATAAATGTACAGAGAATCCCATCGAGACTTGAAACCTGAGACAAATATATTGAAAATCACAATTTATCAGATCATAATTAAACAGGTTAGACTGTACAAACTCTTTATACCTGAATATCATCAGTGCTATCCTCAGACGTAGATGGCGATGGCTCCACCTGTACACTACCTGCACGACGACCTCGCTTTGCTGGTCGGTCGCACATCATTTGCTGTTTAACGAGGGTGAAAATTCCATGATGGGTATCACATAAAGATTGAGCGCAAGCTTTTGATTCTGAAGATTCAACTTAGAAAAAATATATAGAAGGTGAAAGCACTCAAACAAACCATTATATAACAATAATGCATTTCCAATAATGTAAGAATAGATGGTTTACAGTAAAATCTATCTAACGGTCGTTTAAATATGCTGAAATGTACTTCAGGATAAGGAAATGGTAGTCTAATGATAGTAATTTTTTCTGCCAAGAAGTAGAAATAAACATGAATGGATCATTTCTGTAAAGGCTATAAGTTTGGAAAAAAATACTATACTAAAATGCCACATACCAGTATTAGCCTCGTAGGGAGAAATCCGAATGAGAGGCGTGCAAGATGGGTCACTGCACAACATTGTACAGATATTCTTGATGATCTTGGCATTCGGCGATGGCTGCCTATTGTCACACTGATCAACCACTTCAGCTAGGACTGAAGCACTGAGTTTCTGGTCAAATATATTTTAAAAAATTGTTTACGTGCTTAGTACACTAACGACAAAAAACAATTGCTAATGAAGAAAAACAGTCATATTATAGTAATACTGCAAAAACTTTCTGCTAAAAGTGATAGTGCAGAGTAGACTGGACTTGCCAACCTGACTGTCAAGCTCTGTTAAATAAGAGGGAACGGAATTATATTATTTACTATCGGCTGGCTATCACTTACATTCCGTTACAGTGAGACGATTCTCTTTCTACTTCTGGAAAAAAGCCAAGAATAAGATAGCCATTTGTGCAACTTCAGATATGATTAAAAACTTGCTAAACGCCCAAAATTCATCCATTATTTCAAAAAACTTTTTAGCAACAAATGTTCACTACAAAAGTAAAAAATAATAGAATTTGTACTTTGCACCCACTTGTAACTGCCGATTTTCTTCCTTTTTTAGAGAATCCATTACAGGCCGTATAACTGGATTCAACTTGTCTGGCAAGCACTGCAGTGCTATTAAAGCTCCAGCTTGCAAGGCTTGAACCCTTAAGTTTAAAATTAGATGATTACTATTGGATTTTTAACATCTGACTTGTCCTACTAGTAGTAAGAGTTCCCTACATAATTGTTAGTACTTGGATACTACAATTCAGTAAAATTCAATATTTTTATTGCCCGCAGAGAAAATCAGGTACAGCAGGTAAATGCAGAATGACGAGCTGCCAAAACAAGAAAGCATGTGTCTAACAATATATAGCCTCAAAAGTGCATCATTTCGGGAAAGCAAAGCAGTAGCATCAGAAGTAAAGCAAAGAAATTCCTTAGTTTCACTCTACACAATATTTTTGCAGTTCCCCAGGCTCTATGCTTTCTACACAAATAAAAAAGTTACCGGTTTAATTTACATGATACCAAAAGTACTAAATTAAATACATTGATAAATTCTAAAGAACTAACCTGATGGAAAGATTTTGTTGTTCCTTTTGAGTTAGATTTGCAGTAATGGACAACACTCGACGTTTCGTCTCAATTTGAGTTTTAACTGAACCACTCAACTGTCCTATTACAGTGTCACAGACTGTACTAGAAAGTTCTAGAGCATCATCTATCGTAATAATGTTTCTAAATTGACAAACAACAATTACAACAATAAACAGCTATATATTCTGCAACTTTTTAATAAAGCTGCTCTTCATGTTTCGCATGGGTTGTAGTTACAAAATGACACTAACACTGATAACATTTTTATCTTACAACTACAGTAGGTGCCGCTTAATAGACTCACTTTGGGATGGAAGTGATATGACCCAATTAACCGATTGATTCAATTAGCCAACGGGTGTAGCATATTACTACTATAGAAGTATGAGTATCATTCATCACCTTAGTATGCATGCAAAGGCTTTAAGTGAATTTAGAAACGAATTAATGCAAAAATTCCTATGTGCAATTATTTAATATTACTAATATATGTAAGTGAATTAATAAAAAAGTAAATAATAAATCGCACAAATCTGATTATTACAACTAAAAATTACAAAAATTTATGCAAGATAATTGCTTAATTTCCTCAAGAAGAAGTTGGTTTATGAAATTCACATAATGATAAAAACGTTGAAAATCTGTTGCTGTATACTGCACATATTCACGCAAACCACCTAGTCACCTAGTGCTCGAGCTGTAGTTGGTGATAGCCTTATTACCCCTGTGAAAAGCAGCGGAAGTTTCGAAAGCAAACTGCTAGGCAAGTGATTAAATGTTTAGCTTCCAGAAACAATGAGGTTAACAGCAGCGGACAAGTTGGTGACAGATTCAAAGCAAAACTGCTACGCTAACATATTAACACCTTTGACAAACGTACTCTACCTGCTTGCAAAGAAAAACTGTACTTAACATGACTGTTTCTACATATTTGTAGGGCACAAAATCAACGTAAAAATGACACAAAAGTAGTAAAAGCTCTTTGGGCACACACAAATATCTTATTTTAAGTACATGAAGGAAAAATAATGAGTCACTTATGCAGAGTTATTTGAGTCAACCACCGATAGTTCTTATATACGCTTGAATAAGAGTGGCCCATATCAGACATTTTTGAGTCAATTAGGCGACTGATCGATTAACAATTGAGTGTAATAAACGATACCCACTATACAACTACTAGCAAGCTGCATCCTTTACCATTTTTTCACTGATATTTATGTTTGTTCTTAAATCAAAATCCAAAAGGAAAACTGCTTTTTTCTACCAAAAGTATGACAGAGCCATTAACTTACCCAGAGTAAGTACTGTTCAGGTCTACTCCATGTTTTTTGAGCGTTACAATCAGGTCTTTACAATCGGTCTGCATTTGAGTAAAATTGATGGCTATTTCATCAAAGTAAATCGGTTCATTCAAGCTTTCCAGTAACTTAGATTTTACAGCATTCAGACAATTCATAGTGGCTTCCTAAATTTTAAAGCCATTAGTGACAATTTATGATAAACAGCTTTTCAAAGAAAGAATATGTAATCTCTACAATGTATAAGTGTTTTTTATTTATAGATTTAATTGCACCAACTATGATAATTAAAAACATACAAGTAACAAAATTACCTATGTTAGTCTAAAACAGTTTTACAAGCACACAATAAAAGAGAATGTTTAACTCTATTAGCAGGAATAACAAACCACGAGTTAGTTATTTATGTTCCCACTGATATAAGAAAATGATATTTGCTATACATGCTAAAATATGGTATCAACCACCTTGTAATGCAAGTTTGTTTTGTGTAAAAAAATACTGGTTGGAGCAGATTTATGGCAGAACCCATAAATTGCGTGTCTTGTCACATTTCTGATTTTTGTTAAACAATGTGCACCACTGTTACTAGTAGTATCTCATGACAAAATGATGCGCAAGTTTTTAATTATTTTTCGTAACTAAATAGATACATCATTCATAGATATATTAAATACACTTACCCTTGCTATCCTGGCCCATTCAAGAATTAACAACGATGCGGTTAGCCTCTGTACCGCTGATTTTGTACTAAGATGGAATAAAAGCAATCTACATAATGCCTCTAAGGGCATTTCTGTACCAAAAGGAATATTGGATGACGGTTGAGCAATGTAGGAACACAAGACCCCTAAACACCTACAAAGATAAAATGTAGCAATGAAGGCCTTTATATAATATGCACAAATAAGTATGAATAGTTTTTTGAAGTTTCTTGATATCCTTCATAGTATCTTTTAGAACTCCCTCATTCAAATTGAGTTCTACACTCAAAAGAAATATAAATGTAAGTTGAAACACGTGCAATAAAGTTTCAATTTTTTTATCGAAACAATGTTCATAATTTTTACATAAAGATGCTTGTATGACTAGGGAACTCACATACTTTGCAGCCATACACCTTGCTCGTATAATTGCAGCATCTCGTTCGCCTGCTGACCCAGTGATAACAGCCCTGCCTCCGATGTACTCCCGATCATCTATCTCTGTCTGTACACTTTTGCCCTTGCCAGACCTTTCCTAGAGGAAAAACAGCATTGGAACATTCAATGACTGTAAAAAAAGAATGCGAAAATTGATTACACCTAGGTACATTAATAAGAGCAGCTGCAAATTGGATAATACGTAAGTTAATATAATTTAAAAATTGTTAAAATGGCATATAATACATATATAGTGCAAGAATGAATCAAATGAGCCTAATAAGTACCAATTCTCACTATAAAGATGTGCCGTAATACAATACAGTACTTTACTTGATTAGACTATGGCATATAACACTTATTTGACATAAGAAAAGAATCAAACAAAGATAACAATGATTTGCAAAGTCTGAAAAATAAGAAATTTCACAATAACGATGAGCAATTAGTATTTACTTAAGTTGTACTTCAGTTTTTAAGTAGCACAAATCGCAAAAAGCAACCAACAAATACTCTCTGTAATATTTAATAGTGTACCTGTGAATGTGGCTTAGATAAGACTAAAAGTCCAGAATCAATTGGAACACCAGCTGGTTGCATCATGAGATACAGCCAGACATTAAGCCATGGACATGTTGTAGTGATCACTGCCTCCAGAGGAGCCCTTTGCAACACAGTACACCAAACCTGAAAACAAAGGAATCAATAATAAGAAATGTTATCGAAAAGTACTTCACAAGCAACAAAAAGGAAGGCCCTGTACCATGTTTATTCTGGCAATTCAAAGCGATACTTGTACAAAACAAACGTTACAGAATCATTAACAGTTTGTTTTTAAGGGTAGTCCAAATGTATTAACAAGCAATCAATGAAACAAGACTGCTTGTTGAAGATAGACAGCAGCAGGCTTACCATGTATAGGCCTTACTTTTACTATAACTGGGTTATACTATTGTCTAGTGAGCTGGCCCTGACACTTCACACTAATGTAATTTTAATCATTTCATAAAATACAAGAACATAAATCATTTCATAACATATATTATCCAGAACACTACATGTTAACCATGTGTTAACTAGCAATGTATTAACTGATTGCAGATGGTTTTGTAAGCATATTTAGATCCTTTGGCATTCAATCACTCTACATTCATGGTACATAATGCCAAGGTTCGTAGATGCAAGTGTGTCCTTGTTCATCAGCTGCTTTTTTTGGAATATTTAGAATATGTTTTTTAACTGAACATTCTTTTAGGTTGTTTAAACAGTAGGTATCAATAAATGTCTTCTCTTGGCTTCTAGACTATAATACTTTCTCCTGGAAATCGTATCTTTGACCTTAACAAATAATCTCTTGCAGTTAGCCACTTTACAGAGGTTAATTGATTGATAGTTTAGCAAAGTAAAACTTTGGCTGGAACACAATTGTTTACCTGCCTGTTAATTAAAAAAAGTAAAAACTGTAATTTTTAAGAATAATACTTTGTAAACAATGTCCAGTATATCTGGTTCTCGTTCAATAACACCACGCTGAAACAATCGTCGCAGTGCATCCTGTATGACAACTGGTAACCAACCAGAAACAGGACAATGCAAATTTTCAATATTCACAAGAGTATTGACAGTAAGTAATGCAGACTTCCTCACAGATGAGATTGTGTGATCAAAAAATGGCAGTAACCTTGGCACTAAGTTCTCCAATCCAATATCACTGAAAAATGATAACAATTTACTCAATTTGCCTGTACTTCACGTAAAATTACTACCACTACCAAACTGATCAAAGAAATGACAGAGTACAGAGCATTTTCCTTCACATTTGATTACGTTTAGTTACATTTTGTGACCAAGTACTACTCTAGATGACTGAATGTGCGTAACATGAGTAACCTCATAATAAAAAATTTTAAGAACTTTTAATAATAACAATTGAAATTGAAATCTATTCAGTTACATGGTATAGGTAATATCCCAAATGCTAAGTTATACAATAGCTGACAACTTGTTGTACTATTCAATGAAACTTAATGAATATGATAATGTAGACAATACCTATGTGTATAAGACACATGTGAATTCGCTAACAAAGAAGCCAGCAACATCATAATAGAATTAGTTGAAGCTGTCAAGTCATCTAAGTCCAACAGTGAATCCCACAGGTGAGTAATTAAAGGTGTTACCTATACATAAAATATGTCTTACAACACATACAACATAATAACTTTTATTCTGATGCAGTGATTCAAAGCTTTGCAATTTTAATATAATGTAATTACATAATATAAATCAACTAGCTTAAATAAAATTCTCTGCCAAAAATGCTAAACTAAGACTGTTACCTGATTGGGTAAAATAGAAATAATATCATTAGCCACAGGTGCAAGTGATGCTGCGGCAACAGCACATACATCATCACAGGCATCTTGTAAACCAGCAAAAATACTGGAGAATACTTCTGGTAGCAATTCATTCATAAGTTCCTAAAAATACAAAAATTATTTTTTCAAAATGGTACAAGCGGTGTACTACTACGGAGGTAACTAAATTAGTCAATGGTCACCAATAGCTCTTATACTTTACAGTATTCCTGGGACTATAAGCACTTTTCAAGCAGTATGTGGAACTGCACATTTTAGCGTGACTCTCAAAGCTTGCTGTGACTCTCGTCATCACAGTTCTGAGCCCCTAAATAGCATATTTGAAAAAACATCATCTTGAAAGAAAACATGCACAGTCTAACATTAAGTATGTCCATCTCATACCTTGAGAACGTTTTCTTTCACAAGCACTCTTAAAAATGCTAATTTAGAAATGAAGAGATTAAGATTTCATAAAAGCTTATGAATCATATTGTTTAAGCATTCTGAATTTGCACAAAACATGCGTAACTGACTTAGACGTTATTTAAAAATTTAACCAAATGAAATACTGACAATGCTTTCTTACTTTTTTGACAGCTAATAAGTACTTCATGCCAAGCAATGCGCCATGTCTTGTTTCCCACTGATCGTGCTTTAACAGTTTTACTAGGAGACGTGTAACTTCCATGGCACTATGACTATCACAGTGAGATAAAATCACTCCTATGACTTGTGCACATGTTTCGCGTACTGGTGCCACCACCTGTTAATTTATAATCATGATTTTATATACTGCATACCACTAAATGACAATGCACAGTTCTTATATGAGACTTATTAAAAACTACATGTTTGCTTTTAGTTTTAATATTACTTTGCTCTCCA
Source organism: Tubiluchus corallicola (assembly GCA_030141605.1). NCBI lineage: Eukaryota > Metazoa > Priapulida > Priapulimorpha > Priapulimorphida > Tubiluchidae > Tubiluchus > Tubiluchus corallicola. The sequence continues at coordinate 157,891 of JAQGDQ010000335.1, forward strand.
TGGTTATCTTTTTTTATAAATCTCATAAAGCATTAGTAGCTAAGACTACAAAAAGGCAAAAATTTTCTAAAAGGTATCAACGTTATACAGCTGAAACAAAAAAAGCACAAGTTTCTACAAAAAAACTCAGCTATTTCTAACAAATTCAGAGTGTGCATACAACCACATTACCTCATCCGACACAAAATCGCCAAATCTATCCAATGCCAACACGCACAATGTTCTGAGCACAATATCATCTAACCACTGCTGGTTGGCTAATCTTTGTTCCTGAGATGTTGATGACACGTGCACACCCGCTCCGCCGCCATGTTTGCATAGCACCTCTCTCAATCCCACTCCCGCACCATGGCGGATTTCCCACTTTGGGTTAAACAAGTCTTGAGCAAGATTTTCACAGAATAACTCAAATGGCCATTGGTCATTCTACAAAATAGTATAAACATGGAATATTAAAACTGCACCGTAAAAAATTCTCATATTCAAGCACTATTAAAAAATTATACCCTGTTGTTTAGTGTAGCCTTCCTCAAAATGTCTTACAGTATATACTGCATATATAAAAATAAAACAAATTTGATAACATTACACTTGTTTCGTGTGATGAATTAATGTTGTAAAGTAAAGAAATCTGAATAATTCAGATCCAAACTAGCAACCATGAACTTTATTCTTATTTATCACTTGATATGATAGTCAGCTGCAGCTTACTCATTTATTAAAACAGTAGAGTATTAGGCTCATAATGACTAACAAGTGTGCACACTGCTTGTGACTAATTATCACTTAACTGTGCATGATCCAGTGTGGTTTGCTCAAGTGTAACTGAGCACTTTGCTCTAATTTCCACATTTTGGAAATTCCACAATCAATCTTGGCTTCTTAAGCCATACCACTGTTTAAGCCCCTACCCTAGGTGCCTACCTTTCACGTTTTGTATGCTAGTCTTTTACGTTTACGAGTTAACATTAATTAAAAGAGGATGCCTCCCAACACAAGGGACCAGTGAATGAGTATCAATATAAAAATACAAAAAAATGTATATACAAAACAATAAGTTTAAAGATGCATTAAATAGACATAATCACCTCTTCCCAAATTTTGAAAGAGTCAGTGATGCTGTCTATAACTAGTTTTTCGCCTTCGCCTCCTTGTTCGACAATAACATTAGCAGTTTTTCGCTTTTTTGGCGGATGTTTAACATCTTGGCTCCTATTCAGAAAATAAAGCTGGACAACAACATAACATAAAACAAAAATTTTAAACTCACGGTCTAACAACAATTGCAGAAACTCCTAAAACATTCCAAAATATATCTAACCTACTTGTCAACTTGTTAACTATCACTCGTGTATGCACTTAAATTATATTACAGTAAAGGCAGCCAGATCTCTACTAAACTAAAATTACATTTGATTATTATGAATGTTTCTGTAGTGAATCTAGCTAGAGTCTCTATTACAGGAAATATTTCTTCACATTTAATACTGAATGAACAAGAGCCTAGGAGCAGCAAACGTCTTTCATCTATTTACTGACAGCAATGCGTAACTTGGTCCCTTGGCACATACAGAAACCACTTAGTTAATATTCATCTTACTGTCATACGATACTTCACTAGCAACACAATTTCAGCACAATAAAACTACAAAGAAAAACAAGTTTAACAAGAAGACTTTGCATGGACAAAATTTTAACTAAAAATAAAGCGTCTAGGCATTTTGCCCATGGCATTAGACATTTAAATATTTTTTGCCTCTCAAAGCAGCCACAAATAGTTAGTCTTATTAACAGCTGAAGTTACCCGAAATCCTGCGACACGTCTCGTGATCGGTGCCTTGCAAGCTGCTTTGCCTTTCTCTTAGCCAAGTTCTTCTCCCTGGAACTCATGGATGGCACCAGTTCTGTTAGCTGCACACTTTCCTAGGAAGAATATTCTTGTAAGTAATACAGGAACAAGCAAAAGTAGAGTTACACTTAAATAAGCATTATACAAAGCATTGCATAAAGTTTTTAAGAAAGGAGTCATAAAACTCATAAATAAAGCACAAATAAATATGCTTAACTGTTTGAGTGAAAATTTGATTAAAACGTTATTTTACAAGCACAAGTTTTAAGCCAGTTAATCTAGTTGTCATTTTGAAGTTGTACAAGTGACCTTGGTAAGTGTTTTTCTTTGGTATTCAGTGACTATAGAAGCTGGAAAAAGTGGCGTTTCAAGTCGTGTGAACTAAATTCATAAACTGTACTAAGACTTAAAGTTTGAAACCTGAACACTCATTATTAAATAAAGTAGAATACTATAAACTGGTTCTTTTTCAGAAATATGCAATTATTTGCAATATTCTACAAATAGTCTGCTTTTAAAAATTCTCTTACTAAATATAGTTTTCAAACTGAATTAACAGATTAACAAAAGAACAAAAATTAACTAAATATTATGTTTCTAGGAAAGTGATGAATTTAATTAATTCCTACTTATATTCACTTAATGTATTAGTTCTACCAACTGTATTTACTTAGAATAATCAAATTACCAAATTTGCAATTAACAGGGTGATAAAAGTAATAATGTACAGGAATGTTGCACTAGCTTAAGTAGTAGTAAGTGATCAGCAAATCACAAACTGGTGCTAAAGCATGGGACCGAAGCACTGCTAAACAACATAAAGCCTTTTCACACACATTGCAACTCTACTACTGTGACAGTGGTACCTTTGATGAAACATTTTCTATGGTTTCACTAATATGTGACTGATTTTCCAAATCTTCATCTGTAAACAGATTGTTGCTTTGAAGCCCGAGAGGAGCCATGACATCCAGACCAAGCCTCTTATTTAATAATTGTCTTTGCTTAGCCAACTTCTCCTTTTGATCCAATCCTAAAAGTACAGATATTTTTATATGTAGTCAATAATAAAAACTAACAGCATAAAAGCATAATTACTAGCAATGCTGGTTTCATTCTTAAAAAGGCTGAAAGCCTGATTTCATGACCTAACTTTAGTCGTATCATCAAACTACTTGTTGTTTGTCGATAAATACTGGCACAATAAAAAATAACCATGGACACTCTACACTGCAGTCTTGTTGGCCTACAGCTTTTACAATTGCAATTTAAAATACAAGCAGGCACAGTTCTTACACAAAGCTAAAAAATTTACATTGAATTTTTGTATAACGTACGTGCTACTAATTCCACGCAGAACTAGTGTTAGCAGTAACCGGCAGAAAATTTTAAAACTCAAACTTAGACTGTTAGCCACCACAATTTTAAAGATAAATCGTGAGAACCAACTTTGGGTAACTTCGTACAAATTTCAAAAAAAATAATCAGAGCACTTGTAGTGCACACTTCACTAACTAAGCAAAAGTATAAATTACTTTATCTTGCCAATGAAATTAATAATTGATAAATTTTCTGGTGAGCCAGTGACATTTTTGATACACGCTGGGATAGTAAAACAGCGACATTTTACAACTACTGCAAACATTACAAATTATTAAGAATTTTCTTTTTCAGTTACCTGTATAAGTAGAGGTATGCATAAGGCTAAGTAATGCAACCTTATTTGAGACGTACGTTAAAATTTCCTTTTCTTCCCCTTTAAGGTCACGGAGTGTTTTGTTAGGTCAGCATGTCAAACACTAAGATAAGTTGAAAATCTTTGGACAGCGTCGCAAATGTACTGATGGACTTTATTTAGTACAGTATACTCCACTCAATAAATCCATCTTGGTGTGAAGCTAAGTGGATTTATTAAGCAGGTGGTTTTTCAAACCGAAGAGACTTAACAAATAGCATTTTCTATGTTATTGCAGTGCCTATTGTTTATTTAGGAAGTCAATTATTTTAGCACTTGGGAAACTGCTTGCAAAACAATTTTAGTAAAGTGCAATAATTTATTAGTGTTTGTATAATTAAAGTAACTCGCGTATATTATGTTTATCCATGATGATCCTTTACATACGATAAGGTGCTCGTCAATTTAAAAAATGCAATACACGTAACTTTACTTATATCAGTGACGATTCAGCATTCATTTATGTGAGCCACTGACATTCTTGTGCACAACAAGTTATCAATTATTAGCAATTATTAGAATTGGCATGTTAGTTTAACCCAGTTAGATCGCTGATCTTGTGCTTGACTGATGCTTCTGCATTGTAACATCTAAGACAAGCTAAAAAGAACAATTGAGTAGAAAAATACATACATGTAAAATGAGCTTACAATAAAGACGCAGATTTTACTAAGTTAAAGCATTACAGAGCCCGTTCCAGCCATAGCGGCACCAATTACTTAGCCTTATGCTTTCCTGTTTGGAACATACATGTAACTGAAAAGAAAATTCTTAATAATTTGAAATGTTTGCACTAGTTGTAAAACGTCACTGTTTTACTATCCCAGCGTGCATCAAAAATGTCACTGGCTCACCAGAAAATTTATCGATTATTAATTTTATAGGCAAGATAAAGTAATTTATACTTTTGCTTAGTTAGTGAAGTGTACGCTACAAGTGCTCTGATTATTTTTTTGAAATTTGTACGAAGTTATCCAAACTTGGTTCTTACGACTTATCTTTAAAATGGTGGTGGCTAACAGTCTAAATTTGAGTTTTCAAATTTATCACCCACAGATTTATTAAGCGAATTCTACTGTAATTTCTAAAATATGTCTAAGAAGGCACAATGTTCTAGTACACATTTTATGCTAACACCCATTAAAAACATGGGAGGCTTCACGCAGATGGACTTGTAAATTTATGCCTGTATCAAAATATGAATGAACTACATGTAAACACTATATGTTTGCTCGAGTGCAATCATTTATAGCAAATACCATGTAATTTAAGTAGTATTCTTATTTACTATGTAAACCACACTCTTTAATTTGTTTGCACAGTAACATCATTTGTTTTTATATGTGGTTGTTTCACAATTCTCCACGATTCAGTTTACATTGCTACATTATCATTGTGCAGCATCTTACTTACTAATGTATAATACTTATTAGTCAGGAAAACTAGCTTCCTAATCTTGATAACATTAATAAATACACAGTACTTTTAAATCAAAGAAGGTTTTGCAACCATAGAATCTTAATACAGTTTACAACTTGATTCTCTTTAGAAGTTTAAGAAGGTCTTAGTCTTAATTTTAAGTTAAACAAATCCTAAAATGGCAAGTAAAAACACAACAATACTTTTGTTTTCCTTGCCACCCACGTCGTTCAGGACAAATAACAATATAAATAAATCATTGTTGTTTCTTTAATTCATTAATCAAGACAGGTTGGTAAAAACATATCCAGCATCTTATGTGCAGACTCAGCAACACAGGGCTGCACCAAAGGCACATTTTCGTCAACCAAATCGAAGCCGATTTTTTTATTCTTGGGTGCCACTAAACCGGCTAAGCTAAACCGAATGATCAGCTGTGCTGCCAAACCGAATTCGTAATAAAATATCAAGTTAAACTGGAATACTGGACTGAAGGCGAACCAAATTTTTTTACCGAAACTGAACCAAATTTTCTTGCACTTCCAATTGAAAAGAATTATAAACTTTATAACATTTTATCGTTTTAAGATAGAGGTGATTGGAGAGTTGGGTAAAGTTATTCTGATTACTAAACCTGTGTTTCTTAAATGTTATGTAGTAAGGTATTAAGTATTTTAAAAGCAGTACTACTTCTTTCAAAAGCTGTTCAAACAATGTAGTCAATCAAAACTGTATTTAAGCAAAACTGCAATCACATAAATGTTTACTGGGCTCGAGTTCTCGTTGATTTATTTCGTCGAGTATACATATCGAAAATACATTGCATATAAGGAATACAGCACTACTATGCTACTGCTCATTGCCACAACTTGCGTACTGATGGTGCATCACATTTTTCGAGTTGTCATACAGAAAGCAAAATGTTGGCTAATGTGTTTGCTGTTTATTGTCAGTTTTTTTTCAGATAAGCTTTTCCAAGCATTATAGGGAAATATTTGGCTTGTTTAATGTAATTTTCACTGAAAGTGACAATTATTAAAAGAGTAACTTTGGTATACCGAAGGTTTACTGAACCTTTAGTGATTACAATCGAAATTAAAAAATAAAATGCAAACTTACCAGACAGTTCGTGCTCATTATTATATTCTATACCCTCGGAACCAAGCAATGAGGCACATTTCTCCAAAACAGTCATTAGGTCAAAGTTCTCAAAAGTGAGCTGTCCAGCTGAACTTGTGCTTGTATTCTTTTCAGCACCTTCGCCATTACTAATTGATTCTAATTAAAAAATCCAGTAAGATGTACATTGTAACATATGAAAAAATAAATAAATAAAACGGTATCAATTTTTTTCAAACAAGCATACAACTTAAAGTCACATAAAGGAAAACTGATCAAAGTTTATTCTGCATTTAAAATGTGTTTTAAACTAAACACATGTAAAAGCGAAGGGAAAGTATTCAATACCATGCAGGCATGCACGAACAAACATAATAATATTTCATATTAAATAGAAATATATTGTATATTATAAACATTCCGCAAGCACCTTGCTTAACAATCGGCTTTGGTAACCATTGTGGTACATTACTGCAAACAGCTTCCACAGCTTGCCCAGCAGCAATGCGAGTTTCCCACGATGAACTTTTTAAGTAGTTATGAATCTGCAAAAATTAACGGCTCACAAAAACAAGAAGAAACACATATCAAACTTATGAAATTGTAAAAGTGAAATAAAAGTAGGGTAGAGCAAAAAATAAAAGACATTAAATTGAATTGATCTTGATTTATAACCAGCAATTTAAAATTTACTGTCAGAAAACATTGTACTGTACATGGGTCTAGTGTCAGTTAATGAATCTCTGCAACCTGTGCATATGCAACGGTCAAACTCTGACAGCAGATCATACGCACATGAGGCCAATATGAGACTTTTGATACAAAGCTCAAAAGTTTTCCATTATGTGCATATGATGCATTTGCATATTTTGCAAAGGGGCACACGAACTATCTGCTGGGAGTAGGGTTGAGCATCAAATGTTTGAATTTAATTCAAACAAGTTTTTTAGTTAGCATTAAATTCATACCAAAAATTATGGTTTTGAACAATTAGGCATTTCAACTACGCATTCTTTATATGTTCTTAAAATGTTTGAAATGCCATGCGATCAGCTGCAGTTTCTGTTCCCAATTTTTAGACAAATTATTAATGTTTTTCCTACAAAACAAAATCATGTAATACACATGATCTCTGTGAGACCACTTTTATTAGTCATTCAATAATTTACTCCAATATCTTTTAAACTGACTTCAAATTTGATTCAGATTGGAATATGCTGAAACTCAGTTTTATTCGAGTTCAAAAGACCACCAAATCGATTTGATTTGCTTTTTGGTAGAGAATGCTCACCCTAGCTAGGAGGCCTTATCTGATACTATATTGGCAAGGTACACTGATACTGTACTCAGTGCTAGAAATGCTCAAGGATTTTAAACAAGCACTTACAGATAGACTACTAATAGTATTTTAGTTTAGAACTGCTTCTAAAATAAAATTAACAATTAGCAATTGTAGAATGGAGTCTGACCACAGGTCACTAAAAGGGCTGTGCATGTCTATCTAGACACCAAATCACTATCTAGTCTCCTACGAAGCTTGGGAACTAATTCTGACTGTCGAAACACAAAAAATGTCATCAACTAAGAAATGTCTAGTCATAGTTGATTGAAGTTTGAAGTTTTCTGGATAATCACTGTTATTAACGTTCACCCTCACAAACTTGAAACAAATAACTGACAGAAATTTGCAAATGATTTCGGTCAAATGAACTACTGTTAAACTAATGTGTAGACACTTAACTTGAAGCTAAAATAAGTTTTCAAAATTGAAAATTAAATCATCACATTTCCTCTTTTAACAATTAAGCAATGAAAACAACGCACTGCACTTGCTATGCCTCAACTATCAACAGCTCACCAGATCAAAACTGACCAAGTTTTTAATGATTCTGTTTTAATGCACTGAAAAAGCAGGTTAAATATTGTGCTAACATAAGTAAATGTATTACAAAATTCTGTAGAAATGTCAAAAAGGCGTTATTATCCTGAGTTAAGAACAACAAGGTTTGCAGTATCTAGAGTTAAAGAACAGAGTACCAAAATAAATGCAATCAAAAATTAATTTAGTTTACAAGAAGTTATTTTTATCTGAAAGTGTTTTAGATCTTTCACCCTTGCCAAAAGATTATGAAGCTCATGTGGATGTAACTTCTGAACCTCTCCTAGCTGTTGTGCAGCAGCTTTACGTGCCAGAGGTGTGCTACCAGTATCCAGTAACAAAAACAGCCTGTCTAATCTGAAAATATGCAAAGCAATATTATTATGTTGCTGACAGATGACCTAGGTAGTATTTGACTAACAAAATCTATCTACTTCATGTTTTATAAATTTTAACAAAATGTAGCCTATTCATTTTATTTAAATTCATACTTGAAAAAAATCATGATGTATTAGTTTTGAAGAAAAACGCTTTCTGCAAATTTCTTGTATTTAAAAAATCTGTCATTTGAAACTGTATTTGATAGCAATTATAGCAATACCACCACGAAAGCTTTTCAAATACTTTCGAAACCATCAGCAGATTTTCCTTACCTCGTAGTCATTATTGAAACAAATTAATTATAGCAAACAAACAGCTAAATAACTGTCTAAGCATCCAACGTGGTCATCAGCATTGCAAAATTCAATTGTTCCTTTGTCACATCCTAGTGCAGATGTGTCATCTGAAAAACAAAATCCATATTCAAACTGAGCAAAACCAACTATGGATGAAAATTAATTCCTATGCTACAACTGGTACAGGGATTAATAAATATGGTACTCCAAGACACCAGGGATTACCAATCCTTAGTAGTAAGGAACCTATATAAAGTGTCGTAAATGCACTTGCTCAAAAGTCACATTATATCAAAACTGACTATATCGAAGAAGCATATCTCATACATAGAAAAGAAGGTCAAGTAGAAAGGAAATTACTAGGTTATCACTACAGGTTTTCCGAGTAGTCTAAATGGTCTCTATATTGTACTTCATCATTTAGAGACCTTACAGTCTTTATATTGTACTTCATCATTTAGAGACCTTACAGCATGTTCCAGACATCTAACTACTAACAGTCTTTATGTTCTGACCTCCCGAATTGGGCCAGGGTTGCACGTTGCAAAATGAGCTCTGTTGAGCATAGAGAAATTCTTGAACTTGACAAATGTAACTGCATAGGAGTGTGCGCAAATAAGGAAAAAAACTAGACATTATACTCTACTATTGCCAATATAGCAAATGTGAACACAACTAGACTGGTGGATGTGGAGGAGGAGAAGACGTATGAAGACAGAGACACCTGGAGAGACGTTATCAAGTGTTCGCCGGCTGACAGATGAAAATCTACCAGGAGGATGGTGAGAAAGTATTAATTGTAGGGTGCTGAGTAACCCACTAGCCGAAGTAGCACACTTCCGGTAAAACGTATGTGCTAAATTTGTGGAAAAGCAGTGCCGTACATGGGCAGCCCAAGTAGGGCACTGGCGATTTTTGACGAGAATCGAGAATTATGATGGCACAATAAAACATAAAACTAAATTTGTTTTAGAGAAAAAGTAACTTGATAATAATGATGTATAGTCCTTGACAATCTACAAAATTAATGTATTTTTTACAATAGTATCATTAGTATTATTAGCTCCATTAAAATCATCATAACATTAAACTAAGTGTCTCATGCTTTAAAGAGAGAAACTATGCACACAATTATAGATTACATTTTCGAGAAACTATGCATTACAGAAATAATTACAAGTTTAAAAATGAGACAGATGCTCCTAAGCCTTCACAACACAAAAAAGTAATTTTTAACAGTTAGGAAAAGCAAAGACAATTAGTTTTAATAATATCAGTAGTATTGCAACATGTAGGGCACTGTCGTACATGGCTCGCTAGCCCATGTCGGACACATAGATCGCTAGAACGTTTACTTAGGAGAAAACTATTATTTGTCCAACAAGTAGTGAAATGGATCCTTTGGAGGGAAGTGAAGCGAGACAAAATAAAAAATGATATACCGTAAACAAATGTTGAAATCGCCTAAAAAGTGGGTTTATTTCACTTCAACAACATTAATATCGAAGCCAAATTTAATATTGTCCGTTCTACCAGCTCATAATAAAACTTTTATTTTATCAGATGTATAATAAATTATACCAACGTGTATTGATGTATTTAATTACTATTACTACGTAAACAAGGACAACGGACGGTGCCCGTACGCTTAACGACTCAATTCCTGACCTGTCTCTAATGTCCTACTTGGGCAGGCCATGTACGACACGTCCTACTTGGGCTAGCCCATGTACGCCAATTGTCCTACTACGGCTAGTGGGCTAATCTGCAGCATCACCGGTAATTTTTAATATACTAATCTATCTATAAGAAAGGGCGGGAGACTAGATGACCCCATGGTCCTTCCCTGCCCTGCTCTATGATTATAATTACTTAATATTTAACAAACTTTTGATGTAAAACTAATTGGAGAAAATGAATGTTCTATGTCTATACGTAATTTCTGATTGAAGTAATCGCTTATCGAACGTTCACCATTTACTAGTTGTTTCATCAGATAACGCCGCCAGTTTGTACACAAACTACAGATGAAAATTTATTTTAACGCATTACATTTTTATTCTAAGTACGTAAACATTTAAACACTCGGCAATTTTTTTGCCATCCGTGCTTGCCTGCTGGCACCCTGTAGATGGTCACACACTTTTTTGTCGCGTGCAATTTATAAAAAGATTAATTTGTGGTGACCATCTACGTAATTTCTAAATCAACATGTCAGTTTTCACACATGGAGTTGTCAACAAAAATACAAAAGTCTCAAAAGAAAGGCAAACTAGTAATAGAGTTTAATGCAGAAGCCAGAAGGCAAGTTGCAGTAACAATTTATTAACTAATTTTAATGGAGCGGCGGACCAGGTGACTTTTGTTTATTCGGGGAGGTGTATGTAATTCTATTCTGTTTCCAAAATGGCTGCGTTCACATCGTCTTATTTGCAATTAAGTTGTGTGTTATTGTGTACTAACTTGATGATACTTTTTGCATCTTGTGCGTTATATTCAGAAACACTTTTTGCTCCGGATTATCTCGAATTATCTAATCAGCCAGATAATGTAATACTAATGCTTATGGATGATATGGGGTGGGGAGATATTGGTGTTTTTGGAAACCCAGCAAAAGAAACTCCTAATCTAGATAGAATGGCCAGTGAAGGCATAACACTAACAGACTTTTATACTGCTAACCCCTTGTGCTCACCATCAAGAGCAGCACTACTTACTGGAAGACTTCCAGTTAGAAATGGCTTCTATACAACAAATATCCATGCTAGAAATTCTTACACACCACAAAATATAGTGGGTGGAATCCAGGATTATGAACTTCTTTTACCACAGTTGCTCAGGACGGTTGGTTACCAAAGCAAAATTGTAGGAAAATGGCATTTGGGTCACCGTCCACAGTTTCTACCATTAAACCATGGATTTGATGAATTTTTTGGATCCCCAAATTGTCATTTTGGCCCGTTTGATGATAAGAAAACACCCAACATTCCAGTCTATAGAAATTCAAAAATGATTGGGAGATATTACGAAGAATTTGAGATATCAAATTCTGGCAAATCAAATCTTACGCAGTTGTTTATCCATGAAGCCGTAGAGTTTATACATGAGCAATATAAAACCGGCAGACAATTTTTTCTATATTGGGCTCCTGATGCCACCCATGCTCCAGTTTATGCCTCGAAGCAATTTCTTGGGAAGAGTCAGCGTGGACGGTATGGTGATGCTGTCATGGAACTGGATTATGGTGTTGGTATTATACTCAATACTTTAAAGAAGCTTGGTATTGATAAGAACACATTTGTATTTTTCACTTCTGATAATGGTGCTGCTTTGGTCAGCAAGATTTTTGGTGGTAACAATGGACCGTTTCTGTGTGGCAAACAAACTACCTTTGAAGGGGGAATGCGCGAGCCTGCAATTGCATGGTGGCCTCACAGAATCAGGCAACCAGGCAGCATAGCACGACAGGCTAGCACAGTGATGGATTTGTTCAGTACTGCATTGGATATTGCTGGAGTTGAAAAGCCTAGTGATAGAATAATTGACGGGCAAAGTTTAGTACCTTTACTTGTCTCTGGCATAACTGAAGACAGGCCTGTCTTTTACTACAGAGGCAATGAAATGATGGCTGTGAGACATGGATTATATAAGGCACATTATTGGACATGGTCAAATGGTGAAGATGAAATAAAAAAGGGCATAGATTTTTGCCCTGGTGAGGAAATAGCTAACATGACTCAGCATGTTCTGCAAAATCACACAGCACAGCCATTGCTCTTTCACTTAGGTCGAGATCCTGGTGAAAAGTACAGAATTGGATTCAAAACAGTAGAATATGACAAAGCCGTGAAAGTTATTCATGAAATAGTTGACAATCATAAGAGCAAATTAGAACCTGGTGTGCCTCAGCTTAATGACTGTGATATTGCTGTTGAGAATTGGGCACCACCTGGATGTGATAAACTTAAAAAGTGTTTGCCTATACCAAAGTCTCACAAGGTCAAGTGCATTTGGCCTCATTAATTAGGAGGACAGTTAAAGGTATAGTGACTAGTGTTGTGCCAAATCCTCTGAAGTTCAGATCCATCCAAATAACTTTGTTTGGATCAGATCAAGGTTATAAAGTTTTGTTGATGTTTGGAAGTTAAACAGCATTCTATACAGTACTGTTAATATTAATACCTACTGCTGTTACTGACTGAAGGGTCTAATACAAAATTGTGATATAACTTGCATTGTCAAATATAAAGGAAATGTTTAAAGAAGTTTCTAGGCACCGAACAACTTTTTAATTTAGTCTTTAGTATATTGAGCAGTGTCTATATAAAAACAGCATAATGAATACCATATTATGTAATGCATTAAGAGCAGTTTATGTACAATAACAGTATATATGTTTACTCTGCTTAAGAGATGTACAGGGTGTTTCAAAAGAAACAGTGCAATTGGAATTACCTGATATGTTTACATATGCTGATCAAAACACAATAAAATGCAGTTGAGTGTTAAGTCACTTAGTAAGAGATTAAAGAGATTATATTATAACTGTTGCTTGAAATGTCGCTGTTAACTGACCTAAATGAGAATTTAATTGACACTGCATGTTATAGAAAACACACTCAAGTTCACCAGGTTGGATGCTTCGACTGACATTGATTATTTTATGCTTTAGCTCTTCAATGGGTCTAGGACTTCCTCCTGTCTTCACTGAAAATTTCAACTTTCCCAACAAATAAAAGTCTGGCAGTGATAAACCAGGTGATTGAGGTGGCCACAAACCATGGGAAATCACATGATCTCCAAAAAGACATTTAGAATTGCTTCCATGCTTGCACAAACTATATTGTGCAGTTGCACAATCTTGCTGAAACTAGACAGTTTGTTTTTGTGCTGTGTTAGTTGATGTCAGTTTCCTAAGAAAAATGCCTAAGTAACTTCCGTGAACTTTTCTGAAAATTGTTTGTAATATTCTGTAGCATTCTTTCCATAATAATGCTTGGCCTGCCACTTAGGTTTGCTTTGAGCACTACCAGTTTGATGTGGTAATCGTTTTCTGTACCAGACTTTTCTTTGAGGAGCTTTTGCACTCCTTTTGCAATTTTGCCACCTCTACATTTTCAAAAAGAACTATCCATTCATCCAAAGTAAGAACCATGGCTAACACAATTAATGCATAAATGCTAAGTAAGCAATTTCAGGAAAAATGTTCCAAAATAAACTTAAAGGCTTCTAAATTTTGGCATAACTTGCTTGTAAAGTCTAAGAGACATAACCATAACACAGTTTTTGATTGTGTTAAACTCCTCAACGATTTTTGAAATTTGAGCCAGATTTGATACTACAACAATTTCACTTTTAAATGAATTCCAAGGGCCCACAACATAGGAAGAGAAGAACTGGGCTCTGATATTATTGCGAGAGTATTGTACAAAAAATTTAGAGTTGTGTCCAAGTAAATCACATAGTAGCCTAGGAAAAAATTCATCACTACATAAAATTGAATTGCCACTGATGACTTTATAGCAGTTAATAAGATCTATAGTATCATGGCGTTTTTCAAAAGAAGATACAGAGTCTGGTTGAATATCAGTGGCCAGACTAATACATCTCCATTGAGTTTTTTCTAAACCATTCTTTAGACTCTTTAGAGTAACATACCCAGGTGACCAAACAATGCATGCATATTCAAGTATTGGTTTATTACAGCTTTGTACAGAGGTACAATAGCTTTTGCTCTACCTTTTATCATTCCTATGCATCTATTACCTTGAGAAATAATATGCTCAATATGAAAGTTCCACTTCAGGTTATTTGAGATTAATATTCTGAAATACCGTACATCTGATTTTTCTTCAGTAACACATCTCTCAGATAATAAAGCATTGTAGAATGAGAAAATACGAAGTGCACTGCATTTACTGTGTTTGAGGGACATTAACAAGTTGTCACATCACACCATTGCTCAAATTGAGACATGTCAGCTCGTAATATTGATTAGTCAGAGGTATTTCTAATTGGACGATAAAGTTTAATATCATCACCAAATAGTGGCATATACATGTCAGGAGCTATACAATCAGTAACGTCATTAATAAAAATGAGGAAACAATAATCCAATTTTCCTACCATATAACTTGGTTTTTCTACATACCATTAGAACAATATCACTGATATCAGCATCTTTCCACTATTTCTTCTGAAACACTCATATATTTTTGTATGTTTCATAATAAAACCAACGTTAAGAACAACTAAGTGCCAATAAAGCACATGATTTGATTAGATATTTTTATTTTTCAAATTTGATTAATTTTTTTATATAGTATTTTGGTTAATATAGTTAAAATGATAAACTGAGTTGCATCTATTGTAAATATTCATTTTGAATGTACTGATATTGGTATAAGTAACCATAACGTAAAAACAATTAACACACCGAATTGTCCTTGGATTGGTGTATAGGTGACTTCATTTAATAATATGAAATTGTTATTATCATTGATGCCTGGTGAATTTAATACTGCAATACAGTATTATCATTTACCGCCGAGTTGTATTATCCTTGTTAAATGATAATGAAATGTACTGTATCTCTTTTGTGTAAAATGAAACTTACTCTGAAATATATCTCAGTAATATTTAACATGTAGTTTTTCACCTCAGTCTAGGTGCTTCAACTTACAGAGTTTCAGCTACAGTCAAAGATGAAAAATTCGGATTCTGAAATGACATCACTACAGTCATGCCCAGTACGTTACACCTGCAGTCTCTGACAGTACGGGCGAATTTTTGAAGAATTTAATTATTTCTTTTAAATTTTTCAGACATCGCGGGATGAGACAAAACACATTTACAAACTAAAGTACACGTTAGTGCTTCTTAGCTACTTGGCTCGAAATTGCATGGCAGCTATCAGGGCTGACTATAAAAAATCTACAATCAGCTTGTGATTGCAGAACACGCTCTAGTGTACAACAGGTTCTAGTTTATGATCATCGTGACATCAGTAGATGACATCAGTTCCACTGCCACAATCACAAAAAGCTTTCTGTGACTGTAGCGAAACTCTCTATTAGCACTGCATTAAGAGTTATGATAGTGCAGGCGCTGCCACCTTTAGCTAACGATTTTCATTACAAATTTTGATTTCCAGATTACTCAATTTTCATGTGTTCTTTTTTGCAGTCAAACATTGAAATAAAGCTGTACTTTCAGTAGTCATCTGAGATGCATCATGTTTAACTTACATAATTTCTCTTATAATAATTTCAAGTGCTTATTTGTTGCTTCTTGTACAGAGTGTAGCCCCGTTTTCTGCGGGGTTGCAAAAACAATGAGTAATAGTACAAAACAGTTTATTGCATCAAAATATTGTTCAGTCAATTGAGAATCTATCACGGCCTCAATATTTAGCATAGACGCCTTGTGCATTTCACACAGGTGGCATGAAATTTGAGGGTTATGACTGGAACAGATCAAACTGAATGGTTCAGAAATTCACCTGACCTCAACCCCACTGAACACATTGGAGTTATTCTGAAAGGCAGAATGGAAGCTAAAATTATAATAGGCATGTCATTGATCAGTATTGAATGCATAAGCTTATGAGACATCTGTGAGATGTGTTGGATAATCTTGAGTTCGACCCTGATTCCTTTGAGTCTGCAATTAGGCTCCCTAGCACTGTAGGCTGGGCAAAACACTCGGCTTCCATACTAAATATTGAGGGCATAATAGATTCTCAGTTGGTTGAGCAATATTTGGTGCAATGAATTGTTCTGTACTGTATACGTTGTTTTTCTACCTCTAGCAAAAGCTTATCTTAGACCCTCTATAATTTTTGCTGCTTATTTGAAATGTACCTACATATATTTTATGTTTACTTATTTTTATAAAATATCAGTATACATGCTTTTTTGGGTTATCTGTCTTTGTTTAAGAAATTGAATGTAGCAAAAAATTACTATCTAACAGTTTGTCCTACTTATGTGAGACTTGCTTTGGAAAATCATGTCACTGGCAAAATGGGTAAACAGATCTATGCTTATATAAAAAACTGCATCAATAATGCTAAAAACTGTTTTAGGATCTTCTTTCAACTGAAACCGTTTATTAAAACATGCATTTACTTCATATATATATAAATAACTGAATTTTGCCAATGTACTTGAGTAAAAGTATGTAAAATTAACTTAATTTCGATTAAGAATAAAATGGTTCTAGTAAAAATGACACTAAATGCACAAGCCAACTTGAAACAGTACTAAAAAACAGATCATAAACAATGTCTTTAGGGTGAAATTTAGTTGGACAGTTTTAGATTTTCGCTGCTAATCTCTTACCCTATTACCCAACAAGATGCAACCAGGTGAGCAAGTTATAATTAGCTTACCTCTTCTAAGACAGATGAAGAACAAAGGACAACATTCACTAATAACTAATAAGAGGCAATACATTATTAAACACGATGCACAAATACATGTATCCACACTAACATACATATGTACCTTACATAAAACAATGCAATTCTTACAAAATCATATTAATCAAAAGCACTTTATGTAGTGAATTTTAAGTGGTGGAATATAGTTCTTGTGCAGACCTTATTTTTATGTCACATTACAATGTGTAAAGTACAATCGAGAATGTTTTGGATATTATTTAAGATCATTTATCATGCAAGAACTCTTAAAACTGTTGTACGCCCTATATTCTTGTGTTTTGGTACTGCCAAGGCTATACTTATACTGTACATATAATTTATAGATGCAGAAATACACCTTACATATACATTACGGATTTGTCTTAATTAGTATTCATGTCATGAAATTAATCTTTTGCAAGTCCTCATTATGTCAAAACTGACTCATTTTTGTTCCTTTTAGGGAGTACCTTCTAGGATTCAGTAAGAGGAAGGCTGAAAGAAGAAAAGCCGCACAAGAAGAGGCACAAGAGCGATTTAAAGCAGACAAGAAACGAGCTAAAAGAGAGGTAAAATTATATATTTGTATGTATATATATATATATTTCAGTAGCATGATTTTGTTGCGATACATGCCAGTAGTGTGCTTATTCTTGTTTTTAGGATAATAATAGCATTTTCTATTATTAGGGTTAAAATTTAGATCTTAGCTATTACTTAAATTCTGTTTTATATTTGGTTAGCTTCCTCAGGTGTGTATAGCCAGTTGACATGGCTGCGAATAAAAATTGAACATACTTTATATCATGATGCGATTTCGAAGGTAAACCCACTGTATGATTGTGCGTACAGTCTGAACTGGAATTTGAAATTACAAACCTGGACTGCAAAATTAAAATTATTTGGAAAAACTTTATGATAAGTTCAGAAATTAAGACATTACTTAACTGAATTTATCAATCTCATTTAAGATCATCCACTGGCATTTTTTCTTATAGCAGTTCAAGTTCAACAGTCGTATTTAGTGAGAACCTTTGAATTACAGTTCACATCCATTAACTGCCTTTACATTGCCAGACCGTAAAAAGTGGACTTCAATGTTTTATCAAAATTGGTAAAACCCCTTTCACTTTTTTCTTAGTTTTTCACAGTTTTAACAGTGATCACTAACACAATTCATTTAGGCAGTTCTGAGCTTTTCTGGCTTGTAAATAATGTAAAATTGCTTTTGTTTTGCATGTTTAGGTCAGAGATGCATTTAAGAAGCAAACTTTAACCAGCTCTGTACAAACTAAGCAGCCAAAGCCCCCTGAACCTGAACCAGTCACGATTGCACATCCTGAACATGTGGTTACTATAACAACCATTGAGGATCTGGATGTTACTAGTGGAGGTTTATTAATTGGACCAAATAAGGTATAACAAACTAATTTTATTAACTGAACTCCTTAGATGGGGTAATTTTTTTCATGCACATCAGCACATTGCAAGCTAGATTGACAGAGTCCAACACTCAAAGATGAGCCTACTCTCACCCACTATCATATGCCTACTGTGACCCACAATAGCTATACAAATCACTCGCCCACGAATCCCTCAACAGTTTAGTCTCTTTTATAATTTGATATCATTTATTGTCTATAGGCTGCTGGCAATCTGCAGGTTAAATTTGTTTTTGTTACTTGCGAAAGCAAAAGAAGATGTAGAGCTGTTTTCTGTTTTGAGTTCTTGTGTAACTGTAACAAATCACTTCAGTTGTGCATTTTTGAGAGTAGCAGTTAGTTAAGCACTGAAAAATTTATTTCGTGGATTTCTTTTAATGCTGAAGCCTATTGGATCATGTTACACTGTATCCTGTTTCAATATATACAGGAAGTATTTCTAAAATTCTAGCCTTACACTATAGATGCTTCTGTTCACATTAAAGCTTCCTAGTGCTAGATAAATACATCAGTTATATTAATGTGTATGCTTTATAGCACTGCTTTTTCAGAAATTACTTTCTGAAGAATTAATTTTAGTTTTTGTCTGAGATTAGCTGTAGTATTTAATGTAAACTTTGTAAATTCGATGTGAATTGATTCTTTGTAATTCACTAGCTGATTCATGACAGAAATTCACTGCTGTGCTTTCAGTGGTTCTGTGTGTTCCTTACTAAGCAGCTTTGCTGGTTATGCATTAAGTTTCTTCTCTATATACTTTATAGAATATATTTAGAAAATAAGCCTGTTATATGTTTCACGACTTACGGCAATTTTGTTTTTTAATTTACAGAACTTAGTCAATGACACTGATGTAAATGCCAGTAAGAAGAATGGCTCGTCAAACAGTGTGTCACATAAAGAGGAAAGGTTTGATTTTTTTCTTTATTATAGGGAACTTTCTACTCTAATGTGCTATAATAATTAAACTGCTTTTGGGAAATTTTATCAATAAGAGCTAAGATATGGTAAATGTGAATTTTTTATTAATCTTAAAATGTTAGTTGTAACGGAAGTTGTGTTTTTCAGTTTCACTCATGCTTTTCAAGATATCTAATAACTCTGCCTTGTGTAAAAGTGTGTCGGGTATTTTTATTTAGTAAAATATTTGGTTCTCTGCAGTCTGAGTAGTTTTAAATGTATGATATTATAATGGTGTTGGCTGTCTTTAAAGCTTGCTTGTCTGTGGGTCAAGCTTTAGTTCATTCAGGAAATTTTTCTTAAAAATGCCTCATCCGAAATAAGTCCCAATAACTATACTTTGCTTTTTTCAGTAACACTGTGTCTTTCAAAACAGCTGCTAACCAAAGGAGAGGAAATAAATCCAGCAGAAATGTGAAAAAACTGTACAAGGATATGCTCAAGAAAGAATCATTAGGAAAATACTCTAGTAAAAAAAGAAAGAAATTTCATCGTAAACAGAAAAAACACTGTTGATGTATTTTCCTCAAGTATGGCTAGGGCAACTGCAGTTTGTGTTTATGTGAAGACATGTGTATTACTTAGTTTTAACAATATATGGTCCTAAGTAACGAAAACTTGGTTAGATGAAAGTGTTTCTGGTATGGTCACAGATTTGGTAAAAAAAACTGATGCTCTATCTTTCCCAAAAATGAGTTATTAAAATTTTACACTCAAAGAGAATTTTAAAGCTTTTTCACTTTGCAATTAGTGCAATTTTCCATTCACTTTTGATTTATATTCATTTGTAGTGTTTTTATCTTACATCAAGTGTGTTTTATTTTGATTTTGTCATGTAGCATATGCTGCTTTTCCCTTGAATGTTAGGGAAAAAGCCATGTTTTTCCAGCACAATTTTGGTTTGAATTTATTACATGTATAGGTAATATACATAATTATAAAAGGTTCCATGATTGTTGTTTCAATCTTGTCCATTCACTGATTGCCAAAGTTTTATGGTTTTCGTCTGAACGCAACTTGGAGTGTTGGTAACTGAATTTTCCGAATTTTATTGATGCATTCAGCTGTTCGGCAGACTGCTCGGCTATTTGACGGCCTGCTTTGTGCACATGTCAGTCAAAGAACAGTTCCTGTTAGATTCGCTCAACTCTTATCCAGTACTGCTGAACGCAAGCAACTAGACTGCAGTACTGATGTTGTTTATTGCTATCGTTATCCGTCCTGTAAAAAGTTATTCTTTGTGTTTTATGGAAAAACATTTTATGAGAAAAAATTATTGAACAAACAACTGTACCACTTCTGCGAGTATGTTCTATCCAGGGCTTTATGGTGATTGACCAAGCATGTAGCAATCTCTAAAACACTGTGGAAAAAACTAGTGATTACACTATTGAACCACTATCACAGCCAACTAAGCCAAGCTGTAATTTTATTGAATATAGCTTTAAAATTAACATAAATATGAAGACTCGTTAAACAAATGTGACGTCTTGCTATATAATATTTCTCTAATTTACTTTAATGTGAGTGAACTTGTTTTTGACTGATGAATTTTATGATAGTCTGTTCACATCATTATTGGCTTTTCATTTGCAGAAAGGTTAGAGACCGGACAGGGAAATTCTGAGAAACTGCTAATTTGCTGCTAGTTATTGTGATTCAAGCTGAGCTAGGCAGTTATAATGACTAGAGCTGACAAACTGCTATTGATATTTTTTCTGAAAATGTCAATATCCTGTGCAAACAAGGTGCTTAATATGCTTATTTGCATCATATACATCTTATTAAAAAATATGTATGGAAAAGGTTTTGAATAATAAGCAGAGAAATGTGCCCAAGCTTTACATGGCTGCCAGTGGAAATATATCACAGTACCAGCCAAAAGTAATTGGTTAAAACTATGATTAGGAAAAATTGGAGAGAAATAAAACTTTCAAGATTTTCTCTTTTCAGAATCTTGAAAAACTGTATAAATTTAAAAAATAGTTAAATTTATTCAAATCAGCATATGGTAACAAATTGTGAAGTAGATGATTAAAATGATACAAGTAGATTAATTCCTAACACAAAAGTCATCATCCCAAATGTGAATAAAAACGTAAATATGAGGTAACACATTTTAACAGTGAGTCAGTGGCCATATCTTAAGACAAACATAAGATAAATAAGGTAATATAAGATATCAGAAAAGAAGGTAAACAAGCACATAGTATTTCCAGTTGTTACAGCTAATTAGAAACACTTGTTTTTAATAGTCTTGTTCAATGTAACTTTTAATGACATTACAGCTTTATCTTCTGATCAAAGGTTCACTCCAGTGTCAATCTCAACTCCATGTGGAACATAGAGGCACATTAACCATAATTAGGCCTAGGTGTTAACATAACTCGGTACCGTCCGAAAAATTTTAAGAAACGTAAGACAAACAACTCCGAATAGATGAATATTCATTAGCAAACTGAAATTCAGTATGATTGATGAAAGAAAATTCAATTCAATTTTCTATCTTTTTCATTTTGTTTCATTAGTCATGGTGAATTTCAGTTATTAATGAAAAGTATTTATTTTGGATTGTTTTTATCTGGTATGTGCCCATATATTGCTGTGACATATGATATGTTGTATG
Source organism: Tubiluchus corallicola (assembly GCA_030141605.1). Classification (NCBI taxonomy): domain Eukaryota; kingdom Metazoa; phylum Priapulida; class Priapulimorpha; order Priapulimorphida; family Tubiluchidae; genus Tubiluchus; species Tubiluchus corallicola. Next base: position 180,019 of record JAQGDQ010000335.1, read on the forward strand.
CCAATCCCAGATCCCTGTCACTAGAATATTGTGGAAGTGATCCCATTCAGTAAGTCATCTTGCTTAATACATAATGTTAAATCTGAATAACATTGTGAGACTTGAACCTGTGATCCATTATTTGCATATCAAAATGAAAAACTACAAGAACTAACGTGTCTGGTAAACCGAGCAGACTTGGATATTAGAGCCAAGCGTTTAAAAACATAATATTTTTGCTATTCGGTTCCTGTTGATTAACTGATTATATAGTAAGAAAAATTACTACAAAATATCGCAAGTTATCTTTGCAGTGTGCAAAGTTGCTGGGTTTTCTTGCGTTTTTTATTATTTCTGACATTAGTTTGTTATTTTTACGAAACACCATAATAATGATATCATTTTTTTTAACTTTATTTATAACTTGTACGTTTAGTCACAGTTTACCGTTAATATATCTTTCCTGAAATAAACTATTATACACTCTAACGGTCTAACTAGCCATGTGAAACCGGTGTTGTTAACAAGGCATGTAAAGCATTACAGAAAATATACACCTTAATCGCTATCTTTGCTTGAGTCTTGGAGGGTTAATTCAGCTACATTCAACTCTCTGATATGATAGTGCGTGTGTTTCACGGTAATTGCTGTAATCTCTATCATCGAGTGGCGACGTATCAGGCGCCTACAGTGAAGCCGCTTACGATACATGCAACCTGGCTTTACGCCATCGGTACCAAGTGCAATGGACCCTGTCGCCCTGTTACACCGTGACACCCAGTCAAGAACCGTCCTATTGACACAGCATCGTGTAAACGTGAGCAGCGTGTGTTCAACAAATTTTCCAACATCAGTTATCATTCTCGAAAAGACTGGCTATCAATAAATTATTATTAACTTTGGCCATCGTGCGAGTTCAGTGCACTAGTTGTGATTATGGCTTTCTACAAATTTTGTCGCAAATCATGCTTTATACGCGACTATTTTTACCTAGAACATTAATGACATTTAATGTCATTGCACTATGCTAGGTTTGGGCTAAACTAATTTTTTCAAGAGTAAGACATATAAGGTTATCGTACTTTATGCGTCATGACGTAGAACACGAAGTAATTTTCACCTGGTCTGATTTTGGTCAACTAAATTAGCGATTTGCACTACTACTATAATCATCATTATCATCACCATCATCATCAGCATCGCTATTGCTTTTTCTGGCAATAATGTTCAACACTAATAAGGTACATCATAGTAATTGTTACGTAAATAGTTCACTCCCTTTCTGTTTTTTTGTCCTTAATTTCTTTTTTGTGTTACGCTGCCTTGTCTTTTTTAATATGTATATTTTCTCCCAGTTCCATCTGGTTTCAGTGTCTTCTTTCCTCAATCTTTCTTCATTCCACTGATGCTTTTTTGTTTCTCCTAGTCTACATGCTTACGTTTTTCTTTCTCTTTACATTTGTTGCTTTCCTCTTCTCGCCTCACCCGTATTTAGCTTTCTGTCTTTTGATTTTGTTTCCCGTCTCCTCTCTTTTTACCTGCGCTTCTCTTTTTTCTTACTTTCGTCTTTCTTCGCTTTCCTTGCTCTCTCTCTCTCTCTCTCTCTCTCCCCCTCTCTCTCTCTCTCTCTCTCTCTCTCTCCCTCTCTCTCTCTCTCTCTCTCTCTCTCTCTCTCTCTCTCTCTCTCTCTCTCTCTCTCTCTCTCTCTCCAACTTTTCTGTTCCTTTCAAGCCTATTTATAGAAATGCTCGTCGCGTGACGTCATCTGCACGCTATATTTAGGTTCAGCGGTTTGCAAATCTTGTCGCAATTTATACTAAACAAATTGAATTAGTTGACGTACATGTAAGATACTCAACACGAACTAGCTTGCGGGCTTCTGCCCCTTATCTAGAGCGAGAGCCTCGATTTATTGAATTATCGTCGGAGAGTGCACATTGGGGGATCGCCTCTTTTGACTCGATACTGTGATGACTGATGACGTCAACGCTTGAGTGGATTCACTATGGAGCAACCTCAAAACGTGCTGCTTATGTGAGCTTGAACTGTGTGACGAAACTCGTTTAACGGAGTGCTTTTGGGCGGGACATGACGCACTCTTGAGACCTTTTAATAATACCTGGAAACTTGAAAGATAAACCTGTAAAATCCTTAATTCGTGAATCTGTAATGACTCTTTACAGGTACGAAATTCGATATTACGTTTTCTAAACTTGAAACTTATTTTTAACGAATTTGGTAAATCCTGCACAGGTAAACTTTTATAGCGAGCGGTCGGACTCCATAATGTTCATTTTGCCACTCAATAATAATAATAATATTATTATTATTATTATTATTATTATTATTATTATTATTATTATTATTATTATTATTACACAAAATATAAAAAGAGATAATTAGTATACACATAAAAAAGAATGAAATAAATAGAGAATGAATTTAAAAAAGAATGAATGACATTAGTTTTCACTTTTTTTCACAAATAATCCTGTAAACATACGTTAAGCACACTAAAAATTAGCTTTTTGACATTGTCATTACCAATCCTTAAATGGAAACCATAGGTACTTTCTTAAATGGCAATGATTCGTTAGCAATATAGTTGGTTAAATGCAACATTAACTGAACATTATTGGTGCTAAAGTTTTAAATTTTCTTTAAAAATTTAATTTTCTGCGGTGATTTAGAAAGTTTGTAGGCATAGTGCCACAGTAATTCGTTAACACTCTCACTATGTCTATAATTAAATATCTCCTCATAGGCTGAGTTCCACCAAACTTGTAAAATATTTTCTTCCTCAAAAATAATGAGCTATTTCTACTGCATACAACTGGATTGGTAAACAATATGCATTTTGTCAAAGTTTTGCACACCATTTTACTACATCTCCCTCCCTAGCGTTGAGAATATCGAATTCAGAGATGCATAACATTTGTTTTACTTATAGCAATGTCCGTTTTCAAACTTATATCTGATTTTATATCAATTTCTTGTTATTTGGCCTTTTTTCCAAATCGGCATTTTACCGCAAAAGTATTTTACCAACACAGTGACCTGCATTATATACGTATAACAAGGGCCTATTTCAGGGGGGGGTGGAGTCCCCGGGGCCTCGCTTCCCCGGGGCCTCGCGCCAAGGTAACATTTTTTGCTTTATGTTAACATACTGCCTCCTCTCTCCCTCTCTCTCTCTCTCTCTCTCTCTCTCTCTCTCTCTCTCTCTCTCTCTCTCTCTCTCTCTCTCTCTCTCTCTCTCTCTCTCTCTCTCTCTCTCTCTCTCTCTCTCTCTCTCTCTTGCCGCACGTGCGCTGTTTGCCAGTATTGACAAGTATTAAGGACTGGTCTTGAGAATAAAGCAGTTTTTCTTTCAATTGTTCTTTCCTTTAACAACTGTATAACTCCATATTTTCTCTTCGAAAATACTTCTCCGGCGTTCTAGCCGAAAATTTTCTGGGCGCCAACCATGGTAGCGCCTGCCCCCAGCGTTTCGCCCCCCCCCCCCGATGGGGCCTCACACACCCCACTTCCCCGGGCCTTGCCTAGGCTGAAATAGGCCCTGCGTATAACAGCTAAGATTAGTTTTACTACGGTTAAATGTAGCAGAACAACTTTGACCTTCAGTACATTTCACAAATTTTCAACATTTTTTGACGATTATCGTTATGTGAACCAGCCATTAAGGTGATATCATAGACACATAAAATTTAAGCTATTTTTTTAAAATTTAATCCCATTTTACAACAGCTTTTGACTTGTTATACCAATTGATCAATATTTTAATAAAACATCGAGGTACATGTACATTCTAACAATTTTAGGTACAATATTTTATCAAGAACCTTTATCAACTGGCAGAAGGATTTCTCTGGGCAAAAAACGACACAGTCTGTTTAATAGTATAAATGGCAAGTGAACACCTCCAGCCGCTTATATATATATATATATGAATTGAAATTGATCACTTCCAAGATAATTTTAAATTTTTTGTTAGTAACACTGATTCAAATAACTTTGAAGGATTTTGAAATAATTAGAGAGAAGGAGTTACTGCTCGGTAATCATCAAAACTAATAAAGTCGCATTGATTATTTTCTCTATGGGAGAAATTACATTTTTACCAAAACCATTAATCACAGGATAACCATCAATAAAAATTGGGTTAATTAACAATGTCAGATACAATGTTAAAACATTCGGCGAATAAAGAAGTGTTCAGCGTAAAGTTCACTTATTAACAATTTATTTGTAAATACGTCTGTATAGTTGTTATTTTTTCTCACTACCACGTCTCAGTTTGAATATACTCAATTGACAATAAAATGTTTTAAGCTTTTACAGTTAAAAGGTGAACAAAAGTTGAAAATTTCGTCGGAGAAACAACAACAGAGTATTACAGTTTCGAAACAACAAATGGAGCTCCTCCGCCTCCTCCCGTTGTGCAACCTTATAAGTTATGTCCACCGCACTCTACTCTACACGTCCCTTATCATGTTTAGGTTAATTCAAATGGTCGGCTTCTTTGCACTCTGCGATGACGCGCCTACTCGCGCAACCGTTCGTAACCTCGATACGTCACGGAAACAGTCGTAGTCTACGCGGGTTTTGAGCCAATAAACCTGATAGGTTGATTCGAGACATCTAATGTTTGTTTAATCGACCTGTTTTCTAAATGAGTGCAGCCTCAATTTTCGTCAACAGTTTGTCACGTGACCCACGCAAAGAAGAAGCCAGATAATTCCGCGTAAACGTGATTAGCTGCAAGATAACGATGAAAGTCTTGAGACGATGTACATGGGAAATTATAGATGAAAACGAGTCGAGATTGACAAACAGCGGGATAACGAATGAGAAAGGGAAAAGGTAAACGCGTGGGCCTATCTACTGTGGAATAGGTTGTACATCCAAATACAATCTCCGACTTGTTTTTTAGTCTGTTTTTATCGTTTTTCATCTCCCTCTTCGATTCTTTTCTCCCTGTATTCTCGTTACCGCGCTTGTTTCTGTCTTTCTCTTCCTGGTTTTCTCCTTGTTTCTCCTTCACCTTCATCTTCCTTCACCTCCAACGCATTTCTGCTCGTTTTCTCTTTTTTCTTCATTTCTTGCGACCTTATCTTTTTTCGTCTTTGTGTGTCTCAATAATTAAGAATAATTAAAAAATAATATCCTTTAGTGGCAAGGGTGACACTAGGAGATCATGGAGAGGATTGACGGGAGGTGGGTTATGACTAATGTCCAGTTTTCTGGCCCACCCAAGAATGCCTGAGTGAGAAGACAAATTGTCTAGTGTAAAATAATGCTACTTTAAGTTTTTTAGGTCAGATTCTTTAGGCAATCCAAACAACGACTGCAAAAAATGGAGTTTAAGTGCGCGTATTCAAAAATGTCTATAACTCAAAAAGGATTTAGGAACGAAAACATACATGTTTATAAATGATGTAACTAGTTCATGTCCATGTGTTTTATTATGAACAACAATATCATTTAAATGGCTTGAATACTGAATGATTTATCATCGTTCGACTACTGGAGTTACCAAAACAGGGCAAAATGAGTTTAACTACATTTAAGTATAGCTATAGAAATCTTTACCATCAAACTGTCCAAAGCGGTAACAATTACAATGTTTTATATTCTAGTTTAAGTTAAATTCAGAATTCAAAATAAATTTACAAGAAACCATAGGCATTATAAAAGTTATTATTAAGTGCTATGCTATTGCAGTCTAGATTTCTGGTGAAATTAATAGGTTTCATCTGCTTGTGTCAGATCCTATCGTCTTATATCAACTGCTAAACACTTAATCAAATGCAGCTGAAAGCGTTTAGCCTGAAATCGCAACAAACACGAGTTCATTGCGCCAGCGAACTTGGCTTCACTTGACTTGGTTTTCATCGGGAAGGGTTAAAGTCGATACGTGGAAATTTTCACGATTATTATTGCGGCGATTGTAAATTCCTTTCGCGGATTTCAATAGGAATTTAAGGACGTTTTATGTGACTTTTCGCGTTTTGCTGATTAGGCACTAATCTTCATAAGTTGAGCTGTAGGAATCTGAACGAGGTTGTTCTTCGTCGACGTGCGCACATTTTGATGCTCCTCGTCGTTGCCAGTACTGAATAACTGATGTCGAAAGCACTGAGGTAGCGGATGCTGATGTTATAGGCATTAAAAAGGCTTCAGTATTATGACTGGCCTATGTTGTTTCCATTTAATTGGCTGAGCCTAAACGTGCCTGTTCTACTATAGGTTTCCGCGCTTCACTGTCAAAGCTTGACATATACCATTGTGCCAGTTGAAAACATAGTTTTGGCAAGTTTAAACAATTACATAGCATATACATTGCAGTATCAAAACTTTCACAGTCCCCAATTGCTCCGTGGAACGATGTCGATGTCCCTGTGTATGAGCAATGAATTTCTCTACAGCCCGTTATAAATACGGAAAAATCATTTTTATGCTCCCACTGCATTCATTCTTCCACCCAGTGTCATATTCGTAGCTCTGTTGCTACAGTTTCAAGAACACTTCAATGTCTAATTGGTATTAGCATTATTACATTGATCCGGGCTTCCTTGTAAACTGTGAAGAAATTATTAGGCGCGGTCGGAATAGTATTGCGGGAGATTTAAAATGAAAATAAGCAAAAAATCCTGTCAATGCGAGTACGATATACGCATAAAATTGCTATACGGCAATATATTTTTTAATTCGATTTTGCTGAAACTACTTCAGGTACCCCTTTCCTTGTCCTTTAATATTACACTGTATTTGTAAGTTCTCTGTGTTGATCACATGTATTGCGCAATCAAGACGTTTTGTGCAGACTTGTTGTACGTTGGCACTTGGCAGCGGGCCTAAAGTTGTTTACGCAACATTTAACTTTGTACGTGGATAATTATATAGGTTAACAAATGAGAGCACAGATTAGAAGTTATTTATACGCAGTAGAATGTGTACATAGGATACATGAAATAAATGGTACGCGTAGAAAGGAGAACATGGGTGCAGCTCATACGAAAACGTCATTGGCAGTTTTTGGCACGCACTCCTACAGTTTTATGTAAACTTTATGTAAATAGTAAATGTGATGTGATATACGGGCGATTACACGACAATATATAAAAAACCAAATGCTGGAAGAACGAGCGAGCGAGAGCGAGAGATGAAGGGAAGGGGAGAGAAGGGAGAGAGAGAGAGAGAGAGAGAGAGAGAGAGAGAGAGAGAGATCTGGAAAATTTCAAGTCGCAGCTTGAAATTTCCTGGTTGTTCACGTAGTCGTATCTAATTCACATTTTATACGCGTTTCCAGATACTCGGCAACAAACTTCAGAAAGCCATTTCAGCTTTAAATCACTGCCAGCGTTTATTGCTTTTATTTATGAAAATGTCACTTGCATCAGAAAATGAAAATTTATCGTGTACTTCCGAAAAGCGGAGGTTCGAGGAAATGGAAACCTTATTAAAAAGCTGAATTGTTATAAAAGAAAAACAACGAAATCTAAGAAGCTTTGCATAATTTCTGCAAAATGCCGCTTAGGTCTGGCTGCGTCCGTGGGCTGGAGCAAGAGTACAGGTGAATTCAGAGAATTATGTTCGGGCTTTTCAAGCTGTATAATGGCTTCATACTATATTATACACTTCAGACATATTATGCATTGCATAATACTGTAATTGAAAAAACAAAGTAAATAAAAACAAATCCGGTTATTCTGTAGGCTAACTGGCTGATTGTCATGACATTGACTCTCGAGGACTACTGGAGGAACTTTAATTTATGAACACTCTGAAAGACTTCTTATTGCTAGTTTAGAAAGTATGCGTAATTTATGTAGGCGGAGTCGGATAAACGGCATTACTGTTTTAGGCATCTAACATAATAATAAAATTCAAAAGAGTGTTTCTGACAGGTAATTACGGTTCGCCGATTTTTATAATTATTTTATTTGCTAGTTACTGCAACCTTGTGAGCCCATTAGCTACAATTAGCTTATGTCTACATTTCCTTTTTAGCACATTTTTAAAATCAACAAGATTTCAAACGTTTTTGTTTGATGTAAATGAAGGACGGCACTTGCGGCATTCCCAGTGGACCAGAAATGTCAAGATTCGAAAAACATGCTCTATTTTGCAAAGCAGATTGTAATACTACTTGCCTCGCTCACGCGGAAACAGACCGGAAGCCGCTGTGAACGTCATGTCCGGTTTAGTTTATAAATAGAAAAGTGATATTAATTCAACACGACTCTCTCAAATAAAATTCCGGGTTAAGGATTTTCGTGGTTCGGAAGCGTACCAGCCAGGAACCGTGAGCAAGTTATAGCCTTAACCAGTATGTGTGGCTGAGGTGATTCATTGAAACGAGATTCCAATTCGGCCTGCTTCACTTCACAATAAAAGTTATAAGCAGGCCAACATCTAGCACATAAAAGCAGTACTGTAACAATATTTTTGTGCCTTTTCTGTAACAAATTTTACTATACATACTTATAAGCCTATTTATACTTCGCTGGGGGTTATTGAGTGCAACGTGCACTCATAGTAATTAATATACACGGTCCTACACAATGCATTCTCTTCTATAGGTTTATTCTCAGCGAAGAGATTTCTGATTAGGGCTCAGCCTGATCCCTAATTTAGCAGGAAATTCACATAGTTAGGATCGTGGAACTCCTGGAAAATCTCATTTCGTGTCAAACGAAAAAATGTGGTGCCTCCGAATTCTCTTGCTACCAACTGAGAGAACAGGCAAGCCGGAACTACCAAGCGTGAGAGCTTCTTCCCGAACAAGCTGAAGCTTATGATCACCGGTCTCTTCCAAGTTCCGAGAACGCGATGACGTCACCGCGCGTGCGCTGATCGTAAGGTGCTTAATTCGTGTGGTTAGTTTACAAACACAATGTTAGTAGCTGAGAAACGCGTAAGATGATAAAGTTGTTTCCGCAAAGCGATCAATGCTTAAAATGACCCAATGAGAGAATTTGAACGACAACTATAGTTTTAGAGAGAAGACGTCGCAGATTTGTTCAGTTTATACAACTAGAAAGACGTACAAAGGAAAGGAGAGGGTTTTAATTTCATTAAACTTCGCTTCAACAGACAAAGAGTTAGCTAGAAATCCCGGAAAATTTTTCGAATATAAGGTAAGATAATTTTATTATTATTACGTATTAATCGGTTTATAAGTAAAATCAACGGCTTTGTCTTAGAGCCACTGCAATTTTATTTGCATTTTTTCTGTAAACCCATCTCTAGAAACACAATACAGCCACGGAACAGGTTAACACGCTTCACGCAACAACAGAAGGTAAAATGTGTATATACGTTTTAGTCGTTCATTTATAACCGCTCGCTCTCTCTTCTTTCTCTCTCTTCTCTCTCTCTTTCCCCCCTCTCTCTCTGTCTCTCTCTCTCTCTCTCTCTCTCTCTCTCTCTCTTTCTTTCTCTCTCTCTCTCCTTTCTCTCTCTTTCTCTCTCTCTCTCTTTCTCTCTCTTCCTTTCTCTCTTTCTCTCTCTCTCTCTCTCTCTCTCTCTCTTTCTTTCTCTCTCTCTCCTTTCTCTCTCTTTCTCTCTCTCTCTTTCTCTCTCTTTCTTTCTCTCTTTCTCTCTCTCTGACCTGGTGTTTTTCATTCGCGGCTTTTTTACTATTTCTTCTAATTTTGTGGAAGAAATTTTCTTCTCATTCGGGCTTTTTTCTTCGCGCCCTCTTTGCATTTTAGGGCGATGATCATACACCAATTGCAAGTACCCAGTTTATTATCAGGTGTAGCACACATTCCATAGAGTTCGACGGAATACGTTTCAATGCCACTCCTGCATTCCTCTGGTAGTAAATTGCTTGTCTGGACTAATTTTGCTTTGCTCGCTTTCTGGCATAGTTTTGAGAAGTTTTTTTCTATACCGCTTTTCTTCAGTTGAGGAACTGCATGCATAATAGTTCGGAGCTACAAATACGGAAAGTCCGCACGCACAGTTCAATATCCAGACAATTATTGCAGCCTTGTCCATATCTTATTATTTTATAGCTGATTGTGTGAGAACTTTCTCTTAACCTGGTACCTTGAAATATCTATAGAACAATGCTGAAACTATTTTCTTTTCTTTATCAAATCCTTGTCTAGACGGTTACCTATTGACATATATTTCAGTTTCGGAAGCGTCGACAGTAAGTCATAGTTTATAATTAGTTCAGCGGTAATTAGGTTCGCGTGTTACAGATTCCTGTGCAATTCTTGCTGTCCAATCAATTGGAAACGAAGCGCTTGGCAACAAAAAGCGTTTTTCCAGCACACATCAGTGATTCAGTTCACTTGCTTTGAATAAATATTTTCGAGCAACTTAATTTTCGGCCCCATGTGGACATATGCCGTTGTTTTCGTGTTTTTATTGAGAATTATCTGAAATTGGAGTTATCCTCAAGACTGTGCCATGTCTGAATGGCAAAAGTATGTAGTAACGTAGACCACCAGGATATAATTTTTGTATAAGTCGTCATCATCCAGACATAATTGATATCGTCTTCGTCGCTGGCGGCGTCATCATCGTCAGGCTCAGTATTGTCACCACCATCATCATCATCATCGCCGTCGTCGTCGTCGTCGTAATCGTCGTCGGAAGGGCCCTGATTTGAGTCCATCAATTTTTTGTTTCTTTTAAATCAATGAATTTATTATGTTGGTTTTATGCTTGCTGTGTTAGATGAGTATGTTTACTGTCAACGTTGCCTCTAGTCATTTGCGAGCGGTAAACAGATATTTCATCTTCTGAGGATGAAAGCCCTTTAGTGTAAATCAGTGGACTGATGTGTGCTCCTATCCTTCCAGAGCTATTACCTTTTTTATACTTTTTTCAGCGCTTACATAGTGCATTGCATTGGTGTTTTTGGCTTGTATGGAATATATGTGCGGGAATGAAACACTGCACCAATGGATCTTCAAATTTAATTTTAAAAGATGAAATAAACATGTTTCAGAAGTGGCTTAAGGCTAAACTTACACTTGATCTGCTTACGAGGATGCACAGCTAACTTAGCGTCCAGTGAGCTAAATTTCACAACAAAATTTTATTATCAAATGTGGTCCTCTGTGAATGCTCAGCTGTAATAAGCAATAAGGCATCCTGTAAAAATTATCAGATGATTAAAAGCTCCACTAAATGAAACACCTGCACTGCTGTAACATCACTCTTATTTTTTTTACAAAGAATGGACTTGTGTATCGTTTATGGGGTTATAATAATTTGGGAAGAAATATGAAGTAATAAGCCTGCTACTCTAATTTGTACCTGCGTGTTTTTGTGCACATTCGTCATTATGACGTCAAAAGTGTCTCATAAGAATAATTGTTGTGATGATAGAAGAGTTATGTGCAAGATAATGGTCACAGATTCTCAATAGACACCGTTTGCGACGTCACATCATATTACAGACATGCATTAGTTTGCTAATGGACGGGGCTTTAAATCTTTGCAGTCATTGGTTTGTTTAATTTAAACAAAAAATTTATCAAGTTATGTGTACAATGCTTATCGGCAGGTATCATTGGTGTACCTAGTTTTCTGAAGTAAGGAGGCTACACTGCAATTTCTAAAAGAAAGTCTGTTATTATTTCAACTCACAAGCAATGGTATATAACATAGAGCTTAGTATTTAACTATTCTGTTAAGGGAGCATTCCCATGCCTAGTGAGTCACGTTCACGCACGTCTATATCAAGTTATATATGAATGTGTATAAATGGTGTACAATTTTTTATATAAAAAGTCGTGCTTGTACGATTATGATATTTCATTGCCATAGAGTTTCAAACCTAGACTTTGATAACCACGATAAAATGAATTTTAGACGATTATGGTTTTGAATACTCTGTTACGACAGTAGGCCTTAATAAGCGCCAGCCTCATGACAGGTCGTGTCATATCGTGACATGATGGCGTCGTGACAAAGACGATAGTTACGGAGGGAATTACTATTATCACGTGTTTTGCAAAGATAACGACGTCGGTGAGACTATAATGTGTTTTTATAACCATAATGTGAGCTGTGTGAGATTTTTCACTGTAAAACATGTTTACAACTCAGCTTATTAGTACACAAGCTCTGCGCACTGCGCAAAATGCATGCGCAGTGCGCAAAAACAAAACCTGCCAGTTAGGCCCACGTGAATAATTGCGTAATAATCGTTCACGTATATACTCATACCAAGCAAGGTAAACATATTACTTGTTAATAAATGATTAAAAACATTAATTAATGCAAAGCTTCAATATTCGATAGCTTTGACTGGACAATAATACCGGTTGGTATACGTAGGTTGCTGTACAAATTAAACTGAATATGTTTGTCAAGCAAAAACGCGTATTAAATGACTGCTAGGCGTTTTAAATGTCACGAGAATATGCCTGCAGTATTTCCTATATAATTGATAGGCCTACTGCTTTTACGCATAATACATATTATGTAGTTCTACTTTATACTATGCATTCATGAAGATGGTAGAGCCAAAGTCAACGCATTCAACCTTTTATTAAGACGTGATCCACCAAAATAACAACAGTACTAAAAGCAAAAGGCTTATTTAGCACCTGCAAACATCATTTTATTTTTCCATGGTCAACATGCGTCATCATGGTCAACTATATATGTCTGTAACTTTCAATGGACTTACATTTCTTAAAAGAAACAGCGATAAAAATGTGGGTTCACTTGCAACCATATGTGTTAACGATGGAAAATCATACAGTTGGACTAATACGAAAAAGCTGCAAATGTTTATAACTTATGCTTCCCCCCCCCCTTACAACAGAATGAATAACACTAGGCCTTATCCTTCCTGTATGAATTTAACTGCATAATGCTAAGTTAAATGCTCCTACTGCTTTGACATTATGTTACACAGTAAATAGTGGTTGTTATCTCACGGCTAAAGTGCGAGTAATTTGCATGCGTCACGCGTGCCAAATTCCCTTGTTGCCTGTGCCATTTTAGCGCGTCAGCGAAAACCAACGCAAGTGTCACAGTGAATGTACGAAGTTCTTACTCAATGACTCAAAACTAAATTCTCTTACACACTGCTGCAGCTGCGAAACTAATGCGCGAGATTTTAATTTAAGCAGCTTTCAACTGCAGACTACAAGTCTAGCTAATAGAGTTATAGCATGATGAGTAACGTCGTATGTGTGTGCGCCACGAAATCACGCATGCGTGAAGTTGCGGGTGTAGTTTGAGTGATTCAGAACGCTGGTCAATTAATGCCTTGTAGGTGTACAATACAGGGGGGCATTGCTTAATTGACAGTTTATCTGGTGTCACATCAGTCTTTCGTGCTCTGTCTGTTAACGGAAGTTCATTAAAATCGGATAAGTAGTTATAAGGCTCTTCACAGTTATATAGTAGTTGACGAATAACCACTTTTTAGCATTTTTCGTTGTTTTTTTCGAGCATTAATAACTTTTTCAAGTATCGATTTCCTGTTTCTTGTTGGACCCGAACCCCTTCTAAAATACGAACCGTTTTCTTAATTTAAGAAACCAATTCTCTTTAAGAAAATTACCTGTTTTTGTTACTACAGATGGTTACTGTCACTAGTGAACTTCACTTCGGTATCAGATTTAATGGATACGACTGGATATTATCTGACAAAATGGATGCGAGCTAAAAGAAACCATGAGGCAGACTAATTATTATTATTATTATTATTAAAGGTCGTGCCATTATCATTATAATTACGATGATATTTGGTTGAGCAACTTATTTGTCAGTAGTCAAAGGACATTAACTAGATTGCAAAAGGCACGTAGTAGACTTGCTGATGGACATTGGTTTGACCAAATAATATGATGCCACAAAATCATGGTACCTACTAATGCATCTGCCATTCTTATTTTTAGGAAAGAAGCCACATCCATGGGATTGTTCACTCGTCCAAGTTGCAGCACCATGATTGACAATGAACATTCGTTGCCTGGCTTTCATGTGGTCAGTGGCACAGTAGTAATCGCCACACCTTACACGCCACGCCCTCAAACGGTCAAAATGACTGTGTACCACAATAATGTGGACAGATTTGCCGTCATACAACCAGACAAGGCAATATGTGCAAAATGTTTGTATGTGAACTTAAAAAACTGCTGTGTGGAGGCGCCGTTGTTGTCAAAAGGCTGTGAGGTGCAGATAAGGACCAAAGATGGGGAGGGAGAGTGTCTCACGATGCAGACGAACAGTCCAGAAGAAATGAAGTGTTTTTTAGATGTTTTACAGATGCCAAAACGTGATCATTCGGCAGACAGATTAGCAATACCCGCTTTACCGGCTTTGGAAGAAAGTGAAGAGGAGGCAGAATAACTTAGGTGGTAACTCTAATCTTGTAAATGAATTTTTTGAACATTTCGAAAGGCACGAAACATTGAACAAAATAAATGTATTGTTGAATGTGTTTTATAGCTAATACGTATGTGAACATCAACGAATCATCAGCATCAGCAAAACAAACAAGCATATAGGATTTGACTATAGTCGAATGTACATAATTATTTAAAAAAATGTTCTGCTGTTTGAAAGCTAAAATTGTGAGACTAGTACATATCCAATGTTACATGTTTCGATTGTTTAATTAATAAACAGAAATATTGCCTAATGATTTACTGCGCAGTTTTCACCTAGAAAACGCGAGTTTGACATTATATAATCAAGTACAGAAGTACAAGATATGGATTGAACTTTCCTGACATATTTATTAGACGTTACAGTAATGTATTGGAAACTTTTGCTGCAAACTGTGGTGGTGCTGCCATCTGTAATGAACTATTGAAAGGTTAGACTGGATTATTAAGTTAGCATAACGGAATAGGTCAAAAGACTATTCTACGCCTTACCACAAATAGAATGGTGTTGTTAGAACTGAATGTATGCATAAATTGCACATTATATTTTCTCTGATATAGCTAATTTTGTTGCCTTGTTGTAATTGTTTGTACATAGCTGTAAATTGAACCAGCCTAGAGTTATTCATGTAAATACGTGATGAATTTCATAGATGCTTGATTAAAGTAGTTATTAATTGTGCCTATATTTTTGCAGCTATTATAATTGTAGCCAAAGCTAATATCTTTGTAAGCTAGTATTTTTTGTTATGACTATTGGCATATTGAGTAAAATGTTGTGGAAATAAATATTTGCCGCAAATTGTTTAGCTGATATGAGCATGTACTTTTTTGAGCACAGTCACAAAAATGACATGAAGAGTTGCATCCAAACACGATTTAAAGTGCAAATTTCTTTGACTGCTACTTGAGTGACTAAATTTTTGTTATTTAATTATGCATCATGCTTAAAAGGAAGAGGAAAATTTTCAGAAAACCTTCCATATAAAGTTATATTACACAGCATGAAATTTGCCTGTCTGAAAAACATGAAAAAGAAAATTCTTAATAACTTAAAGCGTTTGCGCTAATTAATAAAATACCACTGTTTCTGCATCCCAGTGTGTGCAAATAAATGCCACTCGCCCACTAAAAATGATATTAATCTTATTGACACAATAAAGTAATTCACATTTTTCATTAATTAGTGATGTATGTACTACAAATGCCCCAATTATTTTATTTTTCGAACGTTATGTAATGTTATATGATTCAAATGACTTATGCAACTATCATCGAGGGAGTTAAGTTTACAAGTTTTCTACAGTGTTGCAAGCTCTGTGCCAAAATAAGACTGCGTGTAAGTATTACAAAATTTTAAGACCGAATTTCTTTTGGCTTTATGTAGGTAATGGTTATCTTTAATGATACAACTATACAATGCTATTCCAGTTGTATCATTTGCAATCAAGTAGCCTTAAACTTGGTTCGAACTGAGTTCAACTCTTATGCAAAGATAAAACTAGACATGCACAATAATACAAAGTGAAATAGAAATTTAAGATATTCTGACCGCAAGTAATGAGAGTATTAATCATATTGCGCAATGTATCCATAGCAACAAGTAAACTTGTGTCTGACCTATTTTTAAAATTGTCTTTCCACAGACAAAATAATAACATGTCTTGTTGACAACATACAACAAGAAACGCAGGCAATCAATAACATGTCTAGCATGTTTATTTTTACACATAGATCACGAGAAAATTTGCCAATATTTTTTTCAACAGAATTTATTTTGCACAGACGAAGATCTTGATTTAGCACTCTACAATGCATAATTGTTACAAAAACATTACAGCCAAATATTCAAGTGAAAAATTTTAACAGAGATTAGAGGTGCCGTGATTGAAACTTAACATTAGTTGTAATCCTGAACACATCTTACATAATGCCATAGCATGTTTTGAGAAAACATTACTTACATTAATGGAGTTATTAATAAATTAGTTAATTTAACTTTGTATAATTTAACAATTAATATTAATATGGTAAATAACTATTGCTAAAAACTAATCTTTACAACTGACTTACAATGATCTAAATAAATCAAGAAGAATATAAAAAAGTACACAAATAAAGAAAAGGGTTTGTAATGTCTCTGAAATCTTACATTTAACAAATTTAATAACCGCGCAAAATTCAAGTTGAATGCTATTCAAGCTGTGCACTTAGCGATGAATTCAAGTGATCCGTTGCATTCAAGCTCATTTTTATTATTGTGTTAGACTGACAGCTGTTTTGGCACTGGTTTAACACGGACTGATCAACTCGAACAGTGATCAGCATTATGCTAGCTGGACTCTCGTCATAGACTTAATGAATTTTACTTACATAACAAATAAAATTAATATAACTGCAGGACCATAAACAAAGTAATACAAAATATAACTTTTAGAGAAAAAATTCTGAATCAGAATAGAAGACAGAAACGGCATCTAACAAACACATATTTCTTAACACACAATTACAACGACGATAAATTAATCATACATAATCTAGATAAATTACAGGTAAGATATTCTCTAAAAACAATAAATGCCAAAACGAATTACCCTAATGTTGTGCATAGTAAAACTAAACTTAAACAGCATTAATAGCATAGCCACATTAGTACAGTACATTACAATTTTAGTAATTATAATCTGTTTTAGAGTTCTGTTAATAACATGTTAACGAAATTGACTGACAAAATTTAACGTTACACAAAGAAACAAGAACAAAATCGTCAAGTACTGAGATTTTTGTGAGCTAGGTATTACAAATACAAGAAGTGGGAAATGCTTACAATAGTGATAATATGTATATGTAGAACCACGCTAATCTAAAACAGCCTACACTAGCAAACAATAATTTTATAATGTAATATATTTATATATGTATATCACAGCTCTTTGCTAAATAATAACTTAGAACAATGCAAAAACCTTCAAACAATTGTACACCAGAATTAAAAACTTACGAAAATTAAAAGTGATGTGAACTTTCAGAACTTGTGACCAAGGACAACACCTAAAGTTTGAAAAGTTATTTTCATTGCACTCAGTGTAAAACAGCATCAATTGTTAGACAATTTTCCAGTAAAAATTTTTTTGCATGTTTTCGATTTATCTACAAATTTCTTACAGTGCCACTACTGCCCAAATTTAAGAGCTATCTTAATTTAAGAAATATCTTAAAAATCCATTAAACATTCTTGTCTTTAGCAAAAATTTTTGATTGGTAACATTAATAACACAATGTTGACGTGTTCATTTGTAACATTACTAACATTACCTTGATGATTTTACCTAAGTTGTGAACCCAAGAACAAAACTGAAATCCTAAAGGTTGAATGAAAGGGAAACAAGAAGGTAGCACAGAACGTACGAAACAAATGAAATTTAAACACTATTGAAAAAACCGGCAAAGTAGTATTGCAAGCACCAATATACTCTCTAAATTTCTACGTTAAACGACTAGTAGTTAAACTCTTAAAGTACAAAACATTTTAAGTTAACAAATAGTAATAGGAATAATATGCACTTAATAGTATACATACAGAAGTGAGTGCCAATAGTTAAACATTGTGAAACGTGGACTGAAAATGGAAGAGCAAACAATAGCAAAAAATGTGCAATATTAGTAACTGTAATCCACGTATGTTAGTTAGACATAAGCACCCATTTAAAACAACAGAATTATTAATGACAAGTGCATAATGCAAATATGCATTTCTTTACAAGATGACCTTCAAGAACAACCTGTGAAGCAAACAAGTACTAACAAAGCCAAAGCATAATAACAACATGTTTTTTTTTGCACATGAACACAGTATAGTGCAATTAGAAATGAGCTAGTTGTGACTTTTGACACAAGTTAAACTAAACGTTTACCAAAAAATAAAAATTTTATGACCAACTAGCTGTGACACAGTACCATCAGATATATCAAACAACAAACCTGCCTAATCTTTAATTGTACTTTGTACTTCTTTTATGAGAGCTTTTTCACATAGCTGTCACTTAAAGGCAAATTTCACAGTTCTTTTCCAGAATGTTTCTTGCTGTCCATTTAAAGCAAAATGATGTCAAGGTTTGCCAGTAATGAAAACATGTTGGTAAAAGCTTTTCTACAAGCCAGTTATTAAATTTGTAGATTACAACTTGTCAGCCTAAAAACTTTGCATGGCAAGTTTAAATCCAAATTGTTGTGACTCTTTAGGCAAAATGCAGAAATGAAGCATTAAGATAAAAGTATTTCATTGAAAGAAAAAATACATCTATGTGTTACAATCTGCGGAACCATTTTCGGAATTGGACTCTTCAAAACTAGGCTCTGGTATGGACTGGGCAGTCAACGGACTTGGATAGTTCGCTTTGTTGCCACCAGTCGGAGTCGTGGGGCTGCGATTTTTGCGAAAAGCAGGTTGTGCGCCATCGGAGACTTCGTCATTTCGAGAGAGTTGTGAAGGTGATAAACTTGCTGTTTTAGAGCTGCGTAGCTGAATGTCAGGAGATTCAATCTCCACTGCAAGGCGCCACTGTAGCTGTTCGTTCTCCATGGACAATCGCTTGTTTGCATGTGACTCTTTATTGTAGTTGGCCCTCAGTTTGATTTGTTCTTGGGTCAATTGCCTGAAAAATGGTACAACATTATATAAAGTAAGATTTCATTAAACCAAAACCAAACTAATACCTGAACTAAGGCAACAGTGAATTGTTAACCTAGAAAGTAAATGTGTTTAAGTTAAACCTATGTAAATAAAAAATAAGATCAAGCCCGTTTTTGAAACAAACACAGCATATTTAGTTTAACAAACATCTTTAGCTGATTCACCAGTTCTGTTCTGAACATTAAGGAATTAATTCACTGTTGCAGGAGGTAAAATGTAATCCTACCTTAGAGTAAGGTCATAAAAAAGAAAGGATTATCAATAATGAAAAAACGCATACGTATTAAAAATGTTAAACTATTAGCAAAGCAATAACAGTGCTAAGCACAATTAAAGTAATTTTCGCAGAACTAAAATGACAATTTTAATCTTATATACCTCTGGCTTTCTTTGGTAATGGAAACCATAGCACTGAGATCCTCAGCTCGTTGCTCCAAAAAGGTAATTCTTTCTCTTGCAATTGGCAGTTCTTCCAGCTACAACATAACAAAAATGAAAGCAAATATTATCAAAACTCCATAAAGGAACAGTTTCATTTGTTGCTTTGCTATAATGGGATTAGAGCAAAACTAAGTTTCAAATGCACATAAAAGTGTTTTGGAAAGAATCAAAAGAAATGCGTATTGGCAACGGGAACAGCAGAGTATTTATAGCGTTTCCCTGGTTACAAAGTAGCAACAACCTGGTTAGAAAATGATTGGTTGAGCATTGAGAAAACTTTTTTTGGCAAATTCTGCTTCAAAACTTATCCTTGGTAATAAGGCAGGTTATGGTCACACTACAACTATCTACATGAAATAGGACTGTAGTAGAATGCCATATCCCTACTTACCTCTTTCTTTATTCGATTGTTTTCATTTCGCAGCTCCCGTATTTCATCATTTCTCATTTCCACAACAGCCTTTAAACTCTCTACCTCTTTGGGCAAGTCTTTGAACTGTGCCAGTGCCGTCTGTAAAAAACAATTTTATTGCAGAACCTAGAAAGACATTTTATCTGACACATGACGTGCGAATCAAAAATACCAGTATTTTTTTCAGAATAACTGCCAGATAGAAGCTACTAAGTGGTCTAAAACTGGAGGAACTTACTTGAAACTAAATGCAAGAAACTACTGCCACTTTGGCACATGAGATAAGAAGAGTTTATTATCTTATTATTTAACTTATTATCTGCGCTCAACAGTCAAATGTAAGTGGTGTAAATACAGAAGCAACTGCAGATATAAATGGAAAAAGTAATAAATATAATCTTCTAATGTCCTGCACCTCCAACATTTTACCTGAATTTTAGTGTCTGTGTCTTTAAGCATAGCTTCTTCGAACTCCTTCGACTTCTGCTGCAGCAACTCAAATTGTTCTTCATATTCAAACAGTTTGACCTGAAACAAAACAACAAACATTTTGTCGAGCCTTGTCGAGTATACAAACAGCACTGTTATGAACAGGTACTAGTATGACACTTGCAGCTACATTAATATAATGCCGTAATGTAACTTTGTTTGAGTTTTACGTGTTTCAGTTTTGATTAACAGTTTACTATAGATGAGTGTTTAGCTAGTATTATGAATAGGCGCTGTAAGTACTGCAGGATGGGAAAGTCACACACCTGTCCTTCAACAAGTGCATAAGTTGGAAACTAGGCTGTCGTCATATTTTATTTTCGATGGCTTCAGTCAGCATGTTTTTCGCTATGAAGTAAAGACGTTTGCTCTGTACGTTTTACCTGTGGACTATGACATTTGCTACATTTTGACATTTAGCATTTTTAGAACTGTGATTACAGTAAAGGTCAGCAACATTTTCGTGCAGTCCAGATATGTTATGAAGAATTTTGTGCAATATCGGAATTCACAGCCAAATGGATACTTGGGGCAGTTTGCTTAATCCGTTATGGTGTTACTACTGTTCACGTGAAAGGTTGGATTGAATACCACCACATAAATTTACCTGACGCCAGCCTCTGAGGCAGCTAAACTATTCTCGATGTTACCTCACCTACCTAATCTACTGCACAGTGCAGACTTCGTTTCCAGTGGCATCACCAATGACTTATGTGGCATGCCACAAGATGTTAATGGATAGTGAACCATCTCAGTGTGGACAAGCTTTTCGGTGCACCTCCGTGGAAAGGGTAATTAGTGACTACCTAATGTATTAGATCTTGATTTGTTTATCTTTCGTTTGAATTTGCCTCGTATTTATTTTTCTTCCATGTCTGGTAAACAACACTAGTGTCTGAGAAGTTTTGCAACAATTTGAAAGTTTGTTGTTTAAAGTTATAACATGATTTAGATTTGCATTATCTGAAAAACAGCTAAACTCTAGTGATTAAATATAGTCTTGTTGTCTGAGAGACTGCCTTTGAAAGTATTTTTAATTTTAAACCAAAAGGGAATGCAGCAGTACGGCAAAAGAAAAATATCCTTTTGATCATCACAAATTTGTATATTAAATTTTGATCATTTCTATACACAAAAAATAGGTGTTTTTGGAGTGCATCTTTTTGTGAAAGTTTACAAAGTATTTAAATAGTAAAAAAATACCATGAATAGTTCACACTTTGTTTGCTAAACACAATAACAGCAACTCAAGGCCGGCATTTAAGATCCCATTCGTGATTCGAACCCACATCTTTTGTCTCAAAGTGCGCCCAATAGAAGGACCTAGGGCCAACTCATGCAGTTTCTACTACCATCTGTGTACTACTACCACACCACTCGGCTAGGAATACTAGTTTGGGAATTGTTGGAGCAAATCTGGTTTAAATAAAGTACAGAAAACCAACAAATAAAAGCCGGCGTCACAAGCGCACTGCCACATGTTGCAATTTTTTATTTAGCTAATATAGTATATTTCTCACTTATATGTAAGCTTAACGTTGGTGGCACCAATCTTTTTGCCGACAAAGTAAGTGACAACAAAATATAAAGTAAGCAAGAATACATTATTTTCTTATATCATTGAAAAATATGTTCAACAGATTACGTTTTACCAGGATTCAAAGTAAAAAGTGCTTTAAATGTTACCTCAAGGTCTTGTCTGTCCAGTTCGTGACTTGACTTTAGATCTAACATTTCTTTTTTGTGAATATCCTTGAGTTCTGGAACAAAAAGATGATTGCTTTTAAACAAATCAAAAGCAAA
This sequence comes from Tubiluchus corallicola, assembly GCA_030141605.1. Taxonomy (NCBI): domain Eukaryota; kingdom Metazoa; phylum Priapulida; class Priapulimorpha; order Priapulimorphida; family Tubiluchidae; genus Tubiluchus; species Tubiluchus corallicola. The sequence goes on from JAQGDQ010000335.1 coordinate 202,214, forward strand.
TTGAACAGTAACAATAACAGCAAATTCATTTTTAATATTAAAAGATATATGTCACTACAAAACTCACAACTTAATATGACGAGAAGGACTCCACTTCTACAGCATTATTAATTTGGAGATAACATTTCAAACAATGTCCTATGATCCTAATGGTCCCACAAATCAAGTGAAAACAAAATCAGTCAAAACTCAGTTAACTGGTTAACTGCTTTGGCACTTACTAAAACAAATTTATGGCATACGAAAACATATTTACTTTTCAACAAATACATTGATGTATCTAATCTTTTACAATAATGTTATACTGTTATCGCTGTCATGGAATTTAAAGTTCGTAATTGTGCCTGCCATGAACACACCCACGTTTTACTATACTTACCTCGAAGCTGTAGGGCATGCTTTTCTTTCAGCTGATTTTGCTGTCGATCGTGTGATTTCGATAAATCTTCCCGGTGCATCTCATTCAACATCTCTAACTCAGAAATCTAAGCATATTTAACAAATCATTAATTTTCCAATAGCTATAACAATAAATGATTCTCATGCATCAGCAGATAATTTTGAAAATCACAAGATGATAGGGTTCTTAAAAATGCATGAAAACTTGGTAATTAGCATCTGAAAATTTCATTTCAAATAATTCACACCAGACAAACACTAGAGGAAAACAAATTTTGTATTTCCACAATAATCACATTTTTGTTCCATATTCTCATAACAAAGAGTACATGATAGTCTGGACCATTTGCTTTAATGCTGCATTACTCAGTATGCAAATACAAGAAGGCATGCATTTTACTTTATTAGAAAATGCCATAAATTGCATACAAAAACATCAAGGTTATGTAGAGATAGTGTGTAAACCTTAAACTAACTTATTAATTTGCCAAAGAAAGGCTATAATAAACATTCATCTCCTTCCTGATATGCTGAAAGTAAAACTTAAAACTAAAACTAGCTGCAGGGCACGGTTCATTATATATGAAGGCAAGCTAAATGTAAGATAAAAACAGCAATGGATAAAGTAAAATTAAAAATGAAAAGTAAGTGAATAAAAAATGCTGTCTAAAAATAAGTGAATAAAATAATGTAAGTAGTGCTTTAACTTTAAAGTTTGGGGATATATGAAAAAACATTTAGCAACATAAGAACAACTAACCTCTTTGTCGTGAATCAACTTCAAGTCCTCAATATCTTTCTTGTGCTCTTTGTCCACTGTGAAAATAATATAAAAATGATAACAGATGCAGTCCTACAGTGTTTACCAAAATGAACTCTCTAAATGCTCATCTTGCCAATTTAAATGTGTAGCACGAAATACTAACATCTGATTTCTGTCTCTTTCTGCTGCTGTGCAAACGATGAACGGAGAGATTCCAGTACTTCTTGGTGACTGTTCTCTAATGCAACTACTTGACAGTGATGGCAGTCAGTAAGTGAAACAATTTCTCGTTGCAAAGATTCTTGCTCTAACTTGAGGTCAACTGCAATTGAAAATAGAATTTTAGCATTGATTAGAGATCTCGCAAATAAACTAATTGTGACAAGAGCGCTGTTTTTCTGAGTTTAATTTCTCTATAACAGAATAAGGGACAATTATTTCAGTATTAATGAATACTTGCAAAAAATAGCCAAACATGCTAAGATAGTGGAAACCACACAGTGTGGCTTAGAACAGCCCATTGTTACATGATTTGTATATAAAATCTACAAAAGATTTATTACGTGCAAAGTCCTTTTAAAGCATTGTCCTTTTCAAGACAACAAAATAAGTAAATGCCAAACAGTTAAGGATTTGTAACCTGTAGTGAGAGGCTAAATAATGGTTAGTTAATTTATAGCATAATTAAGAATACCACTAGTAGTTTATGGAGTAACCTGTTACAAGTTACCTATGGTTTTGTTGGCCTCAGTTAAGCATGCATTGACTTCAGCCAATTGTGATTTCAGATGTGGTGTCTCAAATGCATCCAGCTGAAACAATTAAGTCACAAAATAAAAATTTACAAAGAAATTTCATTATACAAAATGCCATCAGAAAACACTTGACTTCAGCTTTGTAAAACAAGATATGATTTTTGATTGAAAAGGTACTGTCAAACAGGTACAGCTAAAATTATAAACTTCAATATAGCTTGTTTGAATGAGGTTCAATAGAAGTAATTGCACAGAAGAAAAACAGACAAAAACAAGATAACTGATGAAATAAATCGTCTGAACATTGCACAGACTGTAATGTGCTGCCGCCTGCTGGCAAAGCAAAAATGGAATTGCAGAAATAGCAAAAACAACACAAACAAATGTCTGGCTTGAGAACTATGACTTCATTAAGTGATGTAGAACAAGACACATTTGTAATCAGATACCCTTGACAAGCTGTCACGTTGACAAGCCGTTTCAACAATTTCTCAACTTTGTAAGAGACAAACATTTAGTAGGTAAACATAAGAATAAGACAAGAGCCCAAAGCAAAAATAATTTAAGAAATTAAGAATGAAATAAAGAAATTAACAACCTAAGTAGTTATACAACATGTTAGGTACAATATGGAAAAAGTACCAGTGACAGGTCAAGTATCAACCTACCTGTTCAGTAAGATATCGTACAAGTATTGTCATTGCATCAAATGCCTTCTCACACTGCGCAAGTTGAAGTTTCACGGTACATAATTCCTTGTTACGAGCATCACATACTCCCTCCAACCGGGAAATTTCCTGTTGTGCCTGGTTGATTCGAGACTGTGCAGGAGGGAGCACATCTGGGATACCTCCTGACCGGACAATGTTGCCATTCTTCTGTTGCAGCTTAGTACGTGATTGGTCTGAAATAAAAAAGAACAATCAGATATAAGAGTTGCATTAGGAAAAACCAACTGAAAGAACTTTCGTAAGAAAATGGGTGCTGTTGCATTCTGCAAGTAATAAAATTCTTGTTACTTATACACCAATTTAGGCAAAATTTCGAAACAAAAGAACCTCATAAACACCTGCAGCAATTCATTTTGAGTTTATCTAGTACAAACTTCAAACTGAGCAATATAGTCAGCTATTGGAATTTGGAAATTGGCAAAAAACCCTCATTTGATGGTTCTTGTGAAAAGTAAATCCTTTCCAGAAATGAAAACAAACCAACTCCAATAAAGGAAAAGAAAAAAGGCCTATTAGACTATTAAAATATTTAAATGGAATATCAATTTATATTGAATCGAGTAAAGATATTGTAACAAATTCAAAATTAAAAATCAAGTTGATCTTATTTATCACGAAACTCATCACTGTCGACATTCTTCACTAGCTGTCAAATCATCTTGCCAATGAGCTGCCATAAGTAAGTTGAGTTCCTACTGGACTTTCTGAAAAGACCAAATCCCCAGTAGAGCAAATCAGCTGTAGAATGCATTGAGGTTCTCAAGATACACATGATTACAGATTAATTTTACATCACATGCTTATTGTCATGCAGGAAGAAAAGGTTGAACATTTCAATCATCTTAACTAGTAACACTTCTAAAAGTAATTAATTATCGCAATCATAATTTCAAGATACATGAGATATGCTAAACACTACTGTTTGCCGAACTAAAAATAAAGTATTTAGTCCAACTACATTAATAAGGAAAGCGTCCCTGCAACCAATTAGCCTATCCATTTTTTTAATTGCTAATATAAGAAAAGACCTAGTTTATCAAGAACTGACCAGAAGCGGAGATGATCAAACAGGCCTACAAGGGAATTAGATTTTTACAAAATAACCTAGAAGACTGAGATCCATCACCCAAATTTCTCTTTTGCACTGGACCTCCCATACGTTTACATTTCCACCCAAGTGACCAGTGAAGTTTTATGACAGGGCGACCCGGACAAATTGTGCCGAATATTGTCCAGGTACACGATTTCGTAGATGGTTCCTACTATTGACAGCAAATATAAGCAGTCCAACTTTATTGTGATTAAAGTAGTGGGATTTCTTCTATTGACCTTCATGCTTTTCTGAGGAAAAACGTTAACTTTTTAACGTTCGTCTTTCAGGGTTTGATTTCTACACGAAATACGAAGACACTGCCTAGCCTAGAACTCTGCTCGTATTACAACAGAGGGTACAACTAGACTCAGGAAGGGATTATTTGAATCTAGGCCGACCAAACCGAAAACGATAACACAGGAGGCAGTTGGGTAATCCTAACCAGAAGCTTAACTACACTGAAAGCTTATAGAATTATGGATGCTGCAGTTCATGTGATAACGTCTCATCATCAGAGCCTTACAACTTGCAAGTAAATCATCAACTGCTGCAACCTGTAAAAATTCAGAGGCACAAATTCTACTTCAATGTACATTTCTGCGTCATTAAGTGTTTTACTTTAATCCAAGAGCAAAAGGGAGGGTCTCCAGCTCCATTCTGTACATAAAATTTTCGAAAATTCTTTTAAGAAAATGATTATAAACTGTGAGACTTCATTCTCCAAAATAATTATGCATACAATGAGTTTGTTGTATGGTATAGGTTGAATGCATTCATTACTGCCAAGGTGTTCTATTAGACGGTGCAGAATGGTAGACTGTTTAAGAAAGAAGAAAGGAGAACAAACTGACATAAAGCTGACATAAAACTGAACGTCTGTGGCATGCATTTTTTAATTTAGCTAGTTGAAATGCCTAACCTATTTGCTGCATGGCACGGGTGAAACAAAAGCTGGACAAACTAAATAAAACGCGACCAACATTTTTGCCATTTTAGTCTATGCACTGATATGCACATTGCACAAAGTTGTCTAGAAAGGAACAATAGCCTTGCGTGTATCACCTTCCATGACCCATGACCAACAATACCTTGGGGCTATCAACTAACAAGTCTCTGCAATTTTCTTTTGAAAAGATGAATAGCAGTCGGGTCTTAACTTAACGTTAATGAAAATGGTAAAATAGCCATCTTAACGACTTACATAAGGAGGGTGTAACATAACGAAAAATATGATGCAATAAATTATTTTAAAGATTTTCTTGTTGCAAACATGAAAACTAAAAACAAGGCAAGACCTATTCACTATTGGACTGGATGACATATTCGCACAGCCACACATTATTTGCCCTCATCAGTCAATTGTGTCAATTCCTCAAGCACCATTAACCTTGCCAGCTTTTCGACGAAAGACGTATTTTTTTCAAAAACAAAATTGCTGTTAATGATTTCTACCCAGTTTTGTAATATGAATCACGGAGCACATTGTTTGTCCAGCTAATCAGAATTCTTATAACAAATTTGCAAACATTTTTCTATAGAAATACAATTAGTAGGGAATTACTTTATGGTGAAAAATTCCGCAAGTAGCGACCCAAGGAAGGAAAATTAGCAGTAGATGCACGATCAGAACAGCTATGCCCTTAGATCTGCGAGAATTGTAATTTCTCAGTTTTGAGTTCTAGCTGTAAAGCATGTAAGCGCAAAGTTATTTGCGAAAAGAAGCGGTTTTGAATGAAACCTGAGTGCACACAAAGTTCTTCACTGGACTGTTTGAACTAGCTCTAGCAGATACATATTTTTCGTCACTTGTGTTTATCTTCCAACTTCTAATTAACTTATCATGTACCAAGTGCTGAAGTTTAGAAGCAGTTTTCCTACACCACTGGCTGAGTTGTGTTGATGGGTTCTTGGCCTACTTGGCTTACACCTTGAGCACACGTTCTTTGTCTGCTCCCGGAGATGCTACTCAACATGTGGTAGTAATCGCCGGGAGTTATTTTCAGCTGTTACTAGTACTTTGTTTCTGCATATGCTTTCTGTACGTTATCAACAATCGCGATGTGGTCCCATGGTGTTCTGTTTGTAAGATGCTTGGCAAATGTGCAAGAGAGAACCATGATTGAGTGACGTCCGAGACACGAAATTGTATTGCAGTAACAAGCAAAGCTTCTACATACAGTATGCTGATAGTATTTAAATAAATTCGAATTAATTTTACACAGAAGATGATTAACGCCAAGCACAGATGTCATAAAAAACAAAACTTTCGGGAAAAATGTAGTTTCATCAAATCATGCTTCTTTGGAAGTTATATAGGCCGACTAACAGATACAGTGACTAAGTAGAGCTATTTTAATAAACCACATTTATATAAAGATTATTTATAGTTTAACAAAATTAGCGCCAATTCTTGTGCTGCAGCAGTAAATGTGGTGAGCCAGCTAAAGTCAGTTTTATTTGAAAAAAGTATCACTTGATTTTGAAAAAAATTAAAGTAAACTGGCAATTAGTCAGACAGACTAACAATCAATCATCTTACCTGCTCGGCGAGTATAACATTTTAAGTGTGTGATAATTTCAAATAAGTTCCTCTCTACCACCCTGCTGGCATTCTCTAGTCTTTCTGCATATAGCCGTATCTTCTCCTTGTGATTTTGTCCGAAGAAACCAGGACGATAGGTGGACAAAATGACGCAATCATCGCCACTGTTGCTCATAATGAAAGACTGCTTTTTCTAGTTCCTGTGAAATCACAGTTGGCGCAGATTTGCAAAAGTTAATTTTCAACACAAAGATTTAGTTCCTGTGAAATCACAGTTGACGCAGATTTGCAAAAGTTAATTTTCAACACAAAGATTGCATTGAAATTATTAGTAATGTCACCAAGACGTCCTACATTAGGCTCAGCTACACATAAACTCAAGGGCGCAGAGCGACTAATCGAGGCGGAAATAAAAGTTAAAAATCATTGAAAACTAATCAAAACGCTTCTGATCTAGAATTAATTACCGATTACCATCTATTTAGAACTACAATAATGACGAAATCGTTCATCAATCACGTAAATTCGTCAATCAAGTTTTTTGCACAATTAATCGCGTTTTAATGAGTTCACGAGTCCGCGAAACAGGTATAAGATTGCTAGCAAACCAAGTTGCTTTGTGATGTATATGGGCTTAACTAATCTTTACCTGCAGGTATTTACCAGGTATATAATGTAAGCATGCTTGGATAAGCAAAGTGATCTAGATTAAACCTATATATGTATTTTGTTTTGCGTACAATGGTACCGAACAACAGCTCTTCCAAAACACACTCATGTACACAAGGTACTTTTCTGCTTCTGACAAGAATTTACAACAATTTTTACATGCAGTTTGATAGCATAACAAATCATCTAATGCTATTAAAATCTCTCGAGACAACAGAGTGGTTTACATGAGATACCATTTGTTATCTTAGTCTTGCATAGGATGTAAAATCATCAATAACAGGGCCCTAGTGCAGTTCACAAATCAGATTGTATGAGCGACGGATATCTCTAGAGAGTAGAGAAATATAAAAATAAACTCAAAAAGCAATAAACTTCCAGAGAGTTAGTAATGAACTGGAAAGAGTAACGTTGTGAGAAACCAACATACGCACCCAGTGCGGAAAAAACCAACGATCGGCAGAATTAGGAAAGAATTAACGCCGGGCTCATAGCGTAAACACTCGGTAAAGAAAAGCAAGGGAATGCGCTGTGGCGGAAAATAAACAGCGTGTGAATATTTTAAGAACAAACACGAACTCGAGAGTCATTAAATTCGAGTTATATTAAACAGTGTTAAGTAATGAAGAAAAAACATAACACTGAGGAATTTACTATTGGCTTGAGAAGTGCTTGAACGCATGCAGGGTGTAAATATTGTCACGAGATCGGTTACTAAGATCACAAAAAGAAGCGGCGAAAAATCACTTTTAAATACTCCTTACTTTTATAAGTAAGTAATTATGCACTTAGCCACAATTCAAAAAGATTAGACAGTGAATCTCCAACCTACTAATTGTACATAATAGTATTTAAATACCAGCAGTTTTCGATCCAGCTTGTCCACACATTAGATTGTAGGCCAAATGCTATCTGACTAGACTGGATTTAATCTATACTTGCAGGCCCACCGAGATCTAATGGTAATGAGAATTATAACAACTCCATTACTTATTTATTAAGCAATCACAAATATCCTGACAAGATTTACAGTAATACCGGTGGCAAAAGTCCACGTCTTGATGCCTTTAAACCTTACTATGTATTTGCAGGTAAGTCGTCTACTCGTGTTTGGAGTAAAGCACATTCTGCAGCCAAAACCTACCAAACGTTTTCTCGTTTTAAAACTTGAGTAGCTTGAAAGAACTTTCACGGTAGTAGTTATCCACACGTTTAATTTCAAAATTATTAATTAGTTATGAAGCAGTCAGGTCCATGACCACTGGTTCACACAGCCCCTTGTGATCTCAGAAGTCTCATATTAATCCTAGTAGCCCATCAACTAAAAATAACTAATTGTTATATTTCTAACATTATACGCACTAATTAGTAGAACAACTAATGTAGAGGAATTATCAACCAATCAATCAACAAATTAAAATTTCTTTTCTGCTACATTGTAGTTTGAAACCTAAGTCTAAAACAACCAAAGGGAGGTACAGGCGTTATTTGTAATTCTAATGTCAACACCATCAACTAAGGATCGACTAAACATCGACTTTTACCGAAAAGAAATGTAAAAGCCAGGAATGAATCTAAATTTGAATTAGGGACCTTGGATTGCATTTACGCTTAAAAGCTGAAACATATCTAGGTCAGTGAAAGAAATTGATTAAGGTTAAAATGATATTACATAAAAGCGCCATTATTCTTGGTGTTTGCAGAACAGTTGCAGGTGTCAAGTCACCTTCAACATGACCAGCACCTTTCATGACACTTTACGCGTATTTTAAACTAAGTAACAAGTTGCAGAACTCCTGATTAATGAAAACTACTAGCCAACTTGGTTTAGAAAATTTAACCTCAGACTTCACCTGCGACAGCCCGCAGGGATACTGCAGGCAATCAAAGCTCGGTAATACATTGTCAGCAGAACAGGCTAGTTCAGCCTTGTAGGACGCAATGCTTACTGAAGTTGTTTTACCTACATTCACTGCGCTCTTAACAAACTTGTAATAAATGTATAATATAAAGAGAACTTCCAACGCACTATCTTATTTTTATTCGTTACTACAACGGTTTTTAATTGCTGCAAAATACCGTATGAGAAATTAGCCAACCTTAGTACTCAGCAGGCTGCACAGTACTCCAAATCACAACTACGGGAAAATTTGCTAACTAACCAATTAACCAAAAATGCGTATTGTTAAGCCTGTCTTGATTAAGGCTTAGCTAATCATGGTAAATTACACCGAACCACTTTCACCAATAGTAATTGTCTTGATCCAGTTTTACTTTTTATGTGCCATAGGGGGCAAAAATCATTCCCAAGTCCAAAATGAGGCTTAGGGGTGAACAAAAGAATTTTGTCGAAAAAACGGAATTTAGTGAAACGTGTTAGCAATCAAGAGAAACAGGCAAAATAAGGCAAACCTTGACACCATTACAGCCACGAAAAATTATACTCCTAATATGCAATATTCTGAACCAACACGAAAACAGCACAAGACAAAACATTGGTTAACTGCGGAAACTGAGCACACAGTGTTTAAAAGTCGTAGCTTTTACTATTTCAATAATATTTTTAGTAGAAGCGATGTAGACGTTATTAGAGCGTAGTATACAGAGCTACGGAATTACAAGGTGATACAAGCTAAAACCTCTAGAAATTTCTGTTGTTTCATACGGGCAAGCGTACGCAAGAGCTGATTACGTAATTACATGCCAAATCAAATGCCTTTTTCTCAGGCTGACACATAAATTACGGAATTACGGATATAATTAGTTTATTACTAATTTAACCACTAATTACTTATCGCATTATCTTATTACTAATGTGGTGGTGAATGGTGACGATAATTCACCCAACTATTTACTAGCCAGGCACAACGTTCATAGCCAAAAACGTGCATCGTGGCCACTCACCCTTTCCCTAGTCCTTCGATTGTCGTGATAAAAACGATGGCGACAGTTGTTATAATAATGACAAGATGACAATGCTGATACTGAAGAAAGCAATTATGACAATAAATGGTAACACTTGATAATAAACAAAGACACAAGGAATTTCATATCAGCTAAGAAAAGAAATGAAAATTCTAGAATCCTGAAAGATACAAAGATTCAATACGATAGACACAACGTATTTTTTGGCAGGAGGGCAGTGTTAATAGAATACTTGTGAGCTACTTCTATTTCACTGTATATCCTGTGCTTGAGAACAGCAAATCACACAGCATCTTCAGCACGATGAGATCTTGCAACGTTAAACCGTCTCAGTCTCGAGGGACAAACAATAAAAACGAGAAAAACATTTTTACCATATGTGTAACTTGCATAATGAAAGAGAATGAGGCGCGTCACGCTCTTCATCATCATCAAGAAGTGGCTATTACGCAATTTCCTTTTGCGTACGTCCATCGAAAAATGTATCCATCGAAGCCGTAGTACATTACTGAAATGCTGACCATAGTTTTTTCGAGTATTAATAATATAGCTTTTGTTACAGGCTTGACTATGTAGTTGGCAGAGACTAAGCAAAAGAAGTGAAAAAAGACCTAGAAAACTAATCATTTGGTTGTTAGGATGAAAATTTACGGTATGCTAGCTTACTACGTTACGTTGCTGATGCTTAACAACTCTATATAAAAGTTGCAAATCGTTTACAGGAGATGACATTAACGCACCATTTAGAGGAGATGACATTACGCTGACAGCTATGTCCTCATACCGCTCAAAACCCATTTAAGCTTTCTATACAACGAAAATTAATGCAGCAAAAATGCAAACTGAATACTGTTCTCTGCAGCCGCGCAAATCTTCCAAAAGACTAATTAAATTAAAAGTGAAAATCACTTCTAAGAAGTGACAAATACGACTTAAATAAATTCACTATAATCATTACACTTACCGAATTCATGACGGTGATAACCACCCAGTTTTCCTCTTGACAGTCTTGGCACCCTCTTTACTGGCTTAGATTCAAGCAAAGTTGATTTATGTAAATATTCCGTGTTCGACTCATGACTGCTTTCTGGGCTGTCTTCAACTGGTTTACGAACAGATTTTGTCAATGGATGGACATCTCTTTTTACAGCATTCTCTGGCGTTTTTTCTTTGTCTAATTCTACACCATGACTAGTTTTAGTATTGTATACTTCAGTTTTCTGGCTATGATACTTACTGTGCCTCTGTCTCATGTGGGGCAGTCTAGAGGACTTTTCATGAATGGGCTGGTTTGACGGGACCTTGCTTGCATCAACTACATTTCTTAATTTAGATGCATCACCTATCTTCAATAGTTCACCAGTATCACAAATGGCAGGAACAACAGCTTTTTCGCTACCAGGTTTTGTTTCAGGCAGTCCAACGGCAACATTGTCTTTAACATTGCTATCCCCTTCTGCACCACTTGTCTTGAAGGTCTGTTCTGTTTGCTTTTGTTTTACATCAATCACATAGTTCACATAGCTTTCTTCTAAGGCACTTGTATCTTGATTTGCAGTCAAAGGCTTTTTATTTAGTGGAGGGATGTTGGTAGATGTTGGACCTTTAGTTTCAGAATTACTTTTATAAGCACAATCACTTTCAATCTTGGCATTTGAGGATACAGCAGAACTTTCTTGTTGAATGGTAACTGGTGTCACATTCTTATAAGATTCTAACTCAGACGTAACCTTCACTGGTTTTACTTGCAGAACAACAGAATCATGATAAGATGAACCTTCAGTTATGTTTGAATTATTTTTATGGGAAAATGAGTTTAAATCAAAGTCCTTCACTTGTTCAGATTTCGTTTTCAGCGGTTTAACATTTAGCTGTTCTCTTTCACTTTTTTGTGACTTTGGATCAAGTTCATCAATATTAGTTTCCGTAAAACTGGGTTTCACTTCAGTTGAACTAATACCTGGTGCCATGGAATTTCGTTTCACGAAGGTGATTTCAATAACTCTTTGTTGTCCAGTTTTCAGTTTGCTGTCAGGAATTTCAGCAATGCTGTTTCGTTGTCGTGATGTTTGGTCTTTGGATCGAGATGGTATTTTTGAAGACTTTGTTTCTTCCAAAGCCAAAGGATTGCGTATTGCTCCTAAATTAGCACTAGGCTTCTGCTCAAGAGAAATGACACGGTCACATGGATTTGACTGTTTCCACTGTTTAGGATGAAGTAACTTTGTTTGTTTTTTGGTCTTGACTTTAAGAACATCTGGGACACTATTAACTTTGTCTGCAGCATTTTCAGCTTTAACCTTACGTTTTGAACAGTCACTATCCTCTTTGATAGCTGTCATTTTTAAGTTTTGCTTTTCAAGTTTAATAGGTGACCTTAATTTAGATACATTCCTTTTCTGTGGAGCACTTGTTACAGCAGCAGTGCTGCCATCTTCAGTAAGTATTTTTGAGTATCTTTTACATTCGACGTTAGCTGCTACTTCAGTAAGTTCTTTTGATGGAAGCTTGCTCACTTCATGCGATATCATCAAACTATTCCGTTCTGAATCATTTTCAGGCATCACCAACTCATCTGCAAATGAAATTTTAGAAGCACACCTTTCATTTGATTGAAATGGAATGCTTTCAGATGGCAGAACTTGACTATTCCTATATGTTTCTGGACGCACTACATCTGCTCCTGTGCTCATACGGAGGTCTGAATTACGTTTCAGCATTCTGAAGTTCCGTCTTCTCATTTTTACCTGCTTCATGTCATTATCGACTGCTATCATCTTTAATTCATTATTTGGCACATTTGGTTCATAGTAGTGATCAGAAGGTTTTGTCTTTGTGTTGGGATCTGCATGTTTAGACAAATAACTGGATTTTTTTCCATCTTCTAGTTCATTCTGATAAATTAGATTCCTACACTGGTACACATCGAATGTGTGCCTTTTCTTGTCGGCCATCTGAGAGCCACACTCACTTCTTATAATGTCCAAGCTGCGAGACTTTTCATTAACTTGCGTCATTCCATTCAAATCCACATCGTCACCATGTTCTGAGTCCAGTGAATTATGGATGACCCTATAATGTCTACTGCTCTGATTTCCCATGATCCAAACAATGCACCATGGACACTGTCTGTATAGTTAAACCATCCTTACATGCAAACAGAAATAGTAGAATCAGACTTGAGCATATCGTTCAATGCATCAGATATATGATCTTTAAGTAAATCACCATCAAAGTTAACTTAATACGTTAACCTTAAAAGGTATTTTACCGCTGTACAATTTCAGCCGACTGTTCTTGGTTATAACCTTACAAGGCCGCAACAGTCATTAAATCCCTGGCGGCAATCAACGCAGTCTACAATCAGTCTTCAGGTAACAACCTCTTTGCGCTTTCGGTCTGACGCACACAGACAGTCACAAATCATATCTCATACTCCTATAACCAAGGAAGGAAAGTCATAAATTTGCTACAGATAGTACTAAAGCTCTGTAAGAATGCACGCATCCAAAAATACGACTCACGTTAACCTCGGCGGTTTACGTTATGGCCAACAAAATCGCACAGCAATCCAACGACAATCCATCAGTTTTTGACCTATTGCATGACGATTTAGGAAAATCAACATAGGCACATTTAAGCGAACAAAGACACCGGTTGCCGATTAGCGAGGCTTGCCAAAATCAACTCGAAAACTCTAAAACCAGCAGGAAAGTCTTACTGCTCAAAAAACTGTACTAACTTCGCACAAACAGAAGACTGGAGGGCGAGTCATGTGACACATCAAACAATAGACAGCTGTCGTATTAGCTGAGGACTCAACAATAAAACGAGGAAGTTTCTTTCTGAACTTGTTAACGTCGTGAGATTTTTTCTAAAGCTAAAACAAGTTTCCCCTCGTTGAAACGGTGGCGAGGCACGAAGAGAGGGCAAAACTGGTTGCTTACACCACAGAAAATTGGTTAGTAAACAATTAGACACATAAACCGCGGAGCAACAGTTTACACTCTCCTCCGAGAAAAATGACTTACGAACCTGCCAGAGTTTAATAACTGAAATAATTGCACGTAGCACATTCAAGCTAAAATCAACGGTGGTAACGGTAGCAGTTATCAAAAGCAAAAGAAAACACATACGACCAATCTCGGTAACGCCTGTTAACTTTAACTTTGTACGAATGCAAATCGGGTTAACTTTGCTTGCGTGTAGTAAACAAACGCTGCACAAGATCTTAGTTGCGAGCAATGAAAAAACTCATGCCACATCGTAAAATGCTTCACTGTTCATCGATGAAATACTATATATATATATCTATAGTATTTCATACATGTATATATATATACAAATTCCGCTATCAAAACTACTTAAAGAATGGCCATGAACTAACAATTAAGCACCTATTGCACCACTATGCAGCAAACAAGCACTACAGTCACCCAGCTACTGGACTTCTCTCGGCTGAATCATCAATTACAGGCGAAGCCCGCAGCGCTATGGGCTGAAGCTGATGAAGAGTGAGATATGGACCATGCTATGTACGCGTCATAAGGGGTGAAAAGCGGCCAATTGTGGGCAAACAAATTAACAACCAAAGGACAGCCTAAAGCAGCTTGCTATCTTCTGAACTTACTTAATAAAATAAGAAACTAGGAGAAATTCATAGTATTTTTATGGTGCATGAACTCTGCACGCTGATAAAGTTTATGAAGTCTCTTGCTATTTTTGAGCCCACTTTGATCTCCTAATTATATCAAAACGGTTTACGGTTTACAAAACTATGTGCAATTACGTATATTTAAAAAAAGTTCAAGCATTGAAATGACTAAAAATGGCACTAGATTGAGAAGTGATTGTTAGTTAGACGATAAGACCTGAGGAATTTAGCAGCAACTTGAGAAGGTGATCAATAATTAACAAGTCATGCGCTAATTTAATATTAGGCTCTTCACCTTAAGTTTGATATGATTATGAAAGATGTAATTACTGAGGTCAGCTCAGGAAGAAATTATGAAAAGTAGTTACCTCAGCTCTGTTACGTCAGTTTTTTTTGTAACTTGTACTGCAATTGTCAGAGTACAATTTGACACTGCAGTGAAAAACTGAGAGCAGAAGAGGCTCTTAGAGTCACAGCAGAACATAATACAACAGGACATAGTAGAGTGGAAGGAAGTCGAGTGAAGTCCTTTTTAACTGAGGTGTAGTCGAGCGGGACAAAACATAAAGAAAAAAGAGGAGGAGAAGGAAACAGGGTGAAGAGAAGAGAAACGCCGAAGTGGCAAAGAGACTAATTCAAAAACTTTTAACACCAGTTAGCAATCACCACTTCGTTGAATTCGGTTAATAAGCCCAGAGAACTAAGTAATACAGAGTACGGCAACGAAGAGACAAAACATAAAAGAGCAGAGTGTTGCACAGAAACACAGTAGAAGAGTGGATGAAATGAAGTGGACGGACTGGAGTGAAAGACACTGATGGACTGACTGGAAAGAAGAGGCACAGCGTAAAGTAAGGAGGTAAGATAATAATCGGGAAGAAAAGCGAAGAACAAAGAGAAAAAATGGAGAGGCGATAGCAGGACAGGACAAGAGGGAAGAGCTTGGGAAAAGGGAAAGGAGGAGGGGAGAAAAAAGACAAGGCCGGGCAGAACAGGACAGAGAAGAGAGATGGGAAGAAAACAGAAAGGAGGGCAAAGGGTGGGAGAAGAAAGGGGATGAGAAAGTGGAGGAGGTAATCAGGGCACAGCAATGCAAACTATAAAACAGACAGCAGAGCAGGAGTAGACTGCCGAAACGAGAAGAATGTAATACGAAGAGTAGAGTAAATGGACACTGAAAAACAACACAACATAGTACAGCACCCGACAGTTAGCATAACGTAGTAGATTCCTATACCACCCCGTCCCTATCCCAAATGGATGCATTTAGAAGCCAGTCTTGGAGAAGCCAAATGTTGGAGGTGGTAAAACGTGATTTTCCCAGCATGCCGATGGCGAGTGCAAATCTCATTTATATGTACGGCAGATGCGAGTAATTTACCCCCAACATATGGAGGAATTCATTGGGGCCTGATGGCATTTGCCAGCGGTCTTCCGGCGTCTGTCACGTCTCAAGTATGTAGAAAATGCAGCGCCACATATCGCGAAGTCCTTAAACTGGCACATAAAAAATTACAAGACATAACTGGTGCCAAAATAGTATGCAATAAATAAGCTCATTTTAGCTAAAGTGACTTTGGAAAGAGATAAAACGAGACGGAAGACAGACACTATTTCACCTAACTCAAACCTCAAAGGAAAAGAATGATCTGAATTTGTACTCTATCACGTCTGTGACTTTGCCGCCAAATTCCAGAAATATTCTGATGACGAAAATCATCTAATGAACACAATTTGTTTACTCACTGTACAGACATCACTAAAGTACCATCTCTGACACACCAGCGCTCAAATTTTCCATTGTCCCTACAGGACTTAAAAATCACAAAGCAACATCACCTAAAGCTTCTGAACCCAAACCAAAATGTAAAAAAATTAATTTCATCCCTTCACAGCAATTTTCTTGGAGGATAAAGGTTTCTGAGTGAAAAATATGTTAAAGAGACATTCTAATTTTGACTTTCTATAAATCTATAAAAAACCTTCTATAAAGATTCACACGCAGAATATTGTAAGAAAGTCAGCTAGACTGCTGACTTTCAAGTTGACATGAAATGCAGACTATCCTACCCCAAATGTAAAACCAACTCCACTGACTCAAGTGTCAGTTCAGCTCTTGAAAATATAGACTGCCGACAGAAGCTGAGATAGAATTACAATTTAACAACAAGGTAGGAGTCTAAAATAACTTGCTCCCGATTCAATGTGTCAACAAGTGAGTGGGTTAAAGTCGCACAGACGAACAGCCTGGAGAGGGTTTCCAGCAGCAAAAGATTTGCCAAAGTTAAGTAACTATCCCAAGAAGTGTAAGGATTGGCCTGTTTTTGCATCACAGTTTGACACAACGCACAACAAGACGCCAGCGTAACATCAGAATGTAACAGACAAAATGTGGTACTGTACCCAAAATGCAGAGCAGAAAAAATCCTATCTGGAGGCAGAAATTACTATTAAAACGATTATTAAAAAAATAAATTAACAATTAAATGATAATCAAAAGTGAACGATTATATCCTACGTGTCAGCACGGCAATTCAGGCTTCAAGCTTATTCATCGCCAACTTTATTTTGTCAATGATTTGAACCAAATTGTTCTCAACCATTTTGCTGCGACTTTAAATCCTAATAGCAAGCAATGACATTTACTGATTTGGCAATAAAATAATCTGTTATCGTCTTAATTCACCTTCTGTTGTTTCGTGATGGTTGTGCTATGAGATTCTAGCAAGCTACACAATCATTCTATTTTTTTATATGGGAAGAATATATTAATTGAGTTAAACACGTGTGCTGCTGTTTACACAGATTGAAAATTCCCTTAGACAAAGTATACGGCTCATTTTCCCTCTCCCAAGCTTTCATATCAGCCCAGAGGCAAGAGGAGAAGCCACACACTAAAACATCAACAAACACAAACATCCCCCCAGCTGCAGCCCAAATCATAGATGTCCGCCGCTGTTGTCACGGTAACCAGCAGCAGAAGTGCGTGTTGTTACACAGAAGTGTTTAAGTAAATAAATCGCTCGATGGTATGTAAATAAACAACAACATGTCCACTGGAGCATTGCAGATGATATTAAAAGCCACAGTAATATTGATAAACAACCGGTAAAGTGCTGAATTCATTTGATCTTGTCATCTGTCATTTTCGAGAAAGCTTAATCACCAGCAATTTATACAGTCAATAAACTCGATAAATAATTACATACATTTCTATTTCCAGGAATATAGAAATGCTCTCATACTTGCAACCAGAAATATAATAAGATGTTAGTAACTTGCAGTCCTCCTCACTAGATGGCACCATGTGCTTGTTCGGATCATAAATTTAAAGGTGTGAGGTGCATGCACCCGTTTTATTTCAAATTAAGGAACTGTTTTTGCTATGACTGTAATGCGAGTGGGACACATTTTGTCAAAAGTTCGTTAAATAGCTCCAAAAATAAGACAAGAAACTTCAAAGACAAAATAATTTTATTTTTTCTACATGCCAAAACAACTAAGAAAAGGACGCCTTATGTTTTATTGGAACACAAAGGTGTCCCGAACTCTGCAACCAGAAAAACTTACTAATATAACTGGCCAACAGACGATAAAAATGGACTAAATAAAAGATTACTTTGAAATTTATAATACAGCTGATTTAGCTATCATACCTATTTAATTATTTAGCCACGTCTAAATAAGAAATGAGCTCTCAATGGAATGCTGCATGTGAGAGCTTAAAATAGAATTACTGGCTATTATCATGGCCTAATTCATAGCACAGCATAAATAAAGACTTTTGTTTACAATGTAGGATTTTGACTTTTTCTATTATTGTATATCAGGAGGCAATATACAATACTGTATATGGTACATCTATTATATCAATAATAATTGTATATTATTGTATATCAGGAAGCATTTATCTGATATTAGTCGGAACTGCTATCACAATACCAAATAACATGAAAAATTACTAAATGCTCTACCACAAGTAACACACAAAAACAGGTATCAAAGCATGCATCTCTCTACCTTTTTGTGCTTTCTTGCGTCTGAGAACAACAGTTCGATTGTACACCTCATGATCCTCGGGAGTGATCCGAATCTGTTCCTGTTTCATTCGCTGTAGTTCGGCTTTCTTTGCCCGGGTGGCAGCCGTGTCAGCATTGAACACGCTAGAAGTGGTGCGCTTGTTAGTGCTGGTAGTGTTAGTGGCAGGTTTTGCATCTGTGTTAGTAGAAGAAAGAGAAATTTCTATGTTAGACACTACCAACAAAACGTTAAAAAAACTTTATAAAGTAACTAATGAAGAAATTATAAAAAGCTAGCTACACTACGTAGACCTATGCGTTCCATCTAGAAAAGCACAATGTTGTAATAGGCAAGAGAGATGCCATAGCAACAGCAAAACTAACAAACAGAACTATTATTTCCAGTGCCTCTATAATGTTTCTTCAAATGAAACGTAAGTTTAAATATTGAAAGGATTATGGCATACTGATTAAAAGCAAGAAACCTAGTCATCTAGATGGTTTTTAGGCCTACAGTGATAACTGATTACTTAACTCATTCTACCCAGTAACCAGTTATTTCTTTGTAATGAATTCTTTCAAAAAATGGGTTAGCCAATTAACTTGCAATTTACTGATTACTGATTCATTACAACAATATCCAGAAACGTGTTTCAAATTAATCAACCATCAGGCTTTAAACGAACCACGAATTCCAGGCGAAATGTTTTACCAAATCAATTCTTTACTCAGTTTCAAATATCTATTAATTTCCCATCAACCAGCCGCTAAACTCCAATGTCTGAAATCGGAGCAATCGATGATTAGTTACCGTGGCAACATCTCTATTTCAGGCTTCAGTTAACCCTTTGATACACAAGCTAATGGCCATTGTGATAAAACAAGCTTATAGAAATTTAGTCATGTGGGATCAAAAATGGCATTTACATTAAAAAAGCAGTTTGTCAGCGATTTTCATGTTGGATCCTCGTGTAGGCCCTACCACTAATATCGTAACTTGCTAGGAAAAGTAGTAATACTAGTGGACATTTCCCACCATCTTAAAACTTACCATTGAAATTTTAGCAAAGCATTTTAGCAAAGAGTCCTAAGCAAACCGAAAAGAAACGTACTCACATATTAGTTTATACACCAGAATTATACTGATGCTTAGCTGTTACAGTATACTTAGTTTACTGCTATACTTAGGTTACATACACTTTGCAGACAGCGGATTTAACTCTTTTTAATCAGCTACCAATAGGTGTGAGTCAATGAGTGACTTAACTTGAGTGACACCTTTCTTACTAACAGCTTACCATATGCCCTATAACTATATTTCACAGACTTAACACGATTTTTTTGCGAGGCCCTTACGCTAAGGGTGATTGAGAAAACTCATTATAACATGTTTGCAAGTTTTCCGAACTTCCTTACTCTTACTATGTTTAAGCCTGCAGTCTTTACTTGTATAAATCACATAAACTCTGACTAAAATTGTTTTAAAAATAAAGCAGTTTTATTTACTGACCTTTCTTGTTTTTGCCTTGTCCCGTCAATGATTCTTTATTATTCACCAAGGCTGCACGCCGGCTAGCTATACCTGGTTTCGCTTGTGAAGTCCTGGCTACTGGTTGAGAGGCTGGTATGGCAGTCCCTTCTTTCGAACTTTGAACTTTTTTCTCAGTAGCTGCATAAAAAATTGATTTGCTTTCCGCTCATTTGGTACAATTTTGAAATGTTTAATACTAGTTACTTATTCATCTTGTACTTAAAGGGGAAGGAAAGGGAATGCATTTTAAAGTCATACAGTTATACTCAAATAATTGCACAGTAAAAATTTCATTGTGCAATACTTAATATGCTTACTTGTTTGAAATATGTAACAGGAAAAAAATTCTTAGTAAATTAACACATTCCTATTAACTGATAAAATGTCACTGACTCACCATCCTAGTGTACACCACTGGCTCAGAAAAACACATATTATTAATCTTACTGACCACTAATTTACACTTTTGCTTAGTGAAGTGAGTACTGCAAATGCCCTGACTATTTTTTCGAATTAGATGCAATGTTAACTTAACTTGTTTCAATTTCTTACACAATAGCTTACTAATAAAATGGCTGTGCCTAACTGTCAATCTGGGACGTAAAGTTTACAAGTTTTATACAATGTTTATGTTAATACAAGCTCGTGTGTAGTAAGACAGCATCTAGGTGATGCAAAATTACAAGACAAGTTTTTTATCTTCATGCACGAATTTGCTTTTCTTGTCCTTTAATGATTAATGCAAGATGATTACATAACTGGTATTAAAACATATTTCTTTCTTGAAATATGCAACATGGTGTGAGAGTTAAACTGCCAAATGGATGCATAGTATGGGGCAAAGTGATAACACACAACATAAATCTGTGTAGCTTTTACAAGATTCAGAAGACGAAAGACATTTGATGGAAGAACAGCTCCCATAAGGGTATGGTAAGAAGTTTCTTAAGGGGTAGAAGGAATTTGCCCTGAAAATGTTCTAAATTGTCCTCTATTCTGATATAAATGATTTCCAAGTAGGTGCAAACCATGAGCCACATAATTACATAGGATACAGAGACAAGCAAAAGTATCTAAAAACCAAACTATATATACTTATGGGCCTATTTATGTTTATACATATTTGTACTCAGTATAACATTTACAGTGTCAAGAAATGATAGCCAGTTTTAGCTACGCAAAGTAATCACAAGTAGATGCAAACGTATATTTTAATATACTATTTAATATACTATTTTAATGTTTTATACAATAATATTTCTTTTTCATGTGTTTTTAAAGTTCGTTTCACACACCAATGTTAGAAATTGAAAATTAACAAAGTGAGAAAAACAAATGAGTAATGACACCATCCCATTAAGATACCAACATGAATCGAATCTCTGCTCATTTCTCGTCCTCAGTGCTGCAAATAATGTCAGTACCAGATATTAAGATGTGTTCTTCACTCAAAATTAAATGCCCTTTATAATGACTTTCTTAGTTGTTATCTGCTCTTTTTTGTTTCTCCTGCACAATGGGGGCAATCACCTCCTGACACCCCCATAACAATTTCAATAGTAATAGCAATACATGTAGTAATAATGTAAAAATGCAAGAAGTCTAAATTATAATAACCTTTACAGAAAAATCATGAGTATAACACGAGCAGTCACAAGCAAACATGCAATACTTTAAGGTGTAGTTTTCCTAATGTTTTAGAATTTCAAAAGAAATAATAAAGAAATAATCCTTTTGCAAACATGTCTATAACCTTGCCAGTACACTGATAAGCAAGTACTTAAAAAGTGTATAAAAGGACTTACATGGTATAGTGAAAAAACTGATAGCAGGTACTATTATTAAAAAAAAACTTGCCTTACAAGAAACACTGCCAGCTAAAAAAAGGTGGTGCAGTGTTGTTGTTTTTTTAATTTTGATATCCTAAATTGTGAAATTTTAAAATAAAATTATTTGCTTTGAACCCAGCTTTTGTCCTGAAAATGTACAATTCACTTGTCTTAGGAGCACCCCCAGCAGACCCCCACTTCATATATGCGAATGACAACTGAGTACAACTCCATCCAAAAACAATTGTGAACCAAAGAAAGACAGAAGTCAAAGTGCACTAAATCTTTGAAAATTCAAACTGTTTTCTAAGTTTTTAATTCTTGTCCTCAGTTGTAAAATAAAATTTTGCAAAAGTGTTTTTCAAAATGTTGTTTTTTGCATTAATTTATATTTGCTTATGATAAATAATCATGTTCCTTTTAACAATGTTTTTCATGCAACATATTAAGCCCATTAAAAATCTGAGAAAAGTTAGTAATGAAAATAACAGTATTACAACACTACAACAAATTACAGTAAAATAATTTAAAATGCTTAGTGCAGTGACCAAAAGGCTTATAAACATGACTTTATAAAGCAATTTTCCAATGTTGGCACAAAGTATCAAGAGACTTGCTGTTAAATTGCTTCATAATTAATTTAATACTTACGTTTGCTTTCAGTCGATTTCAATTCAGTAATACATGGCTGCGATGAATTTATTTCTCTGGTGACTTCTGAGTGATTTTCTGTTTTTACTTTGCCTGTGAATGGACAAACGCAAACTAAAGTCATGCCGGCACCAAAAGAAACATATCAACATAACTAGAGCTTAGAAATCCTAACAGCATGTTTTGAGGCTACACAGTTCAACACAGCAACCTTTCATAAAGCATCATACATGGATGAGTGCTTGGCTAAAATAAACAATATTCATTAGAAGATCAATAATAGTAGAAACCCTATTAATTACATGATGCCTACCCTGAAGGATGCAGCACTAATACAGTGCAGGCAGCCAGAAGCAGCTTTACTGCTGAGCTGTATTTAACAATGATTGTCACAATCAATGTATGTTCCAAGAACTACACTAGCACATGCATTCACTTGCAGGTGCCAGCAGATAAAATAGTTTATTTGCAAAGATTATTCAAGATTGTGAGAGGAAATCACGATAACTACCCTATTTTGAAGTATAGCCAAATTTACACATTTTAACACCCATAATAATGCCAAAACTTTTCTGATAATTAAATAATTGGTTAAAAATTAATTAATGGCAGGTAAGCTCAATTAGTGATGAAATCACAAGTGAACATAACTTTCAATAGCCCAAACAAATCATGAGCATGTTCCACATGTTTGCGAAAGCGAAAATAGAAGTACAGTGATACTGTGTACAGCATTCAATATGATTTACAAAAACTCGTCAAATTTTAAGTTTAAAATTCAAATTTCAAATATACCCCTGTGCTCATGCAGGAGTAGTCGAACATGTGAGCTACATCATAACCGAACACCTGTTTTTCAGCAATGTGTTTCCGAGATGGATGGCGCTGATGATCATGTAATTAACAAATGACAAAATGGCATACAACAGGTAACAAACTAACTGAGCAAATGTGAAATTACATCATTCTGTGGTAATAATTATTTAACCTGAATTCGTTTTTGAAGAAATAGTATTCACTTTCAATATTTTACAGTGTAGATTTTTTTGAGCTATAGTTTAAGGCGGGGTCCGGTTTTCCTTTAAAGTTTATCTATTACTTAATGTTTGTTTAAATTCATCATAATTGATTTGAACTAAGTCAATTTCACTCGAAATGAAAAGTAACCCCACCTAAAAGCTCCAAGATTTTTGAATAACTAAGAGTGGACATGGCTATGGTCTTTTTATGCTTTTATTCTACATCTAGTACGACATTTTGTTCCAAGAATTAGGACTCAAGAAATCGCATAGTGAAAGACAAAACTTAGGATGTAATGAGGTCCATGTGCATGCACTCCACTGGGTTTGTCACTAAATTCAATTATTGCACCATTCAAGTCGATTCATACCTTCATGCTTCACATCAACTTCTGTAGTACCATGATCTTGTACTTCACTGGTGACTTGTTCTAATTGCTCAGTAACCACAGACTCAGTGACGTCAGTGGCTAGTTGGTCCTCACTCAGCTCAGAAGCTTTTTCTGAAGGTTTTGCAGGTTCATTTAACACTGCAGTAAGCCTGACATAAATGAACGATGAATTAAATAAGAAAACAGTCAAAGAAAATTGCTTAGAATTTAACATTCCAAAAAAGTAACTGCAAGGCAAACAACAGCAACTACAAGCCTAGGTTCCTAAATTCTTATGATTTTAACTAGACATCACATAGAAGTGATACCCACTTTAACAAAAAACATTCAGAAAAGAAATATTCTCACCTCATCTTTTGCCTTGGAGCAGGAGTGGACTCCCGTGAAGCATTGCTAGAAGTAGATGCCTTAGACAAAATCTTACTCTTCACTTCAGATTTCTTCTTTGGTTTCATTTTTTGTTCTTGAAGGCCAGCTGCAATCTTTGCAGCAACAGCATCCCATTTATTAGGCTTCTTTGGTTGCCGAACAATCTTCTTTGCCGGTTCAACTGGCTTGCTTTCAAATACCTTACTACGCACTTTGGACAAATTTGGACCGGCAGGAGCTTCTGTTGCAGAAGAACCCACAGTTGATTTAGATGCAGCTTTAGATGCACCATTTTTTCCAAGACCTATCCGTGGAGATTTCTTTTCCTGTTTCTTCTTTTTCAGTTTCTCTGATTCTTTTGACGAGTCTCCAGAATCTAAATCACAATTCACTTCTGACATATTTTTCATGGACACCATTTGCTGTTTCTTTTCACTTTTTTTCTTATCCTTTGCAGTGTGGCTAGAGGATGACTCACTTACAAAGGTCTTTGCCGAACGGCTTTCCAGTTCCTTTGATTTACTATGTTTACCTTTACTTTTAGTTTTACTGGTTTTGTCATCTTCCAAATTCGATATCTGCAACACCACTTTTGATGGCTCTTGATCTGTATCTATTACAGGTTGACAGGTTAAAATATCACTTTCTTTAACACCTTCTTGCATACAGTCTGCGTTAACATTGTCTGTTGTTCCTTCAGTTATCTCGGTGCTTTCTGCCACCATTGCTTTGATTTCATTTTCATCAAGTTCTGTTTCACAACACATCTCTTCTCCACTTCCTTCGGCATCATCAGCCATTTCATTATGTACTTCGGCAACGTCTTCAGGTATATCTGATGTTTCACGAATTACATCATAATTAAACAGCTGTCCATCAATGACTTGAGCCCCACGATTATGTTTCTCTGTAATATCTCCATCAAAGTCAATAGAAGTATTGCTAACAACAGAATGACGAAATTCCCGATTGTCCCTAGTTGGAGAACCCTGAGCTGAATCAATGTCATAATCTCCTTGGTACCCTGTATCTGTACTGCTTACAGTTATTGAGGATATTGGTCTGTCTTGCTTTGTGCAAGAAGTTAAATCCACAGACGTTAAAATCAAATCTTCTTTTAAACTTGTGTTTATCAGCTGGTTACTTGTAGGTATGGAAATGATTTTCTCTCCATGATTAGCATCTTGCACAGCTTTGGAAGTATCTCCTTCAAACACAGTTAATTTGTCATCAACATAACTTGTGGAGGTACTTAAGATGTGATACGACCGATCTACATCCGTCGCGAAAACTGCAATGTCTGCTGAATGACCTTTTGCAAGATGATGCCCAACTTCTTGTGAGCTTTTTACCATCCCTTCATCAAGATCTTCTTCAAGAGACACTCTTTTAGATAGATCAGTTGTTCTAATAACTGCTGATGAAATACTTTGTAATGCATCTGAGCATTCTTCTTGTGTGCTCTGCCCCATTCCTTCATCTATGTCAGTTTCACTACTACCGAAAATCTGACCTTTCACATTCAAATGTTGTTCAACTAGCATATCATCTTGTGCAGGCTGTGACTCCATACTGTTCGTCATTGGAACCAAGTTATAACTGTTTGTGGCCTGATGAGGATCTATGACCTTCTTCAAGAGATCAGTTTCAGGGGAACGAGACTCTACCATTGCTGAGTCATAACTTCTAATCATCTCCACTGTTGAGGCTGCACTATGGGTCATCTCCGTGTTTGAGTTTGATTCTTGACTTTTTGCCATGTCTGATTCTTCGCTGTTTGATCCATCCATTTCCCATTCATCCAAGTTTTGTTCAGATTTTTTAGGATTGGGAATATTACCATCACTGAAATGCCCCGAGTACATGCTATCAGTCATTGCTGAAGGTATATAATCATCATTCATATCACAGATTTCCGCATGAAAGGATGCAGATGTCACAACATTGCCATCAAATGGCTCATCGGGAATGAAAATTTCTCCTACTCCATTTCTGGTTTCTGTATTTTCAGAATCCGATTTCTTCCTAAGGCTTTCAGCAATATCTTGGCTGCTCAAAAAATCAGTTGTTTTGCCCTGCTTTTGTTCATATTCTGTAAGAAAATCAGGAAGGAGGTCATGATCTTTAAGTGTGCCAGGACTAAGGATGCCATCGATTGAAGTGGAACTTGACATACGAGCACACTTCAGAAATTCAAAAGATTCTGATGCAACAAGGCCATTTGAACAATCACCTGAAGAGTGATCATCTACAGAATGATCATGCCGCAGCCGCTTCATTGCTTCTGTGTCTGACCTTTGCTGATCTTCAAATTCAACAACAGCCAGTTTATCCTCTTTTCTTTTCATAGGAATGCTTGATTTCTTTGATTTTGTGCTAACATTGTTTATTGTTTCATGTTCATATTTACATTTGTCTGATGAAGATATTGCACTCTTGCCTACAACCGCAGTCTTTGGTTGTCGAATTTCTTTGGAATTGTAAGCTTCTACTGATTCGTTGTCACTCTGGTGATTATCAAGCTTCTTGTATGATTTGGGGGGTAAAAGCTTAGAGGGACGTGCCAATGGTTCTGCAGAAGAGCATGTCTCAATCCCCTGCGGCTTCTGCACAAGAGCAGACTTTGGACGAGGAATTCCTCGTTTTACCTCAGTATGCTTTTGTTGAAATTCGGCCGATTTAGGTCGTACAGGCTTTCCTTGTGATGGTGCCTGGGAAGCAGTTGCTTCGGACTCTACTAACACCACCTTAGTCACTGGTGCAAAAATTCCATATCCATCCTGACAAGAGAAGTAAGTCACACCTTGAACTGTACCATTATGCTTTCCTTCTGGCTCATCTAATTCAATACCACAGAATACTCCATCTGTCAGATGTGTGCGTCCAAAATATCTGAAAATTCATAGTAACTTTGTTTTAGATAAAAGTATGTTAAATACGAGCATGCATAAACAGTTATCCTTAAAAAGCAGTGCAATATGAAATCAAGAATAGAACAAAAACTAATACAAAGTTTTTTTATTAGAAAACAAAAATTACCTTTATGTAATATGTGTAGGGATTTTTATTTATCAGTAAAAACATAAAAAAATTGAGTTTCAACTAGAACCCTGTACGCATTGAGACACTTCCACAAAATAGATTCAAGTGAGTTTGTAGTTGTCCTCAGCTTATGTTCATTTGGTGGACAAACAACATTTGCAAAAGGGATTTCCACATCCACCAAATACTGTGTTACTTCAGTACATTTTGTAGCAATCTTGTAAATTCTTCAAGCTGTACAGCCTGAACTACTGCTATTATAAAAAGAAGCATAAAAAATGTCTTTACCTGAGAGTTCCGATTTTAGAGCCACCTATGCACACACGAGACCCAACTTGCATATTTGAAAGATTCTCAGCAAAAATAGGTGGCTTGTTTCTTACAGGAGGTGATACTCGTCTTGTCAGCTGGGTAGAAGATATAGATGATGAAGGAATTTGTGCCCCCACTGCTACTTTGCCGTCTGGAGCAGATGAAGTGAAGCGACCATGGGGCACTACAGGAGCCTTGTCGTTTCTTGAAATGGGGGGCACTGGCTTAGCTGAAGTGCTGTATGCACGTGGACCTGGAAGCAGTGATCGCCGTGATGGTTGTTGCGGAATCCTCGATTCTATCGCCCCCTGCAAAGAAAAACACATTTTCTTGAAATTCCAGTTTAAGTATTGATGTTGACTATACATTTTTTTTACCAATTCTTCTCAATGGCAGTTCCTGTGAACAAACAAATGCTTGAGCAGGCTGCTGCCTAGGCAAAATCATTGGCATTATATAACATAATTATACTTCATTGATCAATGAACTATAAATGTTCACAAAATAAAATGTAAATTTCTACGTAGGTTATTGGAATGTTACCAATTTGCATAAAACTAATTATACTTCATTAATGAAATAGGAAAGTTAAAAAAGTGAAATAAAACGTAAAAATAAATGTGGGATATTGTAGTTTAATCCAAGTTATCAAGAAATTGCATTTGAGATATCATAAAATAGACACTTTTTATAAAAATAAATAACATACCTATGGCATTTAATTTCCTCCCTAAACTGCACTAGTAGTCAACATGAGAGAAAAAAAACTAATCGTATTCTATACAGTTTTTGCTTTGTTATTTAGTTTAATAACATTCCTTATGCTTGTCACACGAGTGATGAGCATGTAAGGTCGAAGCAACCTACTTTAAAAAAATCAATATAAACAAACCAGTACTCGGCTTAATTTAAAAGTCTTTCACATACCCACAATTAACTTTTTAGCCTTATAAAGTGCAAAATTTATAACTAGAACAAGAACTGAATAAGGACTGAAAACTACTGACTTATTGCATTCGGACTTTCTACGTTTGTAGGGGTTTGTAATAGTCAAAGCACCTGCAGTACGTATTTCTACTTTGTCAAGCTCTACGAATTCGTTGGATTAAGGCGGGCGATAAGTCAAAATTTTCTGGACGCGCATTTGATCTTTTAGTTACACTCATTTTAAATCTACCTTGTTACAGACATTCAGCTGTTACTGATATTTTACGTTTTATTCTTTCTCCCACCAGTTTTTTTAGAAATCAAATGTTTATTTAACCCATTTGCACTTTTCTTTCAACTTTCAAGTCGGAATGTCGATGTTCACATCAATTTCAATGACCAGATTATACAAAGATTACATTACGTATCACAAAACTCATTAATAATACTAATGTGCGATATGACTGACCAATGAATTCTTTGAATCTTTAATAACAACGATTTTAGAACTCCAGTTAATGTCATTATAACATGTATCAATTGCTGTTCAACGTTCATACACTGACACTACACTATCTAACACGCTGAACTCCATGTATATATTGCACCTGTTAAGATAAACACAGTGTCACTACAATTTCAAAACGCACATACATAGTAACCGATTTCACTATAACGAAAACTACCGCGTAAGTGGAAAACATACAAAGTCAGAGATGTCAAAGTAACACGCTAAGTTTACTCACTATGTGCCTTGTGACTTTTGCATTTTGTGAGTGGACAGCTATGTACCACTCAATTAATTAGTCACCTATATCATATTTGTATAAGATAAGTTGCGAAGAATGCAATAAATGGTACCTGACCAACCGAATTTATCTAGCTGTCTTATTGGAACGACAAACCCTAAAACGAATAATGAGACAATACAAAGCAGGAAAATGACAAAATCATTATCACAAATTTAGCAATAAGCACAACTCAAACAGAATCACAGTTTTGCTAGTATGCTTCACGTGGACAATGTTACAATTACCGACTAAGTGCACACCCCAAGAAGCAAAAAGATCTACATGGGATAAAAGATTACGCCCCCAGCAAAATGCGCCAAAACGAAATGTAGCTGAAATGGCTATCAATTTTAGAGTTTCACAAAACTATATCCGGTCCATCTATAACACAATGTGATCATTACATTAATATAGCATGTTGAATGTAACGTTTATAGTCGCTTAAACAATGTACTTGCACTTTACTACCTTCAGTTGCATGACATCACTGTCTACGTCCGCCGCATTAAATACCTGTAATCTGTACCTGTGCAAGTAGCAACTTCAATCTTACCCCCCGGCTGAGCTACTAAAAGCTTCAGCGCGGGAACAAAGTTATGTCAATACAACTAACATTGTATTGTTGAGAATAATAAAATAATCTCCGTGTTTAAGGGCTCGCTGCCCATTTGAATGCACGTAGCTTTTGACTAGAATTCACAATAGAAAAAGTGAAAACTGGGTTAAATATTAAAGAATGCGTGACCGATGAAGCGGCTACGGTCAATGTTTGAAAGAGCGAGGTCACTGTAGAAAATAAATACGTTCAAGACCGATAAAAGGTATGCTAACAATATGAAGGTTCACCTGGGAATTCCACTATGAATTTGACCTTCCAGTGAGGTGGCACATAGATCCAGAGACTGCTTGTGTGGTCGAAGCAGCTCGAGTTCAACAAGACGGGTTTGTTGATTTCCAATAAGTACCTCATCAAAAAACAATAAAACGCATTTAAAGAGACCTAGACTGTCCTATAAACAGTAAGTATACAACTGTTTCGAACTACTCACTATCTTGATCAAGATAATGAAATCTAAATACTGCTTGGAAAGATAAAAGAAAAAGATCACAAAATATGGTGTGCCCTGGCTCTTACATATTGTAGACTCGATCTCAAATTTATTCTCGAGGTTAAACGTTCTGCTGCTGCAAGCGCCCATTCTGTTGAGTGCAAATTGAGGCCTCACAAAAGTCCTAGAAGTTGAATGTCCATTTAAATGAGTTATAGATGGATGTGTGGGACTGTACACAAAACAACGAGAAAATTAAATAGGAAAAGAGAAACAAAGGGTGTAAAAACGGAAGCAAAGCCTACAGATTCATTTCTCCCAGTAATTTGATGAAAAATTTAGAAAATGGCAAGCGGAAATCCAATGACGTGCGAAACACATCGATCGCTCTCGTGCGGCAAATGCTTTCACTTGGATTGGCGCCAACATTTCCGTACTGAGTTTGGGAAGCCATGTTTTACAGTTCGAATCACGGGCGGGTTTCATCGATCCAGGGGGATTGATTAAACTGACGATGGTATATAGCAGCAGCATGCAGCATTCCAGCAAACAGCGATGAACTGCAAGCTATAGGGTACAAACTTTATATAAGCCAAGTGCACCAGTTAATAAGACGTACGTAATACATTTAAGTAGCAAGACCTGTAAGACTAATCGTTCATGGACGGATGCATCCATTAAGAGATAGAAAGAGGGACAATGATGGACTGATGGCCAGATGGAAAGAGGAAGAGAGTGAGAGAGGAAAAGGGAGCAAGAGACAGAGGCAGAGAGAAAGAGAGAGAGAGAGAGAGAGAGAGAGAGAGAGAGAGAGAGAGAGAGAGAGAGAGAGAGATGGAGAGAGGCAGCATAGAGAAATATAAAAATATATACGCGACTAGAGAAAAAAAACAAATATAGTACAATAGAAGGTATATGAAATTATGTAGACACGTATTTGAGTGGGAGTATATCAGAAATCACTAGAAAATTAAAAAATACTAAAAGAAACCCAATATCGATTTATTGCTTCATGCTTACAACAAAAGCAAATTCTTGACAAATTCATGATAGTGTGACTGATAATCATAGGCAAAGAATGAAGGCTAGTTAATTTGTTCAAGCATCTGCTGCCATTACTAGAAAATGCTGTGCCAGACAAAATTGCATTTCACGGTAGAAGTAACTCAACTAAAGATCAAGATGGATAAACCGAGATAAGGATGTGCTCAGAGAAAAGAAGCCCACGTGATAAGACTATTCAATAACTATTAAGAAGCTTCTCAACTCTTCTTCTCAGCTTTTCTGTGTAGCTTTGAAACTAATTTTATCTCATTAAACCGACTATCTTAAGTACAGGTCGACTTGTTTTGAGCGAAAAATGCACGACAGAAGTAACAAAAGAAGTTAATTTTATATGCAAATACGTGTAAAACTGTCACTGTCAGAGGTCCTGTACATCATTAAACGCTACCAATGCTTTAGGCCTTTTGTTTACGACAATCATTACGTGACTCAGTGACTCATCAACCGAGGCGTGAGTGAAGAAGGCATACATTGACAAGCGAATCTAACAAGATGGAATAAAAGTGCTTAGAAGGCAAAGAGGATGAAAGGATTCGCGTCTTCAGAGTAAATGGAGATAAGAAGCTGATTAAGAGACAACAATTGTGGAAGTGCTGATTACACATAAAATAAGCTAGTCTCACAGAAAATGGAAATCAGAAAAAGTATCACAAAGAAAATGATGCTGGTAAGAAAAAGTATATTCAGCAAATGTATAAGAAGAACTTTGGGGTCGAGCTACAAGTTTGGAAAATCAGCATCGCAGATGTAAAGGCCATACACCATGTTCCAGGCCCTCCACGCATTCACGATTTCTGGAGCGCTTATTTCAGAATCAGAACCCATTGCACTACAACTGCATACATGCAAGTACACCGTACATTGTGCCATAAGGTGATAAGATAATCACTAAGAAAGTGACAAGTGAGAACAGACAAACAGCTGCTCACAATTAACTAATATCTTTCTCTTAGGTGGATCTGCAAATACCTACTTACCACTAAAAGACACCAACCATCTGGACGAAAATTCCCAACGCTCCTGAAGTCATCAGAAGAACATACACAGACGGAGTTAACACTAGAGAACTCTCTTCGACCACCATTTTCTACATTTTAGACGATTCGATAGATTTCAATCACTTCTCCTGACGGCTCTATTATATGCTGCACAGATTAGCTGAATTGTGAAACGAGGAAGCAACTGCAAAAACTTGGCGAAACTTAATGGAAGCCACATAACTTTTCCGACTAGGCATAGCTAACCCATAAACCGCAAACAAGAACACAGCTATGTATAAACCGCATACAACTGAATTCGAAAACAAACAGCATCTGGGAATAAACAAACACATAAGAGTCTGATACAGCTCTGCACGCTTACATCAAAACTAAAATAAACAAAATAAATAATTTAGTAGAATTCAATAATATGGTACACTGAAAACACTGATATCATGGCTCGTTTTGTTACGACTATTACCCCGGGAAGCGTAAAATACTGAAAAAAGCCATGTTATTAGTAGCAATATTTTATTTTGTTATTACAATAATTAACAACAGCCAGATACGAGCAAACAATCATGTATTATAGTACCGGTCATCAGTCGAAATAGTAGAGAATGTTTTAAGGTACAGGATTAACACTCTCAATACATTAACACTTTTAACGAGCAGATTCTCCAGCCTACAAAGTGAGAAGCGTTAGACTTGAAGAGTAAGCCATAACTAGCACTCGAAAACGAGAGTAAAATATCAGATATATTCATAAACAACGTTTTGTATCACCATGATCTTGGATAACAGACTACAGACTAGCCAGGGAAGACGACAGCAGGGGAATATTATGTCAATAACTAACTTGATAGGGAGATGCAGCTTCCAGGCAAATTCACTGCAGGCGCAACAGGCATGACGCTCCTTTCATTTCTGGTGCAATTAAAGGGCATTTCCTGAAATGTGCCTACAAGCCAAACCACTTACTGGTAAAGCCATCTACTGCTAGAATGTATGGGCAGTTCCAAAACGGATGGCAGAAGATATATTACTGGGCCAGTGCACTTGTAAAGCAAAAACATTTACAGCTGGTTTCCTTGTTAGGATTGCGAAGTTACTCTATTGCATGAATAGCCTAAGTGGATAGAGCGCACATCAAAATATTAGCGAAGTGCTTCCTTAATGCATCCATGAATGCTCGTAAGAATGGCCTTTTTCCAACCACTTAATTATTACCATAACGTTAACTCACGAATGAGTCTAAAAATTCCTACAGATAAGATCTTTTAGCACCTCTACGGGACGTAAATAGGGAAGAAAAATGTCAAAGGTCGAAAAGAAAAGACGAGGTCGCGCAAAACCTTGAGGTTACGATCAAGGTAACAAGGGTAGGCGTGGTTCAGCCTCTCTGACGAAAATTGTTAGTTCAATCAGTCACAGTGAGAAGTCAAAATCCGCATGACAGCGTGTGAGCGTATGATAATGCTGAAAACATAATGCATGTACTGAAAACTCAAAAAGCCATGACGACCTAACAGCGTCACAGGAAGTTTAGTGATGCGCCAGCGATGTAATAAAACCATTTGACTCGCACAATTACACTCATGATGCGAATAAATAATTTAAGGTCCACTTGACGACTACTGCAGGAAATACATCACAAACATAACGATTAGTTTTACACCAAAGTCAATTTTAAATCATATCCAGTAAAGAACTTCTGTGGAGCATGAGTCTTTATTTCCTGGCATACAGTATTTGCCAAGCATTTACAAAACGTGGTTTTATCTTCAATAAACTCTCACTGATAGATCACCATGAAACTTTCAAAATGACTATAGAACACATTTAGCATTTATTTTAAAGACGTTACCAAATCCTTTGCAATACAATGAAAACTTTCTGACAATTCTAAGCTTGTTTCTGACAAACAACATAAAACGTCGAATCACGCGCAATTAATTTAAAATGTAGACGATTAACAATGGTAAAAACGTTTGCTGATACAGTGTTTTGCTTAACTGCTATTGTTATGCAGTAGGATTATCAGGCTACCAAAATAGGAAACCTACCAGCAAACTTGTTTTTCATAAACATTTGTGTATTCATGGAAATCATTTTTAGTTATAATGGAGTAAAAGGCAAGTCCGGAGATGTCAATGACTGGGCATTCAAAAACATTAAAAGCTAGGTTTTCTAGAAGGTTTAGATTAGTGGAAATAAACTCATATGCACATACCGATAACAAAAAAACTGACAACTCTGACTGTAATATTTGCCTGCAAAAGATTCTAATAAAGACTTATCATCATCATCATCATCATTACCAACTGACTGCTATACTTTGGCGACATTTTCCGCTCCAGACAAAACTAGCAGGTGTAATTGCAATGATTCGCTTTACAAATCTTTAACTAGTCCAATTAATGGCAGCTGAACTAAGGCAGTAAAGGCGGCATCCCGCTCGCCTGTTCTTTCTAGAACTATAAATATTATGCACAATATACTCTTAATTTTTTCTAAAATACGATTGAACGTCGTCTTGTCAAGGATATAAACACAGCGTTTTGTTCAGTTTGGTTTGTATTTTATTATTGAAAAATCATTAGCAAAATTAATAATAAAAAAATCGCTAAAACAAATATTGTTATAACAGTACCACAAAAAATGATCATAACCATTAACTGATGTGCAGTTTCTTTGTAATTGCGTGTTTTTCTACCAAAGATTTGTAACATTTTGACAAGTTCTGATTTGCCAACTGTCTATTCCTAGCGTTGCTAAATTATCCAAACTGACTGAAAAGGCGATTTTTACAAACACGAACTTTTAAATTGTTTGTTCGTATTTTTTTGTAACATTATCTTATAAGGGCGGCTTCGGCGGCGAGCGACGAATGACCATGAAGATAATAGTCCTACTTAATTATGTTTAAAACACAAAGCGTTTCGGATCTCTTAGTTTCGCCAGTAATCGCTATTTCAATATAGCTCAATGTGATATTGACACAAAAAGATTGTTGGCGCGCTGCGCTGATCAAACACACGGTGTTAGCAAACAGAAGTTCTCCCAGTTTTTACAAAATGTACTTTGTTGGTTGCTGCTGTGATGAAATTACGCACGGTTTGGTCGCACACGCCACTCTACCAATTTTTCTTTGGTCTCTTTGAAGCGTTCAATATTGTTCAATTACATTCGAACGAAAGATGATAAGCCCCAAGGGAGTGATTATGTATCAGTAAAATAACAAGTAGGCGGTATAAATTATCGTATGCACCAGGGGCCGAGCAAAAATCAAATTTAGCAAAACTGAATCAGTGAATGATGAAGACAGACAAATGTGTTTGTAGCTACATATCTAGGCAAATACAGAAGCAAGTTGGGTAAACAAAAATATCTATCTTGAGTCTGCAGTATACAGCTCTGGGTTTTCCGCATGTTGATCAAATCCGGTTTTATTAATAATATATTGCTGAGATATCTGTGTCCTAAACAACAGACTGCCAGAACTAAAGTGCCGAAAGCACTGTCAAACTCAGAGTTCTATATATGAACAAACTGACATGAAAACTGCGATTTAATATTTTTTTTACCATTTTTCTAAATCACCACCTAAATTATACGAACTCAAATCATTTAGCCAAGTTTCGTTTTATCACTCACTTAGTAATGTCACGCCTAATTATTAAAACAATGCAAAAGAAACTGCTTAAACGACTTTTTGTCATTTGTGAACCTTTCAACCAAATGTAAGGGTTTCCCAAACAAAATTTCATGTTAGTGACTATCAATTTAGCTAGTTTTCGAAACAATTGTAAAACATGATCACTTTATGTGACTATGTATTTTATCTAATATCTGGATTAGTTGTCATATTGTAATGAACTCTTTGTTATTGATTAATCTATATGCACGATCTATTTATAGTTAATAACATTTCCTAAAAGATGCTGCAGCAGATATAGAAGAAGCACTTGCGCCCACAATGGGCATTAATCTTGTAAAGCCTATACACACTACAGCAATTGAAGCAATCTAGATAAACTTATAGATTAGTGAGCCAATAATAAAATAAAAACCGTGAGCAGAAAATAATGGTTGTTTTCATTAATTCAATGATGTCACCATTGCAAAAACAGAAGATAATTTATCGAGGAAGCCAATCTTATCTTTGCAACTGAGACTCAAAAAGAAACATGGGCGAAATGGCTGAACACAAGAAATTTTGTAGCAAGTACTCCAGCATGAACTAATCTATTTAAGGTGCTGGTGTTGCCAATGATTTTTTTATTCCTCAACTGCACTGATGACAAAAAAAATGGTACTTGCGATGACCACTGGTATGATGCCATGAAAACAGTGTCAGGTGTCAGTGTCACGCATTAAAAAATCTGCATTAAAAAATCTTAACTCCAAAATATTTGCCTAAAAACTAAAAGTGCTATAGTAATTTGAAACTTATGCACATAGTCGCAGTGAGACACGCAAATGTTAGGGAAGTAAGAGAAATGTTCGTAGTAGTAGTGGTAGTGGTAGTGGTAGTGGTAGTAGTAGTGGTAGTAGTAGTAGTAGTAGTAGTAGTAGTAGTAGTAGTAGTAGTAGTAGTAGTAGTAGTAGTAGTAGTAGTAGTAGTAGTAGTAGTAGCAGTAGTAACAGCAGCAGCAGCAGCACCAGCACCAGCAGCTGTAGCAGTAATAATAATAATAATAATAATAATAATATATTAGTCTAACAATGCACACAAAAGTACAGGCCCTACAATAATTTTGTATTTTTATGGAGACGTCAGTGCATCACTGGAATAAAATTTCTAGACACACTGATCAAATATTTTCATTTCATATCCAAGCACGAAGAATCCATTAGAATTATGTGTTTGCACATGTCTTCTCAGCTGAGTAATAGAATAGGATAGCTGTTTAGTCAGCATCCGGTTGCTTGGCAACCCGAGGGCTTCGAAACAGTTAGGGACCATGTGGTACTAGAGTTGTGCTACTCATCATGTATTTATAAGTTTTAAATAATTAATTAGCAGGAACAACTGTTAATGTGTTACAAATCTTGCCCGAGTGTGACCTAACCTTATACTATATTAGCATCTTCCTTTACTGAAGTCGACTGGGGGGAGTTTCTTATACAAAGCAAGTACAGTCTAATAGGACCCTAGGCCAACAGCCACCTCAAAATGGTAACAATGAAGAATATGAAGCTCAAAGTAAATCCAAGAACTCTTTGATTAAGCTTTTCTTATATCCACTTTTTAAATTAAATATTACTACACGGTGATCACTATTAGACTGATAATTAATTTTACAGTAATCGTCAAAGTGTTCTCTCCAGCTGACAGATGAAAATTGCTGGCAAAATTTTATCAACCATTCGTAAAAAGTATACAAAAGCCAAAAAGCACATCCCTGTTCTTTTTCGCAATATCACAACTTTGAGGATATAAAATAGTTTGCAATTTATTAGTGAATTTGTTTTCAAATTGAAGTGATGCGGACTCTGACGAATGTTATAAATTCTTCTCCGAATTTTAAACGATTTGGTATCCATTACTGAGAATATCAACACAAGGAAAACCGTAGATGGATCCATGGATGTTTTTAACTTCTGTTTTTTCGCACAGAAACTGATATTTCTGAAATCATTATGGGTTTCTTCATTGTCGATGAACACTAATCAAAATACGCCATAATGGGTTTTGAAGGTTTCGAAATGTCTTTTTGTAAGAAAGAATAAAAGTTAAAAGCATTCATGAATACGTCTACGATTTTTGTTGTGTTGATATTTTGTAAGAAAGAATAAAAGCTAAAAACATCTATGAATCCGTCTATGATTTGTTGCGTTGGTATTTCTTTTCTGGGATATCATTTATTTATCACACATTACACATGATCTCTGATAGGTTTAAAAATTCACAAGAATGCTACAAATTTCTTTTACGACATCATGTGAAATTGTACGAAACAGTTTACTGTTTTTGATATTTTTGAAAAGTAGTTTAGCTTTGAACATTGTTTCAAATCAAATGTGTTGCAAGTGTTAGTTTACACATGTCAGTGACCCAAAAAAATAAAACATTATATCTGTGTATGTTTTTGTATTCACATGTCTTTTAATTTGTGTACTGTTTACTAGTACTAAATAACAGGTGGATGATATTTGGTGCAAACTGATTTGGAAAAAGAAAACTGGCTTTTTAAAAATGACTTTGAGCAATACAGACACTTTACGTAATACAGATGTATATCAGTTCGTGCCTCAGTCTAGCTAATTAAAAATTACTATTTTATACTTAACAGTTAATTATTTATGAAATAACAAAGCCAGAACTTCTCTAGATGCTTAATTCATGAACAATCATATATACAAAACACATATACAAAAACTACTTAAACCAGTTGTATGACTGAAGCAAATACATTACTTTATTTTCACTGGTAATGTTACTGCTATAAAGCATTTTACCAAATCAACAAATAAATTTTGCCTTACCTGCTCCATTGTCCTTTCAGTTTCTACTTTCAGTTAAATTACGATAATCACTTCTCATTCGATGACCTCATGTTTTTTATCGCATTTGGTCTATCATTTTCTTCTTTTTCACTTTACAACATGGCTGTTGTCTGTCAGGTTTCCAGAGTTGTCTCTGCGCAGGAGAAAATTGTCAACTGAGCAAAAGTAGGTGGGATTCAGTCTGCAATGCTAAAGTACACAGGCATTAAGTGACATTGGATCAATAATGTGTATGGTGTTTGCCAGATAGAGAGAACTAGTCAATACCTGAAGCTAGAACTTGCTTAAGATCAATAAAGATGGGCAGAGATCTCTGGGGCGATTATGTAATAGCTGCATTTCTACGAAAACCACCAGCAGAGGTCAGGAGAATACCAGACATGAATAGAGAAAGGAGTACAACCAAATGTGATGTATTTTGACTCACAATCGGAATCCTGTATTCAGTAGCTGGTCATACTCAAATGAAATGGTTGCAGTGTGAGACCCGCATCTGACTCATTATTAAGGCTAAGCCATTAAATGATCAGCTTCTGTGCCAATGTTAACTTGTCTTCAGTCGTGCGATACCATAACCACTCAGCCATTCACATCGCCTCATCCAACAATCAAAACTTGTGTGATCATTTAAGATAGCATAGTTTGCGACATTATCTTTGCCAATTAAATTCAAAGAATTTTTACAAGCTAATCCTTAATTTCTATAATTCTGTACTCATACACTAGTAATGCAATAAGGCATACAACATACAGCCATACTAATGCAAGCCAGGCAATGTTCAGCTCTAAGCACACAATAATTAAAATGTAATCTGAAAGTTGCTTTGTTCAATTGGACATTTGTCTACATGTGGAATATAGAAACAGATTAATAATGGGAAAAATGAGGGAATAATTATTGCAACTTTTTTAAAGTTTGTGTTTATTTTATGTAGGAAATACATTGATGAAAATTCTCGATCTGCAATTTTTGTTGCAAGCTTCCAACCTTCAAATAATCTAATAATGTAGAAATTGTACTGGCAACCTTGCACAACTCTGAAATTTACTTTCTATTGAAATTGATATATTTTGACGATCTTAATTTAACTGGCTTTTTTATTTAATTTGGCACAGTGCAAGTAACAAGTAGTATTCAGCGGCAGGTAAGGACGAGCATCGAATGTTCGAGTTCTAATATTCGAATCAAATTTGAATTATGAATTTAAATAATTTAGCACTTCAACTACACATGTTCTTCATCATTGAAACGTTTGAGAGATCACCCAATCTTTACAGTTTAGCTGCGATTTTTGTGCACATATTATTAGTCTTTTTATTCCAGAATAAAATCAAGAAATATGCATGATCAAGCTAAGACAGATCTTAATCAATGACTCAAAATTCTATATGAAATTCATTAAAACTGAATTTGAATTCGATTCGTATCCGAAATCTGGAAATTCGGTTTGATTCGAAAGTCACAAATTCGATTCAATTCGCATTCACTTTCTGGTAGGGAGGGAATGCGTGCACCTGGTAGCAGAGTCTTTTCAATGTGGATAGTTGTGACAAGTTCAAAATCATTATCAAGGTTAATCCTCTAAGATGCCAGGAGACACTGAACTGGCAGGTGTATCAGTCAGGCTCTAAGGAGGTTCTAGGTTTACAAAGAGTTCCAAAATGCAGTGAATAAAACAATAGCGAGGGCTCTGTTTGTGACTGCACCGTGTGAGTCTGCAGCACTCATCCACATGCCCTAACTGTAAATTTTTTAACAGTATCAAATGGCCACTCTAGTAATACGTCAATTATGTGGCATGTTTAACTTAATAGCAGTAAAAAGAGAGCCACGGACCTCAGCTTGGCTTTTCAATTGACTTACTGATTGAATTTATGTATAAAATGTGATGCTCATCACACATATTTAAACAATGGTACTACAAGAGAACTTAAAATTTACGAACTAATACAAAAAGGCGACATTAAGAGCTACAAAAAACAAAGTTAAAAATACAGTTATGGAGCAAGATGGTTTAAAGGATGGCATATACAGCAAAATAAAATTCACTTGTTTCCAATGTGGTTCCTAAATAGTGAACTCAAACTCCAGCTTAAAGATGATACATAAGAATACAATAGTGACCACAACTACAAACAAAAACTGGCTAAGTACACCTGAGAGGAACAGTATGATACAGGCAAACCAGATATCTAATACCTGCAAATATTAAAATACAACTTCTGGAATGAAATTTACGAAAAAATGACTAAAGTGAGATTCATCTACATTTTAAGTAAAGAGCCGAAGATTCGTTCACATGAATGTTAAAAAAATTAGCTTTAAGCTGCATTTTAAAACATATAAAGTTTATAGATCAGTTGCAATATCAGTTAAAACAGATAGTACTTATGAATACTTTAATGCAAGCTACAAATAAGACAAGTAGTAATATCAAAATTGACAATGGTAGTTTTGTTAATGACAGAAAAATATTAATTGCCTGTGAGATATTAAAAGAACAACAGCATAATTAGAAATGCAGCACTGCTAGAATGTAACGATATACAGTATTAGGAACAAATAATAAATAAAAATTAAAGGTAGAATGTCAAACTAGACACAAGTCAGTATAAGAACAATTTAGTTACAAAAAATTAAAATATACTTAACAGTAGCAACTTGCTGATTCTATTGTGTCTAGTATTATAGGAGTGCATATTTCTCAAAAACTGAAGGTCAGCTGCTAAATAACTGGGGCAGTACCATTCACCCATTACCCAGAACAAATGGCCAAAA
The DNA here is from genome assembly GCA_030141605.1 of Tubiluchus corallicola. Taxonomy (NCBI): domain Eukaryota; kingdom Metazoa; phylum Priapulida; class Priapulimorpha; order Priapulimorphida; family Tubiluchidae; genus Tubiluchus; species Tubiluchus corallicola. Next base: position 244,013 of record JAQGDQ010000335.1, read on the forward strand.
CATAAGTTAAATTGATTTGCACATCTTTTTGCAATTACACCAATATGCTTTCGAGCATCCATGTATAGCAGAAACCTAATAACTAATAACTATTCGTTGTGCCTTTGAGTTTGAGCCACTTAGATCAGAAAACTAACAGCAAACAGTATTGCTAAAGTGACACTGAATAAGGGCAGAAACTAACATTTTGGCTTTTATAGATAGAAATTCATTACTTAATATATATTTAAGCAACATTTTCAGGATGTCAGCTACGAGAACCACCTCTCAAGAGCTGAGCTAGAGTAATATCCAAGTGCTTAACAGATTTTTTGGTTTTCAAAAAAACGACACTTGCAATTCAGTACATTTATAATTTTTTTCTTTGGTCCAAGCAAAATAGACTCGGTTTTACTTAAGTGAAGCGAAAGACTGTTTCCTAAATCAAGCGTACAATCTGACATTAAAAGCAGAACAATTCATAGTAGAACAATTCATTAGAAACTGACAGTGATACCTCATGATAAGAATTCAAGCACGTGCTGTGCCCTACTGCTAGTTGGTTGACAGATTTACAATTCCATTACGTAAGTTTGGGTGGCAATTTTGTCACGATTCTTTCAGCGATGGCTTAGAATTTTGCGGTTTGGCAAAAAGGTGCTTATCATCTCGGTGAGAGCTTTATTCATTTTTAGGCTTTATATCGTCCGCTCTGCCAAAGCGCAGAAAGGAGCTACCACACGATGAATGCGTGAACTTGTTGCACTAATAACTTTCAAATTTCGTTTTATCAACTCACTTATGGAAGTGAGTTGGAAGGCACCAGGAATGGAAAGCACACCATAGTTTTCATCACAACGATTTCCACAACAGTTTCTTGTTTACTTTCACTGTCGTTGACACCTGACAAGTACGTGGCGCCATCTAGATTACAAACATTTTAGACTGCTGACTACTGTAACAGCTGACATAAATTCACAAACTCGTTATTTCAGTATATGTTACAGGCAATGTGTACAATTTACACATTTTGTAAAATTCCTAGGCATTTTATGTAATGCCTATGCATTTCGGGAAATGTCTGAAATAAATGTTTTTGCTGTGACTCTTTCACACTTTTTTAGACGCTTTGTAAACCTACAATAACAACGACAAATATAAAATGCTTAAAGCGTCTTTGAATTGAATTTTTCCCTAGCTGTTTTATACATTACCTAGTCATTGTATGAAACGCATAAAACAACTTAGCTAATGTACTAAACTACTGAAGCAAGCAATTCAAGTAATTTTATTGAGTGAGTTTTATTGGCGGTGGGTGCTACGTCACCATCTCTGACATGCTGTTCAGATCGATCTCTTTCCATACCGAGTAAGCCTGGGGCAGAATACATTAAAGTTCTTACGAACAATTTTTTTCATTAACTTGTTTGTGTGTAAGAATGTTCTTAACACTATGCACAGATTCATTAAGTTAGTTTTCCCGAAGATCAAAATTTTAAGAATTACACACTTTCCCTAAACAAAGTTTTGCATAATATATAATGCCCAGGAAAAGTGTAGAAGGAGCTATTTTAGACAGTTTACCTGGTTTGTTTTGGCATTCTATAACATTCTTAGACATTCTATAGCATCCCCTGTAATTTCCAACATTGCCTGTAACATATATTATAGACCTGATGTGACTTTTATTTCGCAGATGTTAATTTATAAAATGTGTAGTGCAATCCCCATAATTCGACATGTGTGTGTGTGTGTGTGTGTGTGTGTGTGTGTGTGTGTGTGTGTGTGTGTGTGTGCGTGTGTGTGTGTGTGTGTGTGTGTGTGCGTGCGCGCGTGTGTGTGTGTCTGTGTGTGTGTGTGTGTGTGTGTGTGTGTATGTGTGTGTGCGTGCGTGCATGTGTGCCACGCGCGACACCATTTTCGACTATCTACATGGTACCAAATTAAAGGAAGGGAGGAACGGGGCTCTATACGGGAGGCAAAAAACCTCCAAAATTGGCCTTTTTTGGCCGGTTTTCGATGAAATTTGCAAAACATATATCTTTTTTCTAGAGAACGTGAATGTCCCGGGCCGATTCCAGTAATGGTTGAATAGCCCATTCAACGTTGGGTGTATAGGCATAATTAGAATTTGCGGAATGGTCACGGTTTCTCGCAACGGGTATTTTTCCGGATCCAATCTCCCGTTTTCTCGAAATTTTGGCTGAACACCCTATAGAGTTTTAACAGTGCTAGGTAGTATTCTTGGAAGGAGATATATAGCTCCTTGGAAAGAAGAGGAACAGGGCTACATGATCACGTGGGTCTTTTTAGTCTAGCTTCCACAAGGAGGCGCGGTGACGGCTTGATTGCATTACTTCATCTGTTGCTCTAATCATCTATTGTAAACATAGAGCCTCTAACTTTTATTAGAGCATGCCACTGTTTCCTGTCTGCAGCTAAAATTTTCCATTCCTGTGATGCTATTGTTAGGTTTGGTTCCAGCTGTTGTAAATCTTTATTCATTCTTGATATCCAAATTGTTTTTGGTTTGCCTGGAGGTCGTTTAGTAGGTTTCAGTGCCTCGCTTAGTGCTAATCTTATCGGTGTTGCTTCTGGCAATCTCATTAAATGTTCTACCCATCTTAGCCTTCTGATTCTGATTCTTGTGCTTCAATGTTCTTCTTTGGTTCTGTTATAGCTGCTCATTTAAAATGATATAATATGGCCACTTTATTTTTAAGATTTTTTTGAGTAGGCCTCTTTGAAATACGTTTACTTCAGCTTCCTGAGCTGCAGTTAAGCTCCACATTTCACTGCTGTACTGTACATAAAGACTAGTTACATATACATTAAAGAATCGCACTCTTGTTGTGAGGGATAGTTTATTGCGGGTTAGGATTGCATTAAGTAGTAATACACATATCTATGGTTGATGGGAGGTTCCATTTCGAAAGAATCTCGATGGGAGAACTGCGGACGCAAAGCCATTGTCCTGACGTCATTCCATTGTACTCAGCCTATAATTTTGCTTCAGTAGAAGCTGCTGCTGGCTTTGGGTTGGATAAATTAATGAACCCTATGTAGGATTACAGGATGCTCACGCATTATTGACTATAAGTGGATTTATGCGTAAAATTTTTTGCGGAGGCCTTTGCTAGTATTATTATGAACTTTATAACATTTATAAAAAATATGGTAATAATTATGGTTATTGTTATAAATTGGTATAAATATGGTTATTGTTACCTGAAGAAAGTTTCTTTAACCTCGTACAACGTAATTTACTCAAATTTACGTAAATTTATTTTATCCATTAGCCTGTAAATAATAATAATAATAATAATAATAATAATAATAATAATAATAATAATAATAATAATAATAATAATAATAATAATAATAATAATAATAATAATAATAATAATAATAATAATAATGTTTGAATAATGACAACGGTGATGGTGATTTCAATTAGTCCAATTTTTGCAAAGTTTCCAGTTATTTTGCACCAGAATTCATTGACTCATTGTGCATCATTAGCATCCTCATACTTGCATCCATATTTGAATAAATTTCTGTCATAAATTTCGCTTGACCTGATGTGACTTTTATTTCACTGTTGTTAATTTATAAAATGTGCAGTGCAATCGCTATAATTCTATCATATAATATAATATTGTTGTTTGTTATTGTCATTTTTGTTGTGTGCTTATTACAATTTTATATCTTGAGTTTTGCTGTGCCCAATGAATAATTATAAAAAAAGTTGTGAATTTATATTTACAGATCTATTACATTTTACACACAGTCGGTTAACGGCAAGCTGAAATTAAGCACTCAAAAGTAGGACCTTTGAATATGACTGAGACATAAGTTGCAGAGCCACGACTAGGTGTGTAGGTTCATGTTCTTCCTCGACAACACTAATGGCAGGAATTAATGCGAACGGCTGAAACAGACCGGGCTCAGAGATAGACCGGCAGTCACAGCCGTTTACTGGGTGCTACAGAATACAGGCTTAGTGCTGGATTGTATTCTGTTAGCTATGTTGGCTTTGCTAGCTTGTTTGAAAAGTGATTTAAATGAGCCTAAATAGAGTAGTTGTAGATCAATTGGCGAGAATTGCACTATTACTGAACATGGCGTTACATAAAAATGAACAGAAGTTTTAATACGGTTCCTAATATTATATCAGATAGTCATCATTACTTTTAGATGAATATTTTTTGCCACACAATAAATGTTTTCTGCGAATTCTATGTTTAGGAATTCGTCTGCACCGCTTTTTTCCACCTCTTTCTAGTAGGTTTAAGCGAGTGCGAATTAAACGGCTTGCAGTTGCAGTTATGTGGACCTGACCTGTGTCTCTTCTGATTGGTAGTAATAAAGTGCTTAATTTGTGCACTTCTTTGGCCTATAGTTTATGCTGTGTTGTGTTACATTACGTTACGTTACGTTATGCTAATTTTGCATTAATGGAGTGGGTGCTGCTAAACTGAAAGTAAGACGTTTTTGTTGTCTTTTATACGTGCATTTTTGAAGTTGTCAAATGTAAGGTTGTCGATTATGCTCAGGCATTGCTTTTATTTTTATTTAAAGAAAATGTTAATTGAAGTAAATATTTTGGGCGTACTGTTAATGCTGGTGTAATTTTTCTGAGCATGTAGAAAACTGTCAAGCCAAAAGTTCATTAAAATTAAAAACTAAGTTTAAAACCTAGTCCTGCTACTATTATTGATTTAAGTTGTATTTTAACATCTTTGTTTAAAAAGCAACAACAAAGACTAGTCTGAACGAATATTTTCGTTTTTAAATTTTTGTCTTGTTAAATTTTCTGAAGACAAGCTTGATAGAAGACTAGAAAAACACGATTTTATTCTGCAAGCTATAATGGTAAGATCTGCAACTTTCAATTAACATTTTATAGTTTATAACGAAATGTTAGTTCAGACGTAAAGTGTATAGTTTTACACGTATACCGAAAATAAATAAAGAATCGGGTAAAGCCAACCGTCATTGGCAGCCGTGACGATGATTATGATATAATTATAGTGATCATTAGGACGTTAGCTTGTAGACTTTTGTTCTGTTATATCTCTTTGGCTTCGGCGACTGTAGCCAATTTTTTGCATGAAAGAATAGCAATATCAATAAGGAATTCAATGACCTCGTAAAGTGTTAGAATTGACAAGCCTATGTATAGTCCTAACAGTCCTCCTATATCGCCAGCCAAGTCTTCTTTCTTGTAAGCTAGTTCTTCCTTTGCTTGTTGTTGGAAAGCCTTTTCTAGCCGCACATGAAGACGACTGAACGTGTCCGGTGGAATATACCCAACAACAGGTTTTGATTCTAATATCGCGAAAGTACGATGTTTCGCGATAGGAAATTCCGGTATGCCACTGTACAGTGAGCCGTACGTTGGTGGTGGAGGTCTTTCATCGTACCTCTTTTGAATGTCGATGTTTTCGCCTTCTTCGACAAACTCTTCAAATACTGGGTCTACGACTGGGTTATCTTTCAGCGGTGATGTCGTAATGGCCATTTGATATTCGTGTTCCACGCAAGGTGGTGGGCAACGACAAATGTTCTTATCATAAGTTCCGTCAAGAACGACATCTCTCCAACATTTTCTAACCTGCTTGCGTTCTAGACACGGAGGTACCTCTGTGGAGTTTCCTTGCGTTCCGGCCCACACCAACCTTGAACTGACTGGGACGTCTAGCAGGAAGCATGAACAGTGGAGTATGGCTTTGTACTGAGCGCATGTTTTTAAACAGGAATGTACGCTATATCGAGTGCCATACTTTTCAACATAGACATCATGGTAACGTCCTTTCTTGTTTACCTCCTCATCTGTGATGCAATCCTGCTGTGGCCGTTTCATTCTTTCCAAAAGGGAAACCTGCAAAATAGGAAACAATCTATATATTCGTGACATCACCAATTTTGTAGCGTCTTGTGAATTTATCAATTAGCAAAAACACAGACATAAATTATTGAGTAAAGTTAGGTAGATAGTAAGTTGGAGTGTGAAGTTTTACATATAATATAGACTGTGAAGGAAGAATCTAAATAAACATTGTACAGTCGGATAAGTGGAGCTGTTCAACATAAAGCTGAGTAACACATCACTGAACATCAGCCTATTGATCAACATCGCTTTTATTTTCGCTGATTTTTGACACAATTGTCTAAAATCGTACTCACCATATTATGCGTGTTGAAGGGGGTAAAGCAGTCGTCCATTAAGACTCATTGCATGCAATCCCGGGTTTCTTGCAATGACCAAATTAGAAATACGTTTTTGCCAAAAACGGTCATTTAGAGGACCTTGTGTAGAGAAACCTTCGATTAGTTTGAATTTGGCGCCTAATTATATCATTTTTCAGGCTGTTTAGGCATTTTCAGTCTGATTTTTTAAATTAAAAGTTGCATAAATGAATGCAAAATATTACACACTGAAGTGTAACAGTTAAGTGAAATCATTGGGAAACAGAGAAGTGACAGACGAACATAAAATTGAGGTCTAGATGAATAAGTGGATAAACAAAGGATAAATGAATAAATGAAACAGTGACAACATTGAATAAACTTTTTGTGAAATCATTCAAAAACAAGCATGTAAGTGCATGGAGTCGAGGGACTAGACTCTAGAAGTACAATTGGATGAATGAGGTCATTGATGAATAGACAAATTGACGAATGAAATCACGAAAGAACAAATGAATGGGTGAAGTCATTTGTAAACAAACAAATTATTGTCATACCAAAAGAAAGAACATATAAAATGAAGCCCGCACGATCACTAAACGCTATGCTGGCTACTTAACGGCAAGGACGTTAACCCGATGCGGCATTAACAAACTTAAGTCATGCATGATTTACACCTGGCAAATGCACTTTTTAGAAGTAATGCTGACAGAGCTCTACAATGCTGGTCTTGCGATTACAAACAGAATTCACGGCTACTGTTATAAGTACAGTGCAGGCACATTATTAACCGTAAAAAACAAGTCTGTAAATCTACCCAATTCTATATGTTTTCTGTTGCTCTTCCTTTTTAAGGCCGCATTTTATTTGAGTTCAGTCGTAATATTGCCAAGGAAGAATGGCAGAAAAAATAAAATTCGCTGAGGTAGTCAAAACGGATGCAGAGAAAACTCTCCAGTGAATATAGATGAGTAATTTCCATTGACAAATTAATGTAATTTGTTGTGGAATTCATCTTCACGTTTGCTCTCAGTTAATTAATTTGCAGATCTCAGTGATATTATTACTATAACGAATACGAGCCACTAGTTTAACCCAGAGTGCTCCCTATTAATGTGATAATTCACAATCAAACAGCTTTCGGTCTTTCATATACAATGGAGTAGGCTTCACTGAGGGTTATTTATACAGATATTATAATTAAAAGATATGATGTGAATGACTAAAAACAGTGTAGCGACGTGCTGCTGCTTTGCAACAGAACCGCCCGTATTTCAAAAAGTTAATGATTCTTACCTAAATGGAATGTGTAACAAATATTTTATAGTTATGTGGTGTACTGGTGTTCTTTTTTTAGTTTACATAATTAATTGGCATTTGAGATGTTCATTCGGGCACAGGGTCTTCAAAAGAAACTTTGTAAGGCGGAGTAAGATTGCTTTCGCGAGCATGCTTCCTTTCGAAATTGAGTGTTCGTGGTCCATTTATTTGGGCCAAAGCTCTTAATAAACGCTTAATTATTTTTATGGTATATCACTAAATTTCTAGTTGTTGATGTTTCCTTTTTGTAAAGAAAGCGTGGTTATGATAAAATACCAATAGACATTTTTGGGTAATATCAATTATGCATGTGATTATCATGCATGCGTATAAGTGAGTCTATAAATTAATGGGCCCTTTCTGGCTGTATGGGCCCCGTACCAATGTTACGGCGATCCATCTTCTCTTTGATTTGAAAGCGGGAAAAACTGCAGCCAAGAAGTTCAGTACAATAAATTTTTACGAAAGCACAAAATCCCGCAATAATTGGTCTATTACTGGAAGTTCGCAAAAACGGATTTATATCAAATAAAACGTCAATTGCAGCGCAGATATACGTGCAGATATCGTGATTTGTAATTAATGTGATGTAATGGCAAGAAGAGATATGCCGAGTGTGACAAGTCAACTTCTTTTCCGGTTCGCCTTCGATTAAACTTAAAATATGAGCAATTGCCCAACAGTAGTGTACAAATGTAGCTGTCATCTCGCATGATTTCCCCGCAATCCGCCATACATGCTGTGAGGTGATAGCCGTTTCATCACGTGTCATCATGACAAAACTGGGTTTCATCGCATCACGAGTTGGTTACATGATCTGTACGTAAGAATCGTTCTGAAAGCATTCGTTCACCAAGATGTTTGTCATGAGAGTATAAAAAATGATTTCTCCTGTCATGCTATTATCTAGATCTACATCGCTTGCTTTGAACCGCCACCACGTTTTGTGTTACCAGTATGTAACTGTGTGTGTGTGTGTGTGTGTGTGTGTGTGTGTGTGTGCGTGCGTGCGTGCGTGCGTGAGTATACGTTGAGGACCCCAACCACTAGCGACCTAGCCATATAATTGTCATGATGTTCACCAAGATGTTTGTCATGAGAGTATAAAAAATGATTTCTCCTGTCATGCTATTAGATCTACATCGCTTGCTTTGAACCGCCACCACGTTTTGTGTTACCAGTATGTAACTGTGTGTGTGTGTGTGTGTGTGTGTGTGTGTGTGTGTGTGTGTGTGCGTGCGTGCGTGCGTATACGTTGAGGACCCCACCCACTAGCGACCTAGCCATATAATTCGTGTTTAATCATTACTGTTGTGCGGGTAGAAATTAAAAAGGTGAAAAACAAAAAATGCTAGAGAAGCGAGTAGATGAAAATAATTCCCACGATCTGCAACTTAGCGCCAGCGAATGCATTGAATGTCGTAACGGATTGATGTTGTCGGCTAGCTGAATTCGCTGCAGGGAGAGAAAATCATGCTCATCAGTCCTAGACTTTGGCGAAGCATGTGTGTGGTAAGAAAGGACTTGTTATGCACGCTACGGATCAAAGACGGAAAAAAAGCATTTTACCCTCCATATCGCTATAACAGGGAAAAGGAATACAAAGTAGACAGTGATGATGATGATGACGAGTACTTGAAAGCGGCAAAAATACCTAAACGAGTTGATCTCGCATCACCAGCTTCAGCTATGCAAACACAAGATCCTGATTTGATGGTACCTCCATGCGCATGCGTATTTCCTGGACAATATGCACGTGTATGATATCATGTGGGGTTATTACAAATTAATAATTTTATAAATTTAATTTAAACATTTGAGGATTGTGAAATTATTTTCTTAACTTATAATTTACGGCAGGAAATAGTGGTTTTAACATATTTTCACTTTTCAGTAAATAATGCTCAAGCTCACATAACCAAAGTACCAACAAATACTTTCTGAAATATATCAGAATTTGAATCTACTCTGTATGTGCCTTTCATAGTGAATTCATTTTGGCTTTTTTACCAGGTGTATGATTTTTAATTTCGATTTTTACAGAAATTGGCATTTTGATATCGATTTGTTTTACCCTGGCATGCGTAACTTATCTAGTGCTTTGATGCACAATTGCTAAAGCAAGCAACCTAATGAACTGCGGGACAAAATAAGCAAATTTACCTGCAACGAGATAATCATATGCGTTTCAGGTGGTAATGTTACTGCTCGTTCCATGTGAAACATTTGAGACGTGTCATGGGCGAAAATCCAAAACCCACGGTCAACCCTGTAGAAACAGAAAACATTGTAGTTCGTTCAGTAACCATGCAAGGCAAGAAAGTCGAGGCTGAGCAGATTTAGCTTTAGTAAGTGAATCTAATGTACTATGGCATAAATGTTATACCTATAAGCATAGCGAAAATAGGAGAAATTGAACTGTTAGCAGAGCATGCACGTCTGACAACGAAGTCTCTGATGACACATATTGAAATCCTGCTTGGCTGGACACAACGGAGAACATAGTACAGAGAGCTCTGTTACATTAGCTGACATGTAGGTTTCAGATCAGCGAACACCAAAGCTACAGACTCGTTTGAAACTTTGAAGTTGCACACAAGCAGTATTTGCAAAGGTTGATGCACGAAGCCATTTATCAACGTGTGAGGTGTTTACTGGGTCGCTTGAGCCAACGAGACGACACAAATGGAAGACAACATTAAACCATAAATATCACCACGAGCTATATCTCTAGGTACAAATTATTTCTACTGTTACTGAACATGCTTTCAGAGTATTCTAGCTTTGGAAAGCACAAAATCAAAACGTATAGCCAACCGCTAACTGTGAATGTGTGATTGATTATTTGAATGTCATATTTGTAATTTTTAAATGTTATATTTGTAAGTTTTGTCAAATCAACGACAAACGTTATAACTTGACTTAGGTACAACAACAACAACAACAACAACAACAACAACAACAACAACAACAACAACAACAACAACAACAACAACAACAACAACAATAACACTACAACGACAACGACGACGACAACAACAACAACAACAACAACAACAACGGCAGCAGTAACGACAACTTTGAAGAAGAGGATGTCATGTTTTGAAGCACCCAAACCAAGTTTGCAGTTGAAATTATGGCTAAAATAAATTTAATCCTTGTACTAAGACGTCACCTCGCACTATACTAAGAGTTTGAGTCCTCAGCGTCTTTACAAACCGAGTTAACCGCCTTAACCGACCCAAATGTGAATATTGCTTGATTGTTCTTTTTGGGGAGTGCTCTTTAAAAAACTTGAGGCTTCGAGGAATTGAAATGGATCATCACGAAGCTTCACACAAATATACAAGATCGACTTCTGCATCGACTGACGCAATCGAATTTTCGACCCGTTATTTTGAATTCAAGATGGCGGAGACAGCATTATTTTCAAAAAAAAACCAAGGTTCCATTAATTCGCAACAGATCGTTGAAACTTTATAGGAATATATTAGAACGCATTCCGCATCAACTGACCATTTTGAAGTCAAGATGGTGGCGATAATATCATTTTGAATAACTAGCCTGGCAGCCAAATTTTTTATCTCCAAAGAAAGTTGACGGAACTTCAGAAAGTGATGTTGGCGACTCTGGGAAATAAACGTAATTATGCAATCATGACATGGAAAACAAATGCTAATGCTAATAGTACGCTTAATCTTTGCATATAAAGTCCGTGTATCTGTCCGTCCTTTACCAGCCCACATTATGCAGCACACCTCCAAATGTAGTGTACCATAAGAACCGGTCCGACCCTGGAAATGCTTTAGGCTAATGTCAGTCTACCCACTCTCTCGATATGGCGGCCAAAATAGCACTTTTAGGACATTCTACTGTATAGTCTTCCACAAATTTAGTTATTTCGTTGAGTTTATTTTGATGCTTGGGCAACTGAGATACAATGCTTTTGCGTCCGTTTTTCGACCACCTTAAATTTTTTTAAGCACCGCTGACATCAGGAAGGCGTTTAATAGGTTTCATTGACCAAAAAGCAAACAAGCGTAGCATTTTGCAGGTTTCTAGCTGCCATCTTTAAATTTTTAAAACAAATGTAACATCTGATAGAAGTTAAATGTTTTTCCTGGACAGAAGAACACAGATTTAGCCATTTATAGGAAATCACTTGGATACTGGGTATTAAGAGATCTCATTTTTTGTGTTTTTGGTTGCTGTCTTGGATAATGTGTGTCATAACCGCTAACAAACTTGCTTTCGTTAAATCCGGTAAGAGGTGGAAAGAGGACCACCTATAGCTCCACGTCCAAGTGTAAGCTTACACCGGAAACCTATTTAAATATATATATATATATATAACATATATATATATATATATATTATAATTATATATATAATATATATATATAATCTTTATTTGAAATAAAAAAACGATATTCATAACTATAAAAGCATAAAAGAACATCGCAGCATGAGAATAAAATTCACACAACTGTTAAAGACAAATGCGTCCAGTGCTAACTAAAACTACTGTGCCAAAAATTTAAAACAAAATATACATTATAATGTTACACGCAATTTATAATTAATATCAGTAAGACAATATCAAAAATAATCTAGCACCTAAGCAATATCAAATTGCGAGAAAATCACGCACCATGGTAGTTGTTGTTGTCGTCGTCGTCGTCATCGTCGTCGTTGGAAAACCGCATTGGGAGTTCAGTTGAGAACTAGAATCTCAACAGAAGAACACTACCGACTAATATCACATACAAAAAGCAAGGAATTATAATTATAAAATGCGCTAACTGTTTCCACCCGCCATTCCGCCATTTTGGGTGGTGGCCTAAACTGTCATTAGCTAAAACCTAAAACCTATCTCGGGACCGTGCTGGTTGTTATGATACACCCTGGATACTATATACAGCAGAATGTCCTAAAAAGCTATTTTGGATGCCATTTAGGTTACCATATAACGGGGGGGGGGCGCTGACCCAAGTTGACATTAGCCTTAAGCGGGCCCATACTGGTTGTTATGGTACGCCACATTGGGGGTACGCTGCTGCACGTGGGCATGCATGTATATAGGACACAGGCAGATTTTCGTATTAATATATTCCTTAGTCGGCGGACAGTTGAATGGTGCCGCGGTCATGTTATACCGGTTTAGTGTCCTAATCAAGGCGCCTGTGCCCCGTTCCACATAATGAATTGAATTAAATATTTTGTGTACTGTAATAATGTTTGAATAACATCAGAAATTAAACTAAGAACTACCGAATTACCATGCAGAAAAAGAACGTGGCAGTATGGGAACTGGCGCCTCCTGAAGTCGAGTCGCGCTTGTGTTTGTTGAATTATTATTGAATTGAAGTATGCACTACGCATGTATAAGTAAAATACTTGGACATAAATTGTAATTGTCCAGACTATCAATACTAAAGCAACACGATTGATGACAATTTATATATCATTTGCAACAAGCAGTATTCTAAGATGAAAAAGCTTTTACGCCAAGATTTTTAAAATTAAGTTACTATTGCTTCCCAAGTTATGATTTGTAATATTGGCTCAAGTATGAAATACGCAGGGGGCAAAACGCCTCAAAATTAACGTGCCAGTAAAGGCAAGTTTGTAGTTGAAAATCGCAAATAAGCAGGCCCTCAGCCCTCCGCTTTCTCAGCCAAGAGCAAAGCCGAGTCTTTGTTCCTTGTAATGCTTTTTGGTTGCCTAGATCATCACTTGCTTAAATTTATTGAATTTTTTACCGTTTCAACGTAATACTTAAAGGAGAGATATTCAAAGATAGGGCGAAAGACATTCCTTTTATCGTGAAATACCATTCCCCAGTTGATTTCTATTATGCTTAATATAATGTTTCTGCATTGTGTTAGATTATTCTCTGTTAATCCCGCAAGTTTTGTGAAGCTCCTAATGGCAATAAAATTAACAGTAAAACAGGAAATACTATCTTTATTGCACCTACTTTAGAAACTCCTTCTCTCCGAGCTTACTTGCATTCTGGTACAACGAGTCTTGAACGTTCAAATCGAACACCACGCCACCTACTGCGTCTTCCAACGTAAGTGCTCGGACGGTCAGGTCATCTGCTGATGTCCAGTTAGGATTAAAAGTGAAGCAGTTGCCATATTTCAATGTCGCTGTTGTTGTGAAATGTTGGCTAATATTAAGTTTTTTCTGCTCGAAAAAGTTTAGGCCAGGAAAATACACTTGTTCCACAGATTCAGTTAATTGATGACTCAGCTCTATCCTTTGAGAATTATTCAATTTAAAGAACAGCTTTTCAATTTGTAAGTTGCTGAAGTAGTCCGTAGATTTCTCGTACAGTTCGCGGACAACCGTTCGTAATTTGGAATCAATAAAACGGTTTTTGTTGCAGATGGTAATTGCCGGTAGAGGCACCTCCTTGTAGATCTTAACCACCGATATTGTCTCAATTGGCGCGCTGAAATACTTTCTTACCTGGATTCCGCTCTGATATAGGAATACTGCAAGAGCTGATGAGACCAAAAAGCTCCATACAAGTTTTCTTCTGTTTGTCTTTGATCTTTTGATGTTGGCAATACCATGCATGGTCGTTGTTTCGGCTAGGTGGTCCAGTCGATAGCGAATAGACATCTCGTTTTCCTCTGGCAACCTTCCGTTCAAGCTTATGTGCTTTTCCAAGTCTATAATTTCAGGATGGACAGAGGCATTCATGATTTTTTAGCTGTTTATTTCATACTAGTTCAGTTTGCACATTTCAAGAAAAACGTAACGTAACAAGTGTTAGTTCTGCTCATGTCTGTCTGTCATTGAAATGTGTGGTTATAGCTGTGCTAATCATTTTAATCCCATAACATAAACACGGTTATCGAACATTCGTTTCAGCGAATCCTGATAATGTCATAAAAACATTATCTCTATCAACAAATTGGCCACATAGTCCGTAAGCCCGTTGTCTTTGTTTCGTTGATTTACTCATAG
>JAQGDQ010002380.1:0-127500 GCA_030141605.1 Tubiluchus corallicola
CTGGCGAACTCTACAATCAATTTCACTGCACGTTTTTTACACTGCTCCCACGTCCGAGACACCATAATTTTCAGCTAAATTTGCTAACAAATTTTTTTACAGCGCAAGGAAAGCTCAAACTGTTAAGGTTCTAGTTTTGTAGTTAATAAAACTATTTGTTTCAAGAATCCCCTTACAATTATTGTTGTGGTACCGAGCGCGGTCTATAGCCAATTTCATTTCACGTTTGCTCCCATGTCCCATAGATGCCGCCACAATGTATCTCCTGAAGCCAGGGCAGCAACCTCGACATCAGATAAAATTTCTAATAACTTTGAAATAACAATTTGAAGCGTTCGCTGTGTTGGCTTAATTGCTTTTTATTGATTATAGGTATATACGCGCGCGCTGTGAAGTTGTTTTGTTTGTAACAATTTCTCAAAAAATTTTACAACTTACCATCTGTACCGCGTTCTTTGGACGACTCTTGATGTCTTTGACTTTTTCATTGGCTGAAAATCGACAAGGAATTCCATTAACAAGCGATAAAATTATACTAGAACACACTTGAAAAGGTCATTCACACGGTACTGAAAGAACTACACATCAGAAGACAGCATGCGTTTAGATAAATGTTTAGAAATAGAAGAAAAATGTTTCCTTGTCAAAAAAATTTCGATAAGCAGTTTAATACATTGTGTAACACCAAATTTCACCATATTAGCTTATTATTTAGTTGTTGTACGCGTGTCTGACCATCAGCAATCAAGCTTACAGTAAAAAATTTATTTCGTTGCTAATTCTATTTATTTTTGCAGCATATTCTAAAGACCTGTTCTACAACAGTTTAGTATCCCGCTATAAAAAAACCTGCAAAATTAGGACCACTAGAAACAAACTGGCATTAAATTCAAGTCAAATCTAGTCAAAAATAGCCGTTAAATTTTCTTGCACTAGGATTTGTAAGGATTTTTTCAGTGCATTTACGTAGTATAGTCTCGAAAATTGAAATCACTAGAAAACTAATAATCCATATAATTTCTAATCCAAGCCTGTCCACTTCTTTCCTTCGACATCTGCAATTCAGTATTAACTGAAATAAATAATTGACTTATTTTCTGAGAAGAATTTTTTAAGCAAATAAAACATCAATGAAACGAAAAGGCTCCACGTATTGCTGATGAAAAGTAAATCTCAACTTACTGACTGCCTCAATGATGTCTGCCAACAACACTCCATCACCGATATCAGTCTGCAAATCATTTATCAACTGTTTATGTTTGGCTCTTTCCAAATAATGATTAGCCCAGTCTGTGTATATCTAGAAAGAAAAACATTAAATTACCACAAACAATACGAGAAAATATATTACTCATTGTTAATAAAATCTAGAAATAATTGGATTGAAATAGAAAATTAAAAGAATTAAGCAGGTGGATGTCGCACGTGACAAATATACTGATTTCAAAGGGCACAGCGCTAAAATGCAGAAACGACAAAAACTTGAATTTGAACGGCAATGAACGTTCAACAGTATAAGGTTCAAACGTAAACAACGCAAAAATATTCGCTATAATTCTGAACAATACGCTAATCAAAGCGTTAACCGGAAATTCTCTTTTTATTAGATAGAAGGCTTTGTAGAGTTCTGTTTTTCCTTATAAACTGTGTTATAGTTACAGTTATACGTATGGAGTTACTGAGTACAAAATATAGCTATTCTTTTTTCTCTTCTCCAGTCCACCTCCACACTCCACAGCCCCTAGGAGACACATTATCCCATTATTCCACGCCTTATCTAGTCATCCCACCTCATCATCACCAGGAGCGCTTAATGTGAGATAAATGAAATTCGATCCGGTTAATATTTTATGTATCTGCCCGGGCCGACATTATCTGATCACTGGATGACTCATCCTAAAGTGCTTCATTCTGGTCATGGTCCAGCTAACACACGGGCTTCACACACAATAACTGGGTTATGGATGACGCAACTCTCCAGGTGCACTCCATAGAATGCGGGGCAAAATTTATCCAAGTCACGAATTGGCTTCCCTTGTTGTAAAATAATAATGATAATGAAGAAATGTGGTGGTGGACAGCCAGGACAAAGAGATGAAAGGCGGCATGGCTAACACAAAGCCTCAGCAATTTACTAGTAATTTTAATCGATAGCGATATCGCTAGCAACAGCGCCTTTTAATTAACATGATGACATCTGTTGTTGAGAAAGGAGAAGCAGTATTAACTATTACACTTTAAACGGCAAAATTGGCATTCTTATTGTTACCTAGCAGGTGGCTCAGTGGCCTGAAAAGGAATATATCAGTAATCGAGCTTCTAACTATGTGAGGTATGAATATTCACTCATAATTCAGCAATGAACGGATTTTGTAACGTGCATGGCCAGTTAAGCCACTCAAAGTTCGCAACCGGTGTGGACACCACCCGTTCATCGTGTTGCTTAGTTTCCTAAAATACTTCATAACGAACTTGAGTAAGCACGATTTTTTTCAATATCGGCTAGATATAATTCTGTTAAGCATCATAATGCATAATTTAAAAAGTCTTGCACCGATTCAGAATACATTTGTTTTGTGTCAGGTTTAAAGTCTTGAACATCGTGACACCTGCATTTCTTTATTATTATTATTATTATTATTATTATTATTATTATTATTATTATTATTATTATTATTATTATTATTATTATTATTATTATTATTATTATTATTATTATTATTATTATTATTATTATTATTATTATTATTATTACAAAAATTTAAATTGATTTAATTCACAATTTACAATTTTATCACTTAAAGTCCACATAAAAATGCACCTAAAAACAAAATTATTTTTAAAATAAACCTAAGACATAAATACATCGCTACACGTTAAAACCTAAAACGAAAATTACTAAATTGCAATAAAACAGAGCTTGCAAGCATCAAATTACACCAAAAACACGCTATTTACATTATTACGGTACAAGAAACTATGCACACCTAATCAATTCACTAAAATAATGACGAAAGTAATCACAAATACATTACAAGGACATCGCTCGGAAGACTATACCAGCCAAACACGCCTATGTAATCTAGTATTCAGGTTTATTGCTCTTGGAAAGTGTAGTTCTATAGTTCTAGTATAATATTAGTATAACGTAATAACATTAAACATTTAGATTTCTCAAACCAAGTAAAATATTATGTAAGAATACTACTACTTTTTAATTTTTTGTTAGTCGATAACTCTTGCTCATACTTGTACCGCGTGGCTCTGTAATAGATATACTGAGATATTAAACACCAACGTTATATGCGTATTTCCTGCTGTAAAATATTTACAATTATTATGTATTTTACAGACGTATTTTTGTAACTGACGGTGTTACGCTAGGTTATGTTATCTTACGTTAGTTGTACACCTATATTATTGACTGAAAATGTTAATTTGTTAAGAAAATATTATCACAGCGAGACACCTGATAAATTTGGTACATAATGGCAATTGTTTGAGTTCGTGCAGGTAGAATTGTGGTGGATAAGTGAATCGGGCAGCCGATGAGTCACCTCTTGCCTGTAATGCTCACTAGGATTGTAAGGTGAACAGATTTCCCCTTTACGTTACAATCTGACCGTTCACGTGATATCATTTATATGTGAGTTCAATTAATTCCACTAAAACACTCTGAATTCGGAATGATATAACCGTGTGCTATGCAATTAAATATTGATTGTTAATCTCTGTGTACCGCTAAAGAAATTATTTTTTTGGTAAATTCAGCCTACTACAGACAAAACTTAAAGCATAAATTTTGCTATAAACAATTTAGGATTCGATGTGTTTAGCATAAAAAGGGTTTGAGTCATTATATCCTCCCGGAAATACTAACACGTATAGCTAAGTTATGTATATCTTTCGGACGCGGCATTATTGTTCAGCTCTTGTGCATTAAATTGTGCACTATATAAAAAGTAGCAGAAGAAGGCTTCAATAATGCTTTTTCTGATTTGCTAGAACATTCATATCATTCTTTATCCCCTTTTCTTTTTAACTCGCTTGCGATGTCGCTTTCTTTTTTTCTTTCCTTCTGTTTCTCTGTCTCTTGTAAGTTTCGCTAAAACAATTCACGCATTCCATTTTACACTATTGAATTTTTTTTAAATTGCACAAACAACATACTGTAACTATTACTCCAGCATTTTGCGTGATAAGCAACCATGAAAATAACTAATGCAATTTGTGTCTACCGAAATTTTTGTTTATGCATTAATAAGTGATGCTTGTGATTATAATTTATGAGCTATTTGGAAATAGCTTGAGTCATGCGGTTGCCAGGCCCTCCTTACCATCTGCTCAGGGGTTTCCTAAAATGCAGAAATGCGTTTGATTGCAAATGTTATTTATTTGTATTCCATTGAAAGTTATAGCTTCAAGTGCTTAAAAAATTAAAATGTTGAAGATCTATCCAACATTGACTAAATTGTTGTTGTAAATCGTTTTGGCGCAGTTATTGATGAGTTTCACGCTCCTACAATGCTATTGTACAATCTTACGCGCTACCTCTGGCTTCCCTAATGAATCGAATTTGGACAAGATTAGGGTCAGACATGTAATGGGTGACTCAAAAATGTTGCGCCAAAATATCTTGCCTATAGTTACGTTTTGCTACACGTGACAATGGTGTTAAAAATTTTCTCAAAAAATATGAAACACGTCAGTTGTTCAAGGATTGTAAAACAATTACAACACGTTATATTCTAGTTGGTTAGTTGATGGTCAACAGGATCCATGACTCACTGACTGACTGAATACAGCCTTTTATAATTTGCTAATTAATTGCTTTATCGGCAAGTGATTAACTCACTGATACTGATGGAAACTCAACTAACTTACCTTGTCAAGCTGTTTAGCAGCCTCATTGACTGAAAAGTTATTTGTTGTATTTTATATATTTAATTGTTTAGCTAACTTCCTGGCTGAACCGATCGACCAACTGACTGACCCGCAAACTGGCTTGCTAACAAATTCATTGACTCTTTGGTTTACTGCCCGACAGGCCACTTAACCGTCCGATTAACTGGGTTCTACACGGAAGCAGGTCTGTGAAAAATATTGCTGCAGAGAGTTTTGTCCACTCTATCTACAACTTTTTCCGTTTAAATGTTAGAAGCTACCACTACCTTACTGCCGTCTAACTCCTGTTTTGCTGACAAAGTAGCTTCGTGTTGATACTGCAATAATTAGTTGTTGCAAAATGTAAAGCGAAGTTATAACTTCAGGGTTAGCTTGCTCTTCAGTGTTTTCATTATTTATTTAATCTAGTTAATTGCTGAGGCTTTGTGTTGAAGCCATGCCGCCTTTCATCTCTTTGTCCTGGCTGTCCACCACCACATTTCTTCATTATCATTATTATTTTACA
The DNA here is from genome assembly GCA_030141605.1 of Tubiluchus corallicola. Lineage (NCBI taxonomy): Eukaryota > Metazoa > Priapulida > Priapulimorpha > Priapulimorphida > Tubiluchidae > Tubiluchus > Tubiluchus corallicola. The sequence continues at coordinate 5,411 of JAQGDQ010002380.1, forward strand.
ACAAGGGAAGCCAATTCGTGACTTGGATAAATTTTGCCCCGCATTCTATGGAGTGCACCTGGAGAGTTGCGTCATCCATAACCCAGTTATTGTGTGTGAAGCCCGTGTGTTAGCTGGACCATGACCAGAATGAAGCACTTTAGGATGAGTCATCCAGTGATCAGATAATGTCGGCCCGGGCAGATACATAAAATATTAACCGGATCGAATTTCATTTATCTCACATTAAGCGCTCCTGGTGATGATGAGGTGGGATGACGGGATAAGGCGTGGAATAATGGGATAATGTGTCTCCTAGGGGCTGTGGAGTGTGGAGGTTGGTTGGAGAAGAGAAAAAAGAATAATTATATTTTGTTACTCAGTAACTCCATGTCTATAACTGTAACTATAACACAGTTTATAAGGAAAAACAGAACTCCACAAAGCCTTCTATCTAATGAAAAGAGAATTTCCGGTTAACGCTTTGATTAGCGTATTGTTCAGAATTATAGCGAATACTTTTGAGTTGTTTACGTTTGAACCTTATACTGTTGAGCGTTCATTGCCGTTCAAATTCAAGATTATGTCGTTTCTGCATTTTAGCGCTGTGCCCTTTGAAATACATATATTTGTCACGTGCGATATCCACCTGCTTAATTCTTTTAATTTTCTATTTCAATCCAATTATTTCTAGATTTTATTAACAATGAGTGAGCTGCACTCATAACAGCCAAGGCAAGATTTTTCTACAGCGTCACTTAGTGGTAAAAAATAGACCACTAATTTTTAGCTTTGAATAATATATTTTCTTGTATTGTTTGTGATAATTTAATGTTTTTCTTTCTAGATATACACAGACTGGGCTAATCATTATTTGGAAAGAGCCAAACATAAACAGTTGATAAATGATTTGCAGACTGATATCGGTGATGGAGTGTTGTTGGCAGACATCATTGAGGCAGTCAGTAAGTTGAAATTTACTTTTCATCAGCTATACGTGGAGCCTTTTCGTTTCACTTATGTTTTATTTGCTTAAAAAATTCTTCTCTGAAAATAAGTCAATTATTTATATCAGTTAATACTGAATTGCAGATGTCGAAGGAAAGAAGTGGACAGGCTTGGATTAGAAATGATATGGATTGTTAGTTTTCTAGTGATTTCAATTTTCGAGACTATACTACGTAAATGCACTGAAAAAATCCTTATAAATCTTAGTGCAAGAAAATTTAATGCCTATTTTTGACTAGATTTGACTTGACTTTAATGCCAGTTTGGGTCTAGTGGTCCTAATTTTGCAGGTCTTTTTATAGCGGGATACTAAACTGTTGTAGAACAGGTCTTTAGAATATGCTGTAAAAATAAAGAGAATTAGCAACGAAATAAAATTTTTACAGTAAGCTTGATTGCTGATGGTCAGACACGCGTACAACAACTAAATAATAAGCTAATATGGTGAAATTTGGTGTTACACAATGTATTAAACTGCTTATCGAAATTATTTTGACAAGGAAACATTTTTCTTCTATTTCTAAACATTTATCTAAACGCATGCTGTCTTCTGATGTGTAGTTCTTTCAGTACCGTGTGAATGACCTTTTCAAGTGTGTTCTAGTATAATTTTATCGCTTGTTAATGGATTCCTTGTCGATTTTCAGCCAATGAAAAAGTCAAAGACATCAAGAGTCGTCCAAAGAACGCGGTACAGATGGTAAGTTGTAAAATTTTTTGAGAAATTGTTACAAACAAAACAACTTCACAACGCGCGCGTATATACCTATAATCAATAAAAAGCAATTAAGCCAACACAGCGAACGCTTCAAATTGTTATTTCAAAGTTATTAGAAATTTTATCTGATGTCGAGGTTGCTGCCCTGGCTTCAGGACATACATTGTGGCGGCATCTATGGGGCATAGGAGCAAACGTGAAATGAAATTGGCTATAGAGCGCGCTCGGTACTACAACAATAATTGTAAGAGATTCTTGAAACAAATAGTTTTATTAACTATAAAACTAGAACCTTAACAGATTGTGCTTTTCTTGTGCTGTAAAAAAACTGTTAGCAAATTTAGCTGAAAATTGTGGTGTCATCGATCTCGGACGTGGGAGGAGTGTAAAAAACGTGCAGTGAAATTGATTGTAGTGTTCGCTAGGGGTGAGCATTCTCTACCAGAAAGCGAATTCGAATCGAACCGAACTTCCGTGTTTCGAATTCGAATCTAATTAGAATTGAGATTGAACGATTTTCGATTAAGTTTTCGAACCACCAGTAAAAATTAGTCTTACAAAGGTCATGCATATCACTAGATTTTGTTCTGCAATAAAACGACTAGTAATTTGCTTAAAGTTGTGCGCAGAAATCACACTAAATTATGCTAATTGCACGATATTTCAGTTTTAGTGATAAAGAACATATGTGATTGAAGTGCTGAATTATTCGAATCTATAGTTTTGGATTCGAATCGAGTTCGAACTAAAAAAACTTGTTCGAATGGAATTCGAGTGTTCGAATTCGATTCGAATGTTCGAACTCGAACGTTCGATGCTCACCCCTAGTGTTCGCTAGGTGCCATAATAATAATTGCACGAGATTATAACCGAAGCAACAACTAAGCCAAAGGTTTCCCAGAATGAAAGAGGGAAATTAATGGGGTAGCTTGCATCCCCTCGGTGAAGTTCCAATTAGGGGGTCTGCATTGGGACCTAAGCTCTCCCAGCGGGGTTCGGAATCGCGAACGCCAATGCCCTTTTTCTGAAATCAAGGAGATTTTGGAAGCATTTGGAGACAATTATAAAGCAATTTTTTACAAGCGTTGTCCAAGTATATTTTTAAAGTTTATTACACAATCCTCAAATACTAGATTTTAGGTTTTGGAAATTCCTAATATCAACAAGCCAAAAGGCCTCATGTTGTGTGGAAAACTTCTTAGCCTTGCAAAAAGCGCTTACTGCCATTAAAATTACTTCAATGGTAACAAAATTTACTTGTGTGATTATTTATTGATTATTAGTTATAAGGTCACATATCACTCGTTAATGTTAAATTTATAACAACGTTGAATTTGCGCTAATTGAGAATTCCTGTTATTACCGTTACTATTAGCTTGGCAAACTCGGGCAAAGTGGCCATTTTTTAAATTTTAAATCAGTCAATTTCACTTATTCTATTAACATTTTAAATGCGGGAAAAATAACTCGAGAGCGGATTGTCAGTTGCGCATGCGGATCTGGTAGGCTTGTTAAGCTAAAATTTGGCAGTTCAAACTTCTCTTGTGTTTTACAAAAACTTGTTAGCCTATATAATTAAAAATTTAAAACACATTCGACCTTAATGATATATTGACGTATGCATCTTTTTGCGCTTAACACAGGTAAGCCACTGGGTATAAATTTGCAGTTTTGAGTGATTTGTTAAACGATAACGTGGTCTGCGCGTATAGCAATGAATGCCGTTTCCCATCGGGAATGTCTATAGAAACTTTTTTATGTCACTGTTAGACCGAAAATCTCCATACTTTATGTGCTGTGTTAGGTGTTTAACTTTTTTATTAATGGTAATTTAAATGTAGAATAAATCACGTTTCAAAAATTTTAAAAGCTAATATCATGCTTGGAAATTGTCTGTGTTTTTTCGTCGTTTTAGATTTTAATCATGTTTTGCTTATTTGTTTTTTGCTTGCTAAATTTATTACCATTGTTAGCCATACGACCTAGATGAGTTAAATTTAAAGGCTCTCGTAACTTGTCCGTGGCTGGCAATGTGGAACTGTAGTAGCTTTACGAAAAGTTTTCGTAACCTCTTTTTGATCCCATGGTGTACAATTCTTTACGCATGTGCAGATTGTTAGCCACTCTGTGTGAGTTCGATCTTACGCATTTACATGCCTTTAGTTTTCTAAACTGTGTAGTATCTTGCTTACACTAGAAAATGTTTACACACGTGTGAGTTCTACCCATGCTAAGCATAAACCGAACATTTTTTCCTCAATTAAATACCTTCGCGCACGTGGAAGCCAGACAAGCATGGTCTTTGCATTTCTCAGTGTGAACGCGACCTTAGCCAGATGGGAACCAATAAAAACACGTGGTAGCGATTGTTTTAGGCTCCAAAGTGAGATTGGTTTTTCGCAGTTATAAATACCTAGACTTGGCGTCGTTCTACGCTCAATACACCATACACACAATGATAATGTGTCACGAGTACTGTGTACAAATGTCATATATATCTAAAATGTATTCTGCTCGCAACGTTCACATCATCTCTGCGCATATTTTCGCTATTTGAAGTAATGGCCACTGAAAAAGGCCCTTCTGTTACTGAAAAGAGTAAGGGAGATAGGTAGGTTGAGGCATCTTACTTGCTCAGCAGTGAACGATGCATGGTTTGTCGGCTAGGATTCATCTTATACACCCTTCTTAATTATTGTTGGTTGTTTTTATTCAAAATTTAGACAGGAAAGCAGGAATTGAACAGGTGCCGAAGTTGACCGTGTAAGCACTTGTTACACAGCTGACTGATCTACGCCGCTTTTGATGTATATCTAGAAACATGTTCTATTAAGTTCTGCTTATACAGTTTGGTAAAACTTGTGGCACTAATGAATTTTTTTCATTGAATTATTAAAGTATGTGTAATCTAATCTATTTGTTCCACGTTATGTAAATTTTTAATTATTACGATAATAGCAACCAAGCAAGGGATTAATAGTGGCTTCATTAATAAATTCATTAGGTTCAATGACATCAAATTAATTTTCTATGTGTTTTCAAGCACAGACCCACATGGAAGAGGTCCAGCAAACGTCTCTTTACATTAACTGTGTAGAATGTGCTCAATATGCAGCTTTTTCGTGACTTTTGATTTTGTTAATTGGTAACGACATTTTGATTTTCGACATTCAACAATGTCCCACATAGTCGACTTACTGTATTTGTATGCCCAAATTTAGATTTTTTTAAATTACTTGAGAAACATGTAATTGAAACCGAGATTCACAAATCGTGCATCAGTGAGCCAATTGTGACCCTTCGTGTTAAATTTGTTTTTGTAATCATTGTAAAAATCCAAACTTGCGTGTGTGGTGTCATTAAAATTAAAGCAAACCTGGAGGTCAAAAACTTAAACTGTAGGTCAAAACTGTCTACTCGTTAAAATTTGGACTGGAAACGTACTATTTTTTCAAAAATGACTTGCGTCAAAGAATTATTACCACGCAAACACAATTTCACGTTCGCGCCACTACTTCTTCGCTGTTACATGCATTTCGCCTTTCGCTAGTTAGACGGGTACTGGCGCCTGCATTTCGGAAACGCGTTGCACAAAAACAGGTGCTGTACCTCTCAGTTCAGATGTACACGTTCAACAGCTAATGCGTGAGCACAGCTGTAATATTGAAATTTTTTATCTTAAAGCTTGTCTAATTTTAGTACAACACACTGAATATCTTGCAGTAGCACTACACTTCAGTTTTCGCTTTCGGAAACATGTGCAACACGCTCGTGGATTATTTTTGCTGTTGAAAATTATGTTTGTTTGATGTCATCAATGGTTGGGGTTAATTAAGTTTTTTTATCTATTATTTAATTATCAGAAACGCTTTTGTAGTATTATTTGTGTTAAAGTGTATACTTTTTATCGGACTTGAAAATAGGTAGTATATAAAAAAATCATCCTGTCTTCCTTTAAGCATTTTGTTTTAAGGAATGTAGGCTCTGTAAAAATTCTCAGTTTTAGTACAAGTACACATACATTGCAGACATTGTGTTTGAATGAAATCTATGCCTTTGCCTAAGTGGGTGCTGGCTGTCATTTTAAGGATTTGTTTTCCTCATTACTAATGAGTTTCTCAAATACACATACTCTAGAAAGACATTTATACTTAGCGTTTGTATCAACAATTACGTACATTGATCAGATTTTAGTAAATTTCGCGAGCTGTTAATTCGGACTGTTTGCCTTTGTGGTCTCAACCAAATTTCATCTATTTAGTAGGAGAAATTCACCCGTAGAAGAAAAAATAGAGTGAAAAACTGACAGAGATATAAGAAATACATGAATTAATAATATGGTAGAAAAATCTCTTTGATTTCACTATCATGCACATCGTGTTGCCGTGTGACCTATATAACTATTTTCTTGCTGCCTTAAATACATTGCCATGATGTTCTTAACCGTGTTTTGTATTCTTTTGCATGCAGGAATTCCAAGTTTGTTTAATTTTCCAACGCTCGCTTGAAAATAGAAAGTTTTATAGTTTATGCAACAGGTTCACGTTTTGTAATGACAGGATGTTAGGTAACTTTACACTGAAATTAGCAAGCTAAGTGAAATCCCCAGGGTGTTATGGAATTCTTTGATACTGATATATTCCAGACGCAATAACGACATTCTTTAGAAGAAGAGGCAAAATTCAGAAGATGCTAAAAATCTGTCGCTGTCCACTATTTTATGATGAAAATATGAGGCGCTGTTTTTATAGTTTTCGGTGCTATTTTATGTCAGAGTCAGCTTATATTCGAGATTTTACAAAAATGTTTTTCTAAACTATACTGATAAAACTTCGTAGAAAAAATTAACATTGTGTTTTTGTTTTCGTAAAAATGGCTGTTTTGTAATTATAAGTTTTCTCCTTCAACGACAAGATTTAATGAAGTGTGTGTCATCAAAACAAGCATTAGAAGAAATTTTTATATTAATTATATATATCGAAATATTATTATAAATGAGTTCAAAGAATGAATAAGTTGGACTGAACAGAAGTTAGACCATTAACGAGGCTAAGCACTTCCGCTTGCCTTCTAGACCGCATTTAGTTGCATTTCTGCTTGCCATTTTCGCGCCGTTGGCTGGTCATTACTACTCTTGAAATTTACATCATTTCTCCAGTGAAACTAAGCACTGTCCAGATGGCTTCAAGGTATAGTAGACATATAAATCGTTTGTTCAAGTAACTTAGAGCCTTGCAAATAGAAGAGCGTGAACCGTTGTGCCAGACACCGCCAGTCGATATTGTGTTTGCCCTTTTCATTAATTTCGTTCTTCTACACTTCACGACTAAGTAAATACCAGTATTTGTGATTTGATTAAGTTGAGACTACTAAATTTTTGAAGTCAGCACACACACTTATAAGGGCATAGCCTTATCAGGCTTGTGTCGGCTAGGTGAATGATGTAAAAGTGGTAATTCCATGTGGCGCACAGTACATGCAGTAATATAGATAGGCTTATATGTTCTATATCTTTCAACTTTGGGCAATTCTTTTATTTAACGTTGTAGAGTATATTTTCACTAATAACGTGAGTTCATTTATGGCCTATAATGTAATGAACGAAGTAATGTTGAAATGTTACTGAGTTATCCGTGACCACATTTGAAGGTGTGAAAATGCCAAATTTAAATATTTTTATATTTAAAAATTTAAAAAAATATATATCCAATGTAAATACGTTGAACATTTTTGAGTTAATAAACTAGTATTAGTAGCAATGCAGCCAATGCTTCGTTGCAGTTTCACGGCGAAAAAGAAAATGGGCGCCAAGTCAAAATATGGAGTCAAAATAAATCTCTTAATAACGATACTACTTTACTAAGCTTTTGCTTCGCAATTGTGCGTAACACTCTAATTTATTGACTGTAATAATCCTTACAAAAGTCGTTTCGGTTTCTATAGGTTGGAACATGCTCAGAAACATCTTACTCTAGTTTCATTTTAAAGTACCAGGGGTTCAACTTTTTAATGGCTTCACCAAAGTCAACTTTCCCTAATTTATGTGGAAATCTTTTTAATGGTTTACACGCTCACTTATCTTTATTTCATTGAGATAAACCATCTAGCATCAGCAAAAAATTTGACGCATGGCTCACATTAACCACAGTCGGTAGATAACTGTGCATTCTGGAGTAATTGCAATTGGCCATGTGTTGCAGCCTCAACAAGCCAGGGCTCACACAGAAAGAAACCCAGGGCAGGGTGAAACCATTGCTACATTAAGGGGTGTGTGATATTTGTGGTGTTAACTGGTAATCCCTTAATAGTACTTACTGGCGTCGTTACTGTGCATTAGACTTTCGCTAAAATCTTTTATTACTTTAACCTACTATATAGATTATTTAGGATCATCATAATTATCGTGACATAAACCGGAAACTTAGTTCTATAGGATTGATGGCTCGCTTTAATAAATCAATAAGATAAAGCAAATTAGTTGATAAAGTGCGTCGAGGATTTATCGAAATTGGTTTAAAAAGTTATGTTGCAACAAAATCGGCGTTCAACGGTAAAGAATTAGTGAAAATGTGAGAGAAAAGTTAGTGCAAAAAATCACATTTTTATTGCTTCTCTTGAGAGCTATTCTAAGCCACTTCCTGTTATTGAATAAAATACACGTACGTATAATTCTGCCAATTGAATTGCGTTTCTGATAACACTGAACTGCTCATCAATATTTCTGTTCACAAATTATGATGTTTTCGTCCGTTATTATGCAGTTTAGCTTTAAAAGTATTATTACTTTTCAGTTTGTATACTTTATTTGTCATTGTGGCATGGTTAAAGAAGCCTCTCTCCTTTCCCCAGAAAACGAATCATTATTATTATAACTAGTCGCGTGTCAGCCATGTGGCAAGGTTAAAAGTGCGTTTCTTTAGTGTCAGCTTCGCATTTCCCATTGGGTAAACATGCCTCTAAAATATCGCCATCCAATGCAGAAATGCATTTTGATGGCAAGTATCGAGTTCACCTCGAAGACCATTTTGTAAGCGATATTGTTTCCTCCAGCATCTGCGTTGTAACGGCCTAAAACTTTTTCAGCTCATACATAAAAGGCTTAACTGAAAAGTCACATTATAGAAATAATTTACTCTAAATATATAATGATTTTGATTTTTGAAGTCAGTAAACCTTTTATATACATGCTGTTGCTATTACTGTTTTTGTGGTTGTTCCTGCTGCTGGTACTGGTGCTGGAGCTGTTGCTGTTGCAGTTGTTGTTGCAGTTGCCGCTGTTGTTGTTGCTGCCGCTGCTGCTGTTGTTGTTGCCGACATTGCTACCGATGTTATTATTGTTACGGTTGTTACTGCTATTGCTGCTGTTGTTGTTACTACAGCAAATTACATTACTTAATAAAATAGTTCGTTATTTGTCTTGTAGTTTTAAAAACTGCACACCATCTTGGGAACCATAAACTTCTATGGTCCACTTCGGTCCACTTAGTTGAGCTTTTTTATCCCACCTTAAATCGTGGACATCGTCCATTGCAGCAGTATTTTCAAAACCTGTGGAAACAGAAATCTTCGAAGCTATGCATCTACATCATATGTGGAACTTTTTCTGAAGCAGTTCTGGGGATATTTCTGTTTATTGCAGAAAGTTTTTTGATGGAGCTTATACCATCATTTAGTGTACAGTTGTAAAAAGTTGTAAACCGTTTTGCGGTGGAAACTCATAAACTTATGTGCTTATGCTGCTCACCACTTAGCGTTCGACGCATCGGTTCATCTTAGAGACATAACATCAACATGTCGCTCACAAAGTTCTTCACTTAATCAAAACAAAGAAGTACATGCCAAGAGTAACGTAACCCTTGAAATGAAGCACTGAGCGCGCCGGACTAGATCCAAATTCCTCAGACAAACTCCGTAGGATAACGTCATGTATGGAAACTTTTTGATTTTTGTAACCAGATAATGATATTAATTAATGAAAAATTAAAGAATTAATGGTATAATCATGAAGTAGTGAGGCAAAAAATAGGCGAATTTGTTGTAATACTTTTCACAAATCACTTATATTTTAAGTACCAGCAAACACTTTATTACTTCTGGCTGGGCCCACACGCCACATGGCCAGTTTTATTAGCCCTTGACAGAAAAATTCCGCATAAAGAACAGAAGACCACGTGGCTACTTTTAGCAACATTTATTACCAAAAAAACATGTTGCAAAGGAAAGATGTGTCGGACTGCTGGTGCTTCTTGTTAATTAGCAAACATTTTTCGTCTTTGCTGCCAGCTTACCTTTGATGGTTATGACCGCTATGGAGGCTTCTTAAAAGCTTTATGCCAGTTATAGTAACCTGCTAGTAGAAGCTGCAGTACTTTTAACATTCACAGTAAATTATTAATAACCATCGTGCGCATTATGATTCGTCTGCTAAAACAAAAGTGCGCAATATGAATTTCATGCAAAAGCTCAGCATGTGTTTGTTTATTACTAGGCTAATGAGTATTGATCTCACTATTCTCACAGCCGCCGGTAGAGGGCTTTCGCGCGCTGCTCACAGCTGATCGATGAGTCAGTTCTTGACAACGTCACTACGCGTCATCTAGCTGCATCCGTGAAGGAATGAATTCACGAACAGTAGCTACTGTACGCAGCGTGTGTAAGGTGTTGTGATATTACTGTGATATTTTAGTGGGCTTTGCAGCACTTAGAGCAAAACAAAGTGAGTAGTGATTTATGTCATCTGCAGCTAATTTATTAACTAGACCTGTTATGTATTGTATTTACTACATTGTGGAGTCTAAGCTCGGCGTTACTAATAACAAACCGGTGGAGGCTGACGCTCAGTTAAATAAACACGGTCTGCGTGCAGTTGTAGTAATGTTAATTTAATTGATCAGAAAATGAGCTTGAATGTGGCAGTCTTTATTTTAGTGTTGCATTAATAATACTGCAGTTAGTAAATATTTATAATTAGTAGTAATTCACTGCACTTTTATATTAGTAGGCCTATAACTTGACGGAATACGTTCAAAATTCGGCTAATTTTTAGGTAGACATTGATCAAAGGAACTCGAACTTGGATTTAATTTTTGCTCATTGCTCGCGATAAGACCTAAGTGGGTGTCGTGTGCTCTTCTATGCCACTTAGCTGCTGTAATCTTATCAATAAGATTTAGAGGTCTGAACCAAAATAATCATTGTGCTACATTAATAATTGTGTATATATATTATATCTACCGTACAGTTATAGTTGTTGTAGCTAATGACTAGCATAGATTATCAACTGATATTAATTATTAAAATCAATATTGTTTGGCTTTATTGCCATTGTCGACTGTGTACAGGTGTTCTAACTTATTTGCACTGCAAAAGAAGCAAAAAGCATTTTTGCTTCGCACTTACTGGTGCATTATAGATGGGTAGGCTTTTTAACAGGCCTTTCACTCCTTCTCATACATGTAATTACTGCTAAATTTTTACATTTTTCACTTGAAACCAACGCATCAAACTCATATATGAATTGTACTAGAACAGAGTGGTCCTTATTAAATTTTAACACTGCAAATGTAATTATAATACCTGTGTGTAATCATCTGCAGCAAAATAAAACATTTCTTTAGGCATACTGAAGGTACTACTGCGTGATCACTGTTATCGTATTCTACTGGAAATTGCGTTGATTTAGCCGCAACGTACCATAATTTAATTATCACTTATACATTTACTTTCATGTTGAATTACGCAATAAAAAGGCACTTTAATTATTCATTGTTTATGAATTTAATTAAAACTTGTAGACAGCAGACGCAAAGAATTGAAACTCACTAGCGTCAGGCATCATCTGTTTGGATAAGCTGGTGCCAGCAGTCGTCTAATATTTAATAACATCAAAACTGGAAAATTTAATTTCTGGTTAAAGTCTAAAGATTCTATACATCTGATGTTGGATAATGGATAACTAGTTAAACGCCTTGGATTGTTGTATATTGCTTTGTATATATTTAGTAATAATAAATTTAGCAGTGCATGCATGGTTTAACCTTGAAGTGTTTATAATATGATAGCGGTTGGCATAAACTGTTTAAAATTTCCATGTTGCCGACCAAATGTGGATAAGGGTTTGTTTTCGAACAACTACAAGTCTGTAACGTTTTAGTCAACACCTTCAGGAGCATTGTAAGCGATCAAGGAGCACTTGATATTTTGGCATCTAGTTTGAGGACAATGATTTACGATTGTAATTATTTATTTTCTTGGCTATTTATACTGGCTTGTCTTTCAGTGGCTATTTATATGTACATTGACTTTTTCTTGGACGAGCCACCCTGCTTTTGCTTACATTACTCGTGTCCAAAACTCTTCAATGGGGTCTTGATGGACAGGGCTGACTTTTACGAGACGACTAACTGAGACAGCTGAACTTGTTCAGCCTTGAGGGACATTTGAACTGTTTATTCCCCTGCCGCGAACTGATATGACCACTGTCTAAATTTTCATTTGAATGGTAAAAAATGTTGTGCACTGCAGGCTACATAGCCAACAGATTTTACTTATCCTTCACTATTTAAAAATGAATTCTTGGCTGTCGCATTTACACTGTGCTCACTCTACGTACTTTACGTTGAATTTAACAATGTATATAATATTTAATTGTCGTGAATAATTAATGCGTAACCTTGACAAATTTTTATTTATGATATACAAATCTTCAAAGTCCGTGCGCAGCATTTGTTATAATAATGAAAACTGCACAAGCAGCATTCCAGCAGCGCTGTATCGTTGCACACTGAGAATTGTAATCTATAAACATGTTAGTTCACACGTGAATAATTTTCACCTGGATAAACTGTCACTAATTATTAGAGTGTATGTAAGCTAGGTAACTAAAAGCTTGTAGACTGGTATCGACGAAACTTAAGTCAATGCTAACAAAATTGCGTCTACTTCTAGCCTGTCAGTGGTGTAACGTTTATTCGAAATTGAGTATGAAAAGGTGTTCAGCATGTCCAGACACCATGAAATAAAATACTCTTACAGATATTGCTATATTTAACTAAATTATTAAATTTTGTTGTTTTTCAGGTTGAAAACATAAACAACTGCTTACTGTTTCTGTGTACACTCGGAGTAAGCGTTGATGGAATAAATGCTAAAGGTAGGTTAAACAATAATTATTACTTATAATGAGTTTTAATAATGCTTTAATAATAACGTGAGAGTAATAATGAATCTAGGTTCTTTTTTTACAAACACAACGCAAAAGAAATGTTGTTAACCTTTTCAGTCGCTATTTCCCTCTTTGCTTAAGTACAGCTTTCAGTAAATCGTTATTATGACGCTTCCAGTCATGCTATATGTCTAGTATTAACAAGACCTAGGGCAGCCTAGGATTTTAGGTTTTAAGCCCTTCCAGTTGCTAAATGTTTCATCCTTGTCGTGTACAATTTTTAGTAAACTGTCGTGGGCTTTCAGTCTTGTTATGATGCTTGCTATGCAAATACTACCAGGTAGAACTGCTTCTTATATTACCCAGTCGTTTCTAACGTAATAACGTGGGGAAAAATATCATGTCTTATTTCAAATAAAATAATAAGCCCAGGCGTAAATTCCATTAAGAAAATTTCTTAGATTTCTGTCTGTAGAGTTCCATGATTCTCTCCAATTGAAATTACCGCGAGTTTTAGAGTCATTTAGAGTAATAACTGTAGTAAACAAGCCAGCTTCCCTAAAATAACATGGCTAACTAGGCATAACTAGCCACAGCACGCATGTGGTCAGTGTCAGACGGCGATTATGTTACCGTATTTTAAAAACAATATTTAGCAGCCGTAACTTCAGTCGGCTGTCGTCCTTAATGGTGCTGGTGGCTTTTTGCTGTTGATGATGATGATGATGACGATGACGAAGCAATATGGTGCCGTTTAAAAAACAAAAAAACATTATTTTGGAAATTTTGCATGTGGTATCTCGGACGGCCCTTATAGCCGCTACTGTGGTACCAACTTGAAATAACATGATGTAGAAATAATGCTATCTATAAAACACTGGTTGCAAAATTCAAAATGTCTTTAGTAGGTTTTTATAAGTACTGTGTGTGTGTATATGTGTATCTCTAACGTTAAATTAATGTGAATCTTTCAAACTTCACGTCGAAGATTTGCCTTATCTTTACCTTTCGTATTTCATTTCCTTGTGGGAAATTGTGCCAAAATTATGCTCATCTATTTTACTCAACATTTATTGAAGAGAAATATTAAAAATTTCAATAAACATGACATTTAAATTTCATTTATGAAGTCCCCCAATTATTTCACAATCAGCAATTGTGCAGTGCAATAAACTGTAGTTCCATATTAAATTAAAGTGTGGATCAGCTCATTTGAATTCACGATTTTCTTACTAGCGTGCTGACCAGTGCCGCAGTTCGTGTAAGTTGTTTACTGACATCAGTTATAATATTTACTATGTAAATCTAATTAGCCCTTTCGTAAATAATTTGCTGGGACTTAAACTCGCCAGAAGTGCTAAACGGGCTGCCATTGCAACTTATCCATCTTCAAAGTTCTATTGAGTATTGACCCGTTCCACATTTACGAGACTAATGACCTTAACTATAGAAGCTGGAACTCTCACATCGTTAACCATTCGCGGTGCGGGAATTTTTTAAATCTGTGTCTCTTAAATTTTTTCCCGTGAATTTGATAATTTGTATATTTTGGATAGACACTGGCGGTCAAACAATACAGTTCCTTACGTTGCTTATTTTTACACTGATTCGTTTCGGTGGTAAGTTCAGCGTGCTACGCAATTTATTTTGTTACGTAATTTTGTATTCAAAGAGGTTAGGACACTGTTCGAAAATATGAAAAACTGTAGATATAATGTAACATGGTAGACCTAATAGATGTTTTGTCAGAATTCTGTTTTAGTCTATAAAATCTCCTCTATGATTCTTGCAAAGTGCACAATTTTTTTCTACATTGTCACTCAATTTTGTTTCTTTTTTGGACACAAAAAAGCGTTGATTGGACACGAAATTAGTTGACCACTGAGATCCGCGTTTCTTGCTTAATTTTTTTCGAATATTTGAAGATAATTTGCTTCACGTCTGTAATTGATTTTGTGAAAAGCGTGTTCAAGGTATATAAGTGTGCTATTTGTGTACTTTCAATGGCGGTCCACATGCATCCTAAATAAAGTGATAGAGTAGGTTGCGAGCACGAGTTTCTTTGAATTCAATGTTCTTGATTTGAAACATAATCTATTTGAAAAAATATATCCTCCTTGTTGTACATAAAATATGTCCAGAGTGATTTACTTACACTCGACTTAACACAGTCAAAGGTAAATTATTGATTGAACGACCCTTATTTTCGTTCGTTTTTCCCCATGGAATTTTTTTGGAAAGATCTTGTGCCCATATGTGTGCACCATTGGCATCTGATTTTGCAAAAATTAAACGTATAATTTCTAAATCTAACGTATCCATCTTATCATGTCAAAGTATTTTATAAATGTGGTTGTTTTTATGTAATTTGTATTCTTTATTCTGCCTGCTTGGTTGCTTCTGTCATTTTGTAGGGCTAAATAAGTTCAATCTGTTACTTTCCCTGTTATACGAAATTGCGTGATATTGAAGCCATTAACTGGCCCAGCAACAATCAGCGAACTCTCTCACAGCTGCTCTTAACTCCCGGCTTATCTGTGGATTAGGAATTTACCCCACTCGGTGCTTCTTTCCGAGCGGCTTCCACTATCATAAGTCACCATTCTTCTTGGGTTATAAATACTACCGTAGGGCAGCGCCAAAAAAATCCCCGTACATAATAAGAGAAATTTAGATTATTTAAGTAATATTAGTTACATAAGTTAATAATAACGAAGTGGCGTGATAAAATAAGCTTGCAACTGTTTGTATAAAAATTGGTAAATGATTGGGTTTGGACTGCAACTGTAATAATAATCAGTGCCTTTAATTTTATTATATTTTAATAGTAAGCGTTACATGTAAATTGTATGGTTTATTCTTCTGCCTCTCCTCAAACTTTCTGCATCTCCTTACCCGCTTTTTCTCGTTCTCTTTCTCTCTTTCTCCCTCTTCCCCTTCTTTCTTTCTTTCTTTCTTTCTCTATCTCACTCTGTCTTTCTCTCTCTGTGAGTCCTTTGTCTCTGTCTGTCTCTTTACTGTTTCTAAACCATCTCTCATAGCATAATAACTCTCTTTTTCTACTCCCCTTAGCTTACAGTTTTCAAGCCGCCTCCCCGGGCACACTTTCTTAATTCATTCCAGAACTTTGTTTATCCCAATCATCATTCCGTCGGGCATGGTATCCATGTGTTAACTTGGCTTCTATTTATGTGGTCTTAATGTCTTACTCATAGCTGGTCACTTGCAGTTTAGAGCTGCTACAAGCCTGACCGATTTTTCAGCTTCCCAGTGAGAAAAACATAATTTGACCGCTAAAACGTGTTACGTGATTGTTGTGCCTGATGCAGAAAGCTATTCTGCCGCTAGTCTGTTCTGCAGCTCGTGATATTTTTTTTAATTTGACTTATTTTATGGTGCAAGTTCGTATGATCAAAGTTGATAAAAAGTGAATTTCACTAAAAATTATAGGCCTAAGTTAATAAGCGTACAAAGACTGTGCAGGACTATATAAGGAACAGAAGTTGAAAAAATGCAAAACAGTAAAGGTCTAGACAATGACCAGGCTCTTGCTGCTGGCTGGGTCAGCGATAATACTGTTTGGGATGTTGATGCAGAGGATGCTACTGATGCAGGTAAGCAGGGCACAGTTGGGGCCGTCATAGAAAACTTTCAAGTTCTTGATATTTTAAACTATTTGCCGTTAGGGACATATACAGTGTAAATTTTCTAATGGATTAGCTGTATCAGGTCAATATTCTATAATCTGCATAAGATTTGTAATATATATTTATGGTGCGAACTCTTGGTGTAGTACACTTAGAATGATATTTCATAGCTTGGCAATATTGCAGTCTTTATACTTCATTAGGATAAACTGTAATTTTGTACAAGATGGGAATGAGACGGTCAAAATTTTACTTTAAAGATTCATTTCTTGCTTGAAGTTAAGCTTAGAAAACATTCTATGATCTTGCACCATTATTTGTGATAGCTTTTGTTCATTTTCTCGCAATAGCAATGAGAAGGTGTCGCGTTCATTGAAGAAATTGTACGTCTGTTTTTGACTGGCACCGTTTGAACTTTACAGCTTTTAGCGCTCGTCTGGTGTCATGTTGGCTGACTTTGATCCATAATTCTTGTTCTGGATGTTCTTTAACAGTGTTGCCATCACTCATGCCAACCACCTGTCGGGCTGGCATGTAATTTAATCTCGCCGATGTTTTCCTTCTAACTTTCTTCTCGATCATGTTGTATGGACTGGAGGAAAATTAGACAAGCAAAGCAGTAAGAAAACGCATAAACTTGAAACTTTAACTTTTGGCCACAAACATCTTGCGCACGAACAGCTGAAAAAAAGAACTGGCAGATCAGTGGCGTTTAATGCTTTTTCGCTTGTTTTGCTTATGTTCTAAATAAAATCCATGTTAGGGCACCTACTCCGCAATGAAGCGGCAATTTTAAAAAAATCTAAAATTTTATTTATGTTAATTTGTTTAAATGAATTTCCAAAGGGCTGGTAAGATTGCTTCTAGTAGTGTGTTTGATTAGTTGGTTGAAATTCTGATGAACTAGCCTGTAATGCAAAGCATTGCGTTATCCGCTTGTTGAGTTTTTTCCTGCTCAGCTGCATGAATACGTCATTTAGAACGCCATTTGGCGTTGCTTACTTGCTATGGAATCTATTTCGTGAATGAATATGTTATTTAAGAAGCCAGTTAGGGTTCCATAGAATCAGTTTTATCATAAAAATGTAGAATATAAAGTTACTCTATTGTGATGTCGCTCATAAAAACTGGGTGAAAACTTACTACCTGAACAATAACGAGAAGGAGACCGGCTTCATGGCGAAGCAAAACTGTTTATAGGGTTACATCGCAAGCGAATAACTAAAAATGGCTTAAATTTAACATACTTGACTTCCATTGTCTTATGGGCCTAATTTGTCCATAAGTGTGTGTGTGTGTGTGTGTGTGTGTGTGTGTGTGTGTGTGTGTGTGTGTGTGTGTGTGTGTGTGTGTGTGTGTGTGTGTGTGTGTGTGTGTGTGCGTGCGTATGTGATGTGGAAGTGTTAGTCCATGCATACTAGCCAATTATGTAGAGGTTAGAAATTATGTTCTTTGAGTCAGTATGATGATCAAAGTGAATTACGTCATGACGTTTTGTTTCAAATAAGAATTGTCTTGGAATCATTTAATTTTACACGAGCTGAGCTGCCTATATTATCCCGTACATGTTGTGAGCACTTTTTGTGATTGTAATTTACCGCTGATGACACCCCAAAAGGTCAAAGTTCATTTAAAATAAACTTGTTTTCAGGGCCGGGTTGTCCTATAGGCTAGTATAGGCTGCAGACTACAGGCCCCGTCGAGCTTCAGTAACATTTGGAAAAATCTGTTTTTTCATTACGATTGTGTTGAAATATGTGCTAATTTTGATTTGCAATAAATAGTAGAATGGTGGAATTTCTTAAAGAATATTTTTATTGGCAAACTGTTCTAGTTTATTTAAATTATTTGCAATATGTTTACTTCAAGCTATGTAAATATCACTAAAATATATCAGAAGTAAAAAATATTCAAGACAGATGCTGGAGACTTAGAGACTGTATCTCGTATGTCGGGGGCCTTATAATTTCATAATCCTAGGGGCCCAAAAGGTCATTATCCGGCCGTTGTCTAGTTTCTGCTGCGACAGAAGTCTGGCTTCGAAATGTATTATTCCCAACAGCTGTGCACTAATTATAATAGGAAAATAAGTCGGGAATTTGCAAGGATTGTGTGTTGTGGGTCATCCGCTTGTATTAAAACGTGTTTGAAGAGCGGCCAAGTTGAAAGAGTTGGAAAATATGCTCCCTGGCGATTTCCAATTAAGAGATTAATGACCTTTCCTTATGAGTCAGTCTGCCTTCATGTGATCAACAGCATCCCATGGCTTCAGTAACTGTACAACCTTGTATTGGTCCTGTAAGGCATCATATGCGTTCTTGACGATCCATTTATCAATACTTTACCAAATTTACCAATTTACCAATCTTACTATGTTTTGAATTTTAACTATTATTGCTCACTGCCTTAGTGCCGATACATTTTGATATTGTTTTAATGACTTTGTATTCATTTTGTCGCTAATTCGGCATTTATACAGCTACTATTGTTGAATGTACTACAGAGATGCTCGTATATAGTTAGAATAGGATAAGGTTTTTTGTGAAGCTAATTTTGATGTAAAAACTTCACTCGTTAGTCAATATCGACGTGACAAATACTTTTGTTCTGAACTGCAATGTTTCAAAGTAAGAAACAATGAGCATGGTACTACTCATAGTAGGCTGAGACAGTTTGTTTTTCTTTTTGGGAGGGGATTCTGTAGTTTCGGCTACACCTAAGAAGGCAACTTTCGAAAAACAACAAGCAGAAATTGGTGCCCGCGAAAACTATCCGCTATATGGCTGAACTTCCTTCACGCACTGTGTTTGTGGATTAATGCCAGGCTTTGAATGCCAGTCATTTTCGAATCTAGAATCTGAATAATTTCGATGAAATTTTCTTTCGAATAAGTGATCTAAAATAATAAAGCTTTCAATTACGAATTTCCAAAATGATATGTAAGGGGAGGGTGTGCTGATAGGATGTGGCGGTTCGTTAATACGCATTGTAGTAGGAGAAAGAACTGACGGAAGACAGTTTTTGAAGAACGTCAGGCAGAGCACTTTCAGTAACATCCAAAGAATGCAAAACTGAAACTCTACTCTGCTACCCCCACTGTTAAAAGATTCATTACCTCGCATTTTTGTGAGTCATTTGAGTTGGCGAAGAGAGGCACTCGCGCACACACGAACGGAACTTTGAGAATTGTGAATTTATTTTGGAGCGGCCATGTGAACAACGCTGGCACAATAAAAGCAGTAACCGATGCGTGTTATTTTAACTAAGCCTGTATTCGTCATCCTCAGTAAATTGCCTTTGTTTGACTTGGCACTGTTACGAAAATTACTTTAAGGCAAACTAATTCTACAGTACGTTAGTTTGCTTTGAAATACTTTTGAAATATATATGTAAGCGATTGTGCGTGCATTGTCGTTAGCAAAGTTCTTTTTATCATCAACTTATAATTTTGAGTAGGCTATAGTCACACATACTTGCCATTTGCTGAAACAAATAGTACATTTTTTCTGACTTAATTGCGTGCATTAGTATGTTATCAACAAAACGTAATTTTATTTTGATTATTTAACCGTATTTGGAAAACATCCTATGATAACAATAAGTGCATGTTGTCTGGCTTTCCTTTTGGTTCTTGGACACGCTTAACTTTCACACAAATTTTATGCCAATGTGACACACTGTTCTACGTGAACATACGCAATGCTTAAGCAAAATCGCTGCATAATGCATTGTCGCTAATTATGTCCTATTCAAGTTAACCATTTGGGTCGTACATTGTGAATTCGGTGTAAGATGTCTTCGGATATTTTGCCTACATTTATTTGTTTGCCATGTACTTCCGTTGCCAGTACTGATTAATTTCATTCATTAATTGATTTGGTAGTTAACGCTCAATTGACATATCTCGTTTTTTACGCGTGTTTTATTTACAGACATCAAGGATGGAAACTTGAAGTCAATATTGGGCCTGTTCTTCAGCCTTTCTCGATACAAACAACAACAAAAACAAGGTAAACCAGGAAGTTACACATCACAGTCATCATCAACGCACAAAGTGCAATATTCAAAATCTGGATACAGTCGGTCAGCCGTGCCTCTTGGATCGCAAAAGGATCAGTCATCTCCAACACGCAAGGGTACAAGTAGGCCGTCACGGGCAGACGGGATACCGACTTACAGGGATACTTCTAATGGGAGCTCGCCTTCGCGCAAGTCTTCTTCTACTCAAGGGTCGCCATGTCACAGGTCAGCTTCATCTCAAGGGTCACCATCTCATAGATCCAGTGAATCTCAGGAGACATCGCATCACTACGGCGGGTCACCCTCCCGGAAAAACAACACTGCTTTTCAGTCTCAGGGAATTCTGAAGGGAACTACTCAGAAAACTCAGTATCAGGGACCAGCACTGTCTACACCGCCTTTATCAAAAGGACACAGTTCTGTGTCAAAATCTGTTATACAGAAAGCGGGTTTACAAAAGCCAGGGTCTGTCGTGGGTCAGAAGTTACCACGACCTCAAACTCCTGGCCCTGGTAGTATGAACACTGTAATGTCTGCAGCAACACAAATAAGACCAGACAGCCGAAATGCGGATACAGTATCAAGGTAAGAATTGCTGAAATTTCATAAATTGTTTATTAGTTTATTAATTAATCTCAAAAGTGTTCAGAAACTTCGCAGGTGCAATGACATTAGTGGTATTATAACTGTGCTACTAACTTCTAGTCTGTTTTTCAATCATTTTCTCGCCTAAGCTTATCAATTTAGTTACAAACATGATAAAAGTCCAAAGTTGAAACATCCAGTAGCAACCTAATAACGATCTTTAAAACATCCTTATCAATGTATTTAACATGAAGTTTACCTTTTACATGAATGTATTTTTTCTCGTAATTTGTGGGGCTAATTAATTGGAGCTCAATTCCAGCAGTTTTGTGACTTAAGTTAGTTTAGTTAACACAAAAATTGGATAGCAAAAATTTTGAAAGTATAGGTGCAAGCAGCCTTCACACATTAAAAACCGTAACTTAAAAATAAACTCTAATTAATTCAATCTCTGAGTGGCTGAGAAATCTGCCACGTCCCTGACTTGCTAGGAACGGAGTTACACGTTTGATTTGTTAGAATATTCCTCTTCAATGCCTTTTTCGACCATTAATAAACATGTGTCATTAAACAGAAAGTTCGATAAATTTTGAATTTTGTTGTTTGAAACGAATTTGATAACTACATGCAGTGATGCTTGATTAGTTGACACAAAATAACAAAAAGAGGAACTCAGTTAATTACGTTAAGACCAGGCCTTGGTCTCCTCAATGCAGTCTATATAGACTTTAACAAACGAGTAGTTGGGCATTTATTTTCATGAAATTTTTAACATGTTTGTTTGTTTGTTTGTTTTTTCAGGTTGCCTTCACCATTTGGTAAACAGGGTCGATCCGGAAGTGCCCCGTTGCCGGGAAGCCGGCTGACCAAATCAAAGTATGCGTCCAGTTCCGGTGTTAGTTCTGGATTTTCCAGTGCTTCCTCACAATGCAGTGATAAGGATGCCAGATATCATGCGGGTAAGTTGTGCATTTTCTTATAGCTTTTATCATTTAATGAAGGCTGGAGTCTGCACAAATCGAACTTATTTTAATTTCAGCCGAACATTCAGTTTAATTTGATTTATTCAGCTCGGTTTTTTTTGTTTAAAATACCAGAGTGGCTGTGTTTCTCGTCACTCTACCATGTCAGTTGATGATAGAACATACACGTGTATATCTCTGTTTCAGAATTTATCATATAATGACTGTTATGCATGGACCACGTTTGCGTGCGAAAGTACTATCACTTAACCCTGTATTTCATATTCTCATTGACTATGCAATGTGTTAAACTTAATCGCATTTGCATAAGCAATAATGGCAGTATGATAGAATCTGAGTTGGTGGTGACGCCATTAGTTGCCTGAAACATTTACTTGCGACTGCTGACAGTTATTATCATTATAATGCCGTTTTTTTAAAAAAACTTTACAATGATCGTATAATACAAAATTTTCTTTATGTAAATTACAAGCCTATTTTAAATTAACGACCAGCATTATACAGAGTAGTTTGCTAATGTTATTACAGTGACTAAAGTGTTGAGTTATGCAGTCTGTACTTAAGAAAGCGAGTGTTTTGGCTTGGCTAGTTTTATTGCAGCTATAATTTAGCAGCTACAATAATTTTGGCCTCTCCCACATAGCTGGAAAAGCAGTATTTCATTCTAACTAGCGCGTGAGATGATTTTTAATGTGTTTACTTTGCATTTAAACACACTTGGACAAACTCTACTCGACGTACGCCATTGAATACTGACATGGGCAATGACAAAGAGTCGTTTTATTAATAGTCAGTTAATTATTCTACTATAACTCAAGAATTAAGTTTATTCAAAGTTGGGTCGTGATTTGAAAACAGTGTTTGCTCTTGGCGAAGTTTGCATGCTGTTTTTGTCAGGCTATAGTGAAAAGTTAGGAACTGCATGACTTGGTTGTAATTGCAAGTTTGCTAAAATAATTGTTGTTACGAGTTTTGTTATTTATATGGCTGCACGTGCTTCTCCTGCATTTGCTTTGTTTGTGTGTCTTGCTCATCCTTGTTTAATTTCTCACTTTCAATGTCTTGTTGAGGAAGTTTGGTCAAAATTTTGTTTGTGTTTTGATACTAAAATTTAGTCAGTTTAGAAAACCTTATCTGTGATAAAAAACTGTGAGAAAAATATCTGTGATAAACTGTTTCTCTGAACAAATTCAGCCTGTGTGAAAATGAAGTCATTAAAAATTATTAAAATAATAGAAAAACTTTAAGCTAAAGTCTCGACTAATTTGGCTTATTCTTTCCTCAGCTGCATCCCCGCTATAATAATGACTTGCAACACTGTAGTGCCATCTATTGACTAACTTGTTGACTATATAGTCGTCACAGTCAACTTTCATCGCACGTTATTGCACAATTTAAAGCGCAGGTTTCGCGGGAACTTATTTCTCAGGCGAGAAATTCAAGGGAAAAATTTTTAGTAACAGAAGAATTGGGGAGAAACTCCAAATTGGGAAAGAAATGCGAAGAATGTACTCGTGCACTGTGTATTATATACCGCGCGAATTACCACTATAAGCAAGTTTACTTTTGAATACAGATTATCTGCCTTGCGTTTGTACTTGTAGAACCAAGTTCTATTTTAATTTACAATCTCATATATTAACAAGAATGTTTTTGTACCGCTGTGTATGTTGTTGATACGGGTAAAGCGGCTAAGCTATCGTGCTGTTTTTCAACAATCTGCACCTTTCTTTACCTGTTTAACGAACTAATCCACGCACTGGTTCATCAACATTTGGATAAGGTCCTACTACACTAGTGCAGGATTAACATCGGAGGTTTGCCTGAATGCTTCTGTTTGAAATTTTCTCCTCACGCCCGCGGGTAGTTTGCCCTCTTTGCACCGAAAAGTGGTTCCATTGTAGCACATACAGGAGTGCACAAATCCATGCGAGGCGACTCGAGTGTCTGCGTATAATGTAAATATGACACCAGGATGAGAATTACTGCTGTCTATTCAACTGGTCGTCGTGGTCAACTAGATTTAAATCCATAAAATTTCGATTGTTGTAGGCTGGGAGTTTGGCCTGTTTTGAGAACGGCTTGTTTGGTGACTGGTCATTTATTCTACTGCAATGCAAGCAGGCTGAGTGGCATCTAGCACTCTATAGTTGACGAGAAGTTTGGCTAATCATAAGTAATATATATATATAGTATATATATATACATATATATATGTACTATATTCTTGCTATCATGTGCAATGTAGTGTAAAATTCGTTGTTCACAGCTTGCAAGCTGAATGGAAAGCTAACTTTCTCTAGTGAATGAGTTGTTAAGTTACAAGATTTTCTGTGTCTTCCGGTACAAGCTCTTATGATTAATGTAACAGGAAATTTGTTATTTCAACAGCTACTATGTATGTCATTAGCTTGTGCGAACGCTTGTTTTGGTTTTCTGCAGTCAGGTGCAGCAGACTTGAGGTTTAGACTTAACAAGACTTCGGTGTGAAGTTACACTCGGCTGAATAATTTATTTTCTTACCATAAACGAGGTTTTAAATCAGCCAGCTTCTGTGACACCGTGAACGTAAATGAGCAACCTGAAAATGTTTCAGAAAGGAAAATTGCGACACTCTATACATTTTGGTAAGATTAAACGTTATTTCTTTTTTTAGTTTTCGCGTTACTAGGCAACGTACGATAGAGTTGTAAGAATCCTGCTATAGTTTTACGAACATGTAGATTCGTTTGTAAAATGCTATTTTTACTGCAGTCTTAGCAAAACCGACCTTGAAGTGTGTCCTGAAGAGGAAGGAGGTATTTATAAATACAATTAACATCGTGTAGCAGACTAATAGCGAAGAGGTAGAAGAAATTTTAATCAATGCCTACTTTGTCTATTGCTGACCACGGCCTACTTTCGGGCCGTCCTTTCAATAGATTCAGTGTTTTGTGAAATGTTATGTTTTAAAATCGTGTGGATAATATCAGCAGAAATAATAATTAAGTAAAATTTATGTAGTTTTGATAACTGGGTTTTTAAATTTGGCCTCAGACTAAAAAAGTTCACATTAGTAAATCTATCTGTCCAATCCTATTTAAGCAGTATAGTAATAAAACTGTTAATTATTAAGATTAATTAAGTCATAAGCTACTAGTAAGATGTAATAATTTCACGCCTATCAGCTTATATATTTCTGTGCTCGAATTTAATCTGCTAAAAATTTTCCGCCTTGAAAAGTAGAGTGTTGTCACCGGGTGGTATTTTAAACTGCATATGCTAAACAGTTATTTCTGTTGTTAGACCAGTCTATTAAGTTAGTTTAATCGTGAAGTTTTGAAAGGTCGGGTTACTTGTGAGCAAAACGTTTGCAGAAAGAGTTATTTTATAAAATAAGGGGAAATGATATTCTGTTTTCGCAATAGTTGTATACATTTTGTTTACACGATACACGATGAGATGCTTAAAGTGTTTTTTGTGAACCTTTTTTTGGTATTTGCTGCTGTTTTAAATAGATTCTAAAGAAAGTCAAGATCTCCGAGGAAGTAACTATAATATAGATTATACACTAGATTATATGCTGACTCAATTTATAAAAAAAATCATTTGTGTTATTAACAAGATTAAACGAACTTTAACAAGCATGCGTACTTTAGAACTTTTAAATGGGATAATTCAACAGGGCGCTGTCACACCATTTGAATACCCGAGACGGTTAAGTGCTGTAGTTAATGCAACATTAGCTGAAATTCAAATATTTGTTCAAGGAAAACTCTTGCATTGCAGAAAAAGATGCCGGTTTGAAATTCCGACATAAAAGACGTAGAATATAAAGCATTTTGTGTTTGTGCTTAAAGCGATTACTGCTTCGTTTTGCACAGAAGGATTTTCACTTTTCGTAAATTAAACGTGCGTTACTATGAAACTGAAGATACATATGCAAAAGCCATGATTTTTCGGATTTTTCGGATACACAAAGTTTTAATTTGTTTATTTTTTTTAAATTCAACTTCAATTCGTAATTTTATTTGGCGTGCGGTGTCGTCTAGATGTCAAGCAGTTGATTGCTGTTCTTTCCGATAGGTGGCAGCAAGAGCTGTAATTTCTTCCACTCCACGTACACAGGCGCGTAGCCACGTACAATACATGTTGCTTTCAGAAAAGCTCCATTGTAGACCCTTCTGCAAAGTCGTAACCGATTTGAGAAAAAAAAACACATTAAACGGCCAAGGCATTTGTCGAAAAATAACTAATTAACAACTCACGTTGGATTACGTTATATTTTTATTGCCATATTAGCTTCAGATAATTCTGAAATTGTGATTCTTTTTTTCGCATAATAACAGCTTTGGAAAAACCAGCCAACGCCTAGAAAACCGACACTTTTCCATTAAGATTGAATAATTTTAATTTGTGTAATTTTCCTTCCACCCTTTTTGCCATTTTCTTAATTTACTTCTGGTCCGTGATCAGAAACATTGCTTCTTTAGAAGACAACTTAGACAAGCCTTTAATAATACGGTTGAAATTATTTAGCGTAGTAAATTTACTGCAGAGTAAAACAGAGCAATTAGTCTTTGTACACAAATAAATTCGTCTGCAATATGTTAGAAAAAAATTATTGCAGTTATTGCTGCCGTAAATGGGTTAGAAAATATTAATTTCGATGAACAATATTAAACTCTCCGACATTTATTACTTGACCACAAACACCGAGCTGCTTCATATATTCCAGCTATTGCTAGGGCAGACCCATTATTACTGGCTTTTAGGCACATAATTGCCTTAGTTTTGACTCCGACGTTCAAATTAAGTTTTGCTCAGTGGTGTTATTAAGGAAAGGTTACATTCAGTATATGTTAATGTTTTCAGTGTCTGTGCAAAAGTTTTATATTTCAGGGAATCGAGACTAGCGGTCCAGAGAAAGCAGTTTTTCTGCCATAAATTTGTAATATTTTAGAGTTACATTATAAATATATTTGGCGCCTTCGGCTTAAGATGTCGCGGATAAAATTTGGGAGCTTGGGATGTCACGTGACTGTTGTAATTTCACCCATAGTAAGCTCATTCCATTACCATCATTGGCTGTCGTAAGTAGGATAGATGTTACACCTCTGGCCGATTTCCCGGGGGGGGGGTGGGGATTTCCCCGGGGGGGTGGGGAAAAACACCCCTAAAAAAGTGCGAAAATCCGGGAAAACCCCTAAAAAAGTGTGAAAACCCGTGTGAAAGTGCGCACGTGACCGAAATCGACGAAAAAGCGCGAAAAACAAAGAAAAACGAAGAAAAGGCGTGTGAAACGAGGTAAAAATTTTCCATTTTTTCCCTCCCGCACGGCTTCATTTGGATCGAATGACCTTGAACTCTAGGTCACGTGACCAAAGTTCATTGACCCCTGGCCCCTGGATGGCTTCTTTTTTTGACACCCCATTTTAAACCGCGCGAAACCGCGCGAAAGTGTATGAAAGCGCGTGAAAGCGTGTGAAAGCGCATGAAAGCGTGTGAAAGTGTGTGAAAGTGTGTGAAACGAGGTAAAAAGCGCCTCAAACGAAGAAAAAGGGAGAAGTGGAGTTCCCGCCGAGGACTAATTAGTGCTAATTGGCGCTAATTGGCGCTAATTGGGGAGCCCCTGCCACCCCTCCGCCGCATGCAAACGTCCGTCCCGGGGGTCGGGGACACCCCCCCTGCAACCCACCCCTCCGTCGCGTGGAATCGTCCACTGCAGGCAATGAGGGAAATCTTTTTCCCGCCACTCGCGCAGTGCCGGCCCTTTTCCGCGACCACTTCTCTCTCTCTCGGGTGCCCTCCCTTTTCCGCGACCACTTCTCTCGCGGGTTTAGATGTGTGTGTGTGTGTGTGTGTGTGTGTGTGTGTGCGTGTGGAGATTTATTTCAAACGCCAAAGTTCGATAAATGCATTTTCACAAATCTTTTTTTATTGATGGATTACAAAAAATTTTTTTTACATTTTTTATGCAAAATACATACGTGCTAAAACTAGATTATTATTATTATGGTGACATGATAGTTCTACATTTTACGTTTTTTTCGCAAATTACACAAATTACGCAAAATTACAGTAAAACTACACTAATGACGACGAGCGAGTACATGGATTGTCGTCGTCGATGTGATACAGACAAACGTTATTGTTGTTAAAAACGAATTCGTTAAATTTGCGGAAAACGCGAGAGAAATCCTCGACCTTTGTCCCGCCCATCATTATTATGCTTCCGGTGTGAAAAATGTTCAGAGTAATTTGCTCGCATTTGCAAGTTAGTTTGGGAAATAGTTCCACTTCGTAAAACACTTCTCTAAAAGAATGCGTCGAAGGACGAACGAGTTCTTCGTACAGTGCACCCAGTTTCAATCTGCAGCGAATTTTGGCTCTGGCGGTGATGGTGCGAATTGCGATCCCGTCGGCGGGCGTCAGTCCGAGACCTTTCGAGAGTTCTTCGATCGCATTGCGTAGTGCTTTTTCCTCCGAAAAACCGTTGGCCACCACGGAGCCGGAGGCAAAAATCATCAGCGTCCCGCCCAGTCGCTTTAGCAGAACCATTTGCGGTTTCCTTTCGTAGCGTCTTCCGCCTGTTCTCCGCCAGAGTTCGTTCAGATCGAAGCGCTGCGAGAACGAAGCAGTGGCGACGATGTTGACCGTTTGGACTGACACGTTAGTACGTAGTTGGCAATCGTTTCGGACGCCCGAACCGCTCTGCCTCGTCCGTTGCTCTGCCAACGTATGGCGGGCGGCGGGTGCTCGCTTTCCAGATCTTCTACGCGTATGACCACGCGATTTTTGGGGAGATGTTTTTTGACGAAATCGTACATCTCTGCTCCCTTGACGTAGGTGATCCTGCCTCTGGTGGTCTGTCGTAGAATGTTTTCCAATTCTGCGTACTCGATCATTCCCTCCTCCCACGAGATGCCGTGTATGTGTCTGATTAGGTAGTTGTAGGTGGATCGCTTGTGCTGGGGAACGCGATTCCAGGGGTGGGGCGGTTTGAAGGTGTAGTTGTGATATATGCCGGTCTCTATTTCGCGAATTACCAAATTTTTGACCAGGTATTCTTCTTTTCCGCACTGGAAGGCATCTACGGTGAGAACTATGCTCGATTCAGACATCTGTGACGATGGGGGGTCCTTCTACGCCGTCGGCAACGAGTTTTCCTTCGATGACGATTTGCTTGTGATTGTTCACAAATTCCAGAGACTTGATTTTTTCGAAGGTGTATTTTTTTATGACCTTGTTGGGGGCACTCTTGCGTGCGTTGGCGCGCTTGCCGCCCCGCGTCCCCGCTTGTTGTTGTTGCTTGCGAGGAACGGTGGTTAGAGGTTGTTTGAAATCCTGCAAGAGAAGAAGAACAATAGTTATAGTATTGTTGTTCGCTAACGACAACTAGGCATTTTTGATGAGCCATTCTTTCAGATTTCTAGGTTTTTTGGGGGCAGTGGGGGTGAGCACCATCGGCGGCGATGGAGGGGGCGTCGCGGAAATTACGAGTTTGTCTTCTTCTTTATCATCATCTTTCTCCTCTTCCTCCTCCTCCTCTCGAAAGATGTCCATTCGTGTCCCTCTCTCGCGTCTGCTTTTACACGGAGGGGCGGAGGTGCCGACGTCCGTGTCTGGCAGACTTCTTTCCGTCCAGTTTGTCCAGTTCCTCGCAAGCAACAACAACAAGCGGGGACGCGGGGCGGCAAGCGCGCCAACGCACGCAAGAGTGCCCCCAACAAGGTCATAAAAAAATACACCTTCGAAAAAATCAAGTCTCTGGAATTTGTGAACAATCACAAGCAAATCGTCATCGAAGGAAAACTCGTTGCCGACGGCGTAGAAGGACCCCCCATCGTCACAGATGTCTGAATCGAGCATAGTTCTCACCGTAGATGCCTTCCAGTGCGGAAAAGAAGAATACCTGGTCAAAAATTTGGTAATTCGCGAAATAGAGACCGGCATATATCACAACTACACCTTCAAACCGCCCCACCCCTGGAATCGTGTTCCCCAGCACAAGCGATCCACCTACAACTACCTAATCAGACACATACACGGCATCTCGTGGGAGGAGGGAATGATCGAGTACGCAGAATTGGAAAACATTCTACGACAGACCACCAGAGGCAGGATCACCTACGTCAAGGGAGCAGAGATGTACGATTTCGTCAAAAAACATCTCCCCAAAAATCGCGTGGTCATACGCGTAGAGGATCTGGAAAGCGACCACCCGCCGCCCGCCATACGTTGGCAGAGCAACGGACGAGGCAGAGCGGTTCGGGCGTCCGAAACGATTGCCAACTATGTTCTAACGTGTCAGTCCAAACGGTCAACATCGTCGCCACGGCTTCGTTCTCGCAGCGCTTCGATCTGAACGAACTCCGGCGGAGAACGGGCGGAAGACGCTACGAAAGAAAACCGCAAATGCTTCTGCTAAAGCGACTGGGCGGGACGCTGATGATTTTTGCCTCCGGCTCCGTGGTGGCCAACGGTTTTTCGGAGGAAAAAGTACTACGCAATGCGATCGAAGAACTCTCGAAAGGTCTCGGACTGACGCCCGCCGACGGGATCGCAATTCGCACCATCACCGCCAGAGCCAAAATTCGCTGCAGATTGAAACTGGGTGCACTGTACGAAGAACTCGTTCGTCCTTCGACGCATTCTTTTAGAGAAGTGTTTTACGAAGTGGAACTATTTCCCAAACTAACTTGCAAATGCGAGCAAATTACTCTGAACATTTTTCACACCGGAAGCATAATAATGATGGGCGGGACAAAGGTCGAGGATTTCTCTCACGTTTTCCGCAAATTTAACGAATTCGTTTTTAACAACAATAACGTTTGTCTGTATCACATCGACGACGACGACGACAATCCATGTACTCGCTCGTCGTCATTAGTGTAGTTTTACTGTAATTTGCATAATTTGTGTAATTTGCGAAAAAAACGTAAAATGTAGAACTATCACGTCACCATAATAATAATAATAATCTAGTTTTAGCACGTATGTATTTTGCATAAAAAAATGTAAAAAAAATTTTTTGTAATCCATCAATAAAAAAGATTTGTGAAAATGCATTTATCGAACTTTGGCGTTTGAAATAAATCTCCACACACACACACACACACACACATCTAAACCCGCGAGAGAAGTGGTCGCGGAAAAGGGAGGGCACCCGAGAGAGAGAAGTGGTCGCGGAAAAGGGCCGGCACTGCGCGAGTGGGGGGGGGGAAGATTTCCCTCATTGCCTGCAATGGACGATTCCACGTGACGGAGGGGTGGGTTGCAGGGGGGGTGTCCCCGACCCCCGGGACGGACGTTTGCACGCGGCGGAGGGGTGGCAGGGGCTCGCCAATTAGCGCCAATTAGCACTAATTAGTCCTCGGCGGGAACTCCACTTCTCCCTTTTTCTTCGTTTGAGGCGCTTTTTACCTCGTTTCACACACTTTCACACGCTTTCGCGCACTTTCACACACTTTCACGCGCTTTCACACACTTTCACATGCTTTCGCGCGGTTTTGCGCGGTTTAAAATGGGGTGTCAAAAAAAGAAGCCATCCAGGGGTCAATGAACTTTGGTCACGTGACCTAGAGTTCAAGGTCATTCGATCCAAATGAAGCCATGCGGGAGGGAAAAACTGCAAAATTTTTACCTCGTTTCACACGCCTTTTCTTCGTTTTTCTTTGTTTTTCGCGCTTTTTCGTCGATTTCGGTCACGTGCGCACTTTCACACGGGTTTTCACACTTTTTTAGGGGTTTTCGCGGATTTTCGCACTTTTTTAGGGGTGTTTTTCCCCACCCCCCCGGGCAGCCAAAGGGGGGGTGGGGAAATCGGCCAGAGGCAAAACATCTATACTACTGAGGCCGAAATACCTGGGAAAGTTAAAGTTGTCCAAAAGTCCTGTAAGACCTTCACGACCTGGTAGAACCAGTACTTGACAATAATTATTGAAATTATCTCTTTTACTGCATTTGTCACAGACTGGCAATGTTTAAAGCATGTGACGCAAATTGTGGCCTTCAACTATAGGTGACAGTAGGAAATTGTAATAAAACCCATCGACCTGTTTTTGTGACTTGATTATAGCTTTTTAATATAAGGCTTAGTTCTAAAAATCCTAACGTTGATTGGGATAATATGTACAAAACATCCAGGTTACAGAATTCTTGAGATTCGAACACCAAACTATCACTGTCCGTTTGTTTTGGATTTTTTTTTGTAAAAAATAAACCAAAACAGGTACACCAGGGGAAAGTAATTTTTGTTATTATAATGGTTATTCTCGCGGTGATTTCCAAATAGTTGTTTTCTTTTTATAGTTTGAGAAATCTGGTAGTCGAAAAGAAGAATTAGTACTGGAAGATTTTCTTGCCAGTTTAAAAGAGACTGAGTTTATGGATGCACATTTTGCGAAGTACAAGGTATAGGCTGTGCTTTCTTTAAATATCAAATAATTCATTGTTTAGTATAAGTGACCCAGTCAACATTTTCTTCTTTTTTCTCTTGCTCTTTCTCCTTATTATCACCATCACCATCGCCATCACCATCACCACCATCACCACCACCACCACCAACATCATCACGACCATCATCACCACCACCACCACCACCACCACCACCACCATTATTGTTAACATCATGATTATCCGTTGCTGTGGTCATCACATCATCATCATCATTATCGTCGTCGTTGTCGTCGTCGTCGTCATCATCAACCATCATCATCATCATCACCACCATCACCATCATCATCGTCGTCGTCGTCGTTGTCGTCGTCGTCATCATCATCAACCATCATCGTCATCATCACCACCATCACCATCATCATCATCATTATCGTCGTCGTCGTCGTCATCATCATCATCAACCATCATCGTCATCATCACCACCATCACCATCATCATCATCGCCATACGCTTAACCGTCATCACTGTCATTATTTTTATCATCAGTATTTAACCAGCCTAATTTGATAATTGTGAAGGAGAAAATGTTTAATTAGTTGAATTAAAGCAGTGGTTCCCAAAGTAGGGGTAAATTACCCCCCCCCCCCGGGTAATATGGTTTTGGGGGGGGGGGTAACGGGTACCCATCTGAAAACTTCGCTCGGAATGCATTTTACGTAGTTTTCTTCTTGAAGAGACTGCCTCCGGCAGGAAACACTGTGTCATGGGGTCCATCATTCGCACGTTCTCACGATCTCTGGTGCGATCCTGGAGAGAAGTCAAAGTTCACGATTGTTTCTTTGGTTTCGAGTTGGAGAAGCAGTACTAGGTGGGGGGGTAATGGACACGACCGGGTTTCCCTATTTGGGTAACGGTCCGAGAAAAATTTGGGAACCACTGACTTAAAGTGACTTAGTTCAGTCAGAACAAGAATAAGAATAAGAATGAGGATAGGAACAAGAAAATGCGTTATGCCAATTTTTTACATTTCAGAGCCTCCGATACACTGACTTCTTGGCAGAATTTCCCCAAAGTGACGTCAAAAATTTGCTAAAGGGTGATCCAAAGAGGCACCAAGCCGTGTGGGATTTATTCAAGACTGAATGTGTTTTTCTTTATGATCATTTACTGGTTCTAAAACAGGTATGTAGCTAAGCAGGGTATCCAGGTTGCTTGACTTGCATTTATACAGTCAATGTATAGTATTGTTTCTAACATATTCACTTTTAAAGTAAAATAAATATCAGCTGTGACAATTGTTTTGATTGCAGAATATTTTATAGATTGCTGATTTAAAAAATATTTTTCGAGTAAGTAAGTAACAAAAAGAAAGTACTGTGACATGATAACTAGCCCATTTATTTTTCCATCACTCATTTATTGGTTTATTATTTATTTATTAATTTATTCATTAGTGCGCTTTATTTCCATTGCGTTATTCACTCACTCACTTATTCATTACTTTTTTCACTTATCCAGAAAGAGACAGAGAGAGGAAAGAGATAGAGAGAGAAAGACAGAGTGCATGAGTGACTGAGAGAGTGGGTGTTTGAGTGAGTGAATGAATCAGCGAGTGAGCGAGTGAGTGACAGAATGAGAGAGAGAGAGAGAGTGAGTGAGTGAGTGAGTGAGTGAGTGAGTGAGTGAGTGAGTGAGTGAGTGAGAGAGAGAGTGAGTGAGAGAGAAAGAGAGAGAGAGAGAGAGAGAGAGAGAGAGAGAGAGAGACTGTCTTTCTCATTCAGTGCAGACTAATGAAGAAGTTCGCTGCTGCTTCTAAAAAAGCTAAAAATGACTTTTTTATTATTTTAGGTATTTATGGAACCGTTAAAAAAATGCCAGGTGGAAGGGTTTCTTATGTTTGCTGAGCCAGAGTGTCTTTTTGGAAATTTGGATATGCTGTGTTGTGTAAGTTTGATATTCATACATCTAGTGCGTATAAATTCACTTAACAAGAAATCCTTATCAAAGGATACCTTACTAAAATTAGGGTCCAATTACTTTAGGGTACCAATTTATTATAAAATTTAAGAACTGTAGTATAAATATACAAACACACGAAATGTTAGAAAGAATGGTGACCTGTTGGAATTCTGAATCATAATAACTCGAATGCCCCGAGTTTAGAGGCAAGGTTAATAAAGACTCTGTAGATGTTCGGCGATATTTAGTTTCCAAAAAACTTTCTGAATTTTGTTCCTTCCGTCATGCTAATTAATTATAATTATATCTAACAATAAATAATAATAATAATAATAATAATAATAATAATAATAATAATAATATTATTATTATTATTATTATTATTATTATTATTATTATTATTATTATTATTATTATTATTATTATTATTATTATTATTAATTATTATTATTATTATTATTATTATTATTTGATAACTACATTAAAAATGATAAAGTGAGATACATTATTCAGATAGAATACGTTGTTTAAGGATCAATAATTTCTTGACCATGGCACAACAAAACCGAGGCAAGGTTAGTTCAACAGAGATGAGTTTTTTAGGGTGTCTTTTGTAGCTTCGAAAAGTTCTACCCTTTTAGAAAACGTGATTTATCCCATGCTTTTTTGGTCAAGCGCAGCTGTAAATCCTCATTGCGTGTGTAACTCATAAGGAATGTCAGAATCGCACTGGATGTAATAGACGTGCTAGACCACTGTGCCAGGCTTTTAAGCCCATGACCACCATGCGCCTATAACTGGTTTAGAAGTGAAGCAAAGGGATTTCGTGTAATAAGGTTCCGATGAAGTTATTAGGTTACTATATGACGCCATATATATAGAACTTTGCGAAGGAAAGATAATGTTGATAAATTATTAAACAGCAATCCCTTTTACATGGTTTGCTATAGATTTGCTGAATTGAAAACATCTGAAAATATCCGAAGGGATTTTTCCTATTAGCGATGTCCCGTAAATTGCGCCGCTATGCAGTACTTTAGTCACGATAAAGAAGCCAAACACCCAGGAAGTGGTGCTGGCCGGAAGTGGTAGCAGTTTCCTGTTACCGGTGTGTTTGCTGAATCAGCTGCTGTGTAAAAAGTCGGTTGAAGACGGATTTCTTTTATCAGAATTCTGTCCATTGCCTTCAGTAGACCTAAAGCAGTGGTTCCCAAACTTTATCGGACCGTTACCCAAATCGGGAAACCCGGTCGTGTCCATTACCCCCCACCTAGTACTACTTCTCCAACTCAAAAAGTAAACACACGTATATGCCACAAGCAACCAAAATTATTTATGTGCTCATGACATAAATAAATTTCCAGTTGTTGTTGTTGTATTGTTGCCAAAACAAGAATTACAATTACTGAACCTGCTCATTACTGAGTGAGCAAGTTCGTTCGAGTAATTATTACTCGAACGAACGAAAACAAGAAATGAATGATGGACCCCATGACACAGTGTTGCCTGCCAGAGGCAGTCTCTTCAAGAAGAAAACTACGTAAAATGCATTCCGAGCGAAGTTTTAAAAATTTTCAGAGGGGTGCCCGTTACCCCCCCCCCCCAAAAAAAACCATATTACCCCCGGGGGGTAATTTACCCCTACTTTGGAAAACCACTGACCTAAATGATACTCGACGTTTTGACGTATTTAGCTAATCTATGGTCTAAACAAGTTAACTTAAATTACTGTAATACGAACGGTACTTTAGAGTTCTGCTTCTACAAAGCAATCACTCAGTAGTACTATCATCGTCAGAGTAATAGTTGTGTTTGTGGAGAATACAGTTAAATTCGTTAGCGTAATGGCTTTGCTTCGTCGTCTTAACCAATCAGCATCACTTGACGAAGTGGTAAAATTCAAATTAAATTAATTAAGCGTAATTGAAAATCAATGTAGAGTCCAGATTGAACGAGATTTCTGATGATCCTGCTGCACGCTGAGCTGTACTCGCCCGCTGTGATATATGGGAAGTCCAGAAGAACTAGACTGAGAAAAATCTAATCTAGTCTCAGGCTGTTTGCTATGATTTCCCTGCAGCGCAAAACAGGCCAATTAGTTATGCGACTCGCTTTCACTTCCAGAAAATTAAATTCCTGTAGCTAATTTATTAATGGTTGGAAGTGACGTTCTTTTAAAGCTTGAAAAGGGTTTAGGCTATCGAAACTCTTAACGCAAGTTTGAAGTTCAGCAACAAATCGTTTACTGCTTTTTGCTGTATTTTCCGTTCTTGAAGGAAAGAACAAGACACTCAGAATGTAATCTAAAATAATGTGAAATTAACTTATGCTTATATAACACACTATATCATTTTAAATCTCAGCATGTTACACATTAAAATACATTTAAAATTCATTGGAAACATAAAATTTGAAAGGCATTAAAAATTAAAAATAATTCATCATAAAAAGTACAATTTGAACAAATGTGTTTTGAGATGTTGTTTAAAACAATCTAATGAATTTGTAGACCGTATAGCAACAGGTAAGTTATTCCAGAGATGTTGTGTTTATTTTACTGTTATCACTTAAATTTTTAGAAAAAATAACTAGAAAATTTACAAAAAACTGTCTGTAAAGCATAAATTTAAAATATACTACCTCTAAATAGAAATTTTCAGGCGCGGTGGTTGCCACAATTCACTTGAAAATTATGACGTAAGTGGGAGACTTCGTGATGTTTCGTAAGTGCATCGTGGCTTTCTGTAAGCGCCTGCTGCTTGAGCTAATTCAAACTTCTGAGGTTCACACAAAGATATTACAAAATTAGCTATCCATTTTTTTTGTAAAAACCTATTATACCTTTGATGAAGATTGATAGTGCGCTATTTTTCTTCAGAACGAATAAAGGCATTAGAAAAAGAATGGCGTTCAAAATGGGAGCACCCAAAACATGAAGTGATCGCGACTTTAAAGTGATTTTACTGATTACAGGAGGCGCTCATTGCAGTTTTATTACTAAATCCTTCTAACATTTTTCGGGAACATTGAAATAAGCCTAACTTCCCAGACAATTTGGCCTTTCCTTTTTAGAGGGGGAAGGGGAAGAAGAAAAGACAACTTAAGCAACTACGCCCTTAATATATATATATTATATATATATAATTATTTCTTTATTTACATATATATATTATATATATACATATATATATATATATATATATATAATATATACATATATAATTATTTCTTTATATATATATATATATATATATATATATTTTAATACATATATATTAACCGAATCTATACTTATATATTATATAATATAAGTATATTATATAAGAATATATACTTATTAGATTATATATAATATAATTTTAATTAGTGTCTAAAAGTTAGTTTACATTTACAGTCGCCATTGTATTGTTCTACATGGGGTTATAGTTAATTACATTTGCCAAAAAAAATTTTTTCATTTCATTTAACAATTGTAGGTGAGTTACGCTTTCTGTCGTGAGTACTTGACTCTTCTACACGCTGACGTTGCCACTAACAAGGATTCATTTGGTAGCACGGAATTTCTTGCTCAGCTTTTTAACAAGGTCAGTTGACAATTAAGCAGCTGTGAAACTGAGCAGTAACGTAATTTGTCGATTTCCATTGCCAAGTGCTGCTTTACCTAGGTTGCTACATGTTCGTTAAACATGAATTTACTTCCCGATTTAATTTCTGTGTAGGCCACACTTTCTTTACCCACTGTAACTGAATCTAGGATTTATAAAAAGTTTTTAAATGTAAACAACGTCCAATCAGAACAGAAATTTCATGATTTAACTATGCCATTTCTCGGTAAAACCCATTATTAGAATACTGCATTAATTAAGTATTCATTCACATTGTTTATTCATAATTTCATCTTGTCATTTTTCAGTAAAATCAGTTGCTAGAATGTTGCATTAATTTAATAAGTATTCATTCACATTGTTTGGTGTTTAGCACCAAAGCCTGTTATTTTAAATTGTAATGCATCTTCTGCGTTGTAATACCTGCTTACATCGAAACTTGAAATAAGATGTTTAGTGTGAATTACCCTTTAGGTTTCAGGAGCAAACTGTGATATGTTTGGGGCCTATCATTCATACTGTCTAAACTACATAAATGCGCTCAATTATTTGGAGGCCTTGAGAAGACATGACGATTTTTGTGAATTTGAAAAGGTATAAAATCGTTTTTATATTTGTTTATTTATATCAATGCAATTGATCAATGTAGATAGAGTTTTTAAATGAAAAATTCATCTATTCATGAAACCATTGGGTTTGAGGCTCTGTGCTTGTGCCAAAACCTGTTCAAGTTCTTTATCCTTTAAGACTTTAAACGTCTAACCATGCTAATGTGTTCAATAATTAAAATACTCAGTTAGTAGAGGAGAAAAAACTGAAGTTAAACGAGCCGGAATTAGAGCATTTTATTGAGGAATGTGGGCAGGGTGCGGTTTGAACATGCGGTTCTATTGAGAACATCAGCAATCGTTGGCCTGTCTTATTGATCTGTATAACTGCAACGTTCTATGTAACGTTCTATACTATTAACGTGTAAAGTGTTAATGACTTTCGTGCTTTAATTGCAGTTTTGTTAGCTTAATATAAGAAAACTTTTTGCTAGTAAATGTAAATATATTATCTAATGTAATTTGAACGTAACGTAACGTAACACAAAACAACGTAATGACACATCTGCATTTCATTTCAGGTTAACAAAACTCAAATATGTAGAATTTCTATTAACGGGTTAAGTATAGGACGGGAAGTATTAAAAAAACTGTTTAGTGACTTTAGTGAAATGGTCTACGAAAATATTTGCATGGTAATTTATAGTTATCTATGCCATTGCAAAAAAGGAGCAAAGGTATTCTTGACGCTTAAAACTTTTTTAAAACCCTTTTTGAGACGTTACGAAACAGTATTTTTGCTGGGTTATTTCGGTATATTAGTTGGAAAAATGTATGCAACACTTGCAAGCCTTCTTACTTAGAGTTAGATTTAGATATATTTCTCACAAAAAGCAATGTACTTTCAATGATGAGACAATAATTACAAAATGACATACCAAAAAACTAATTGCTTACAATAAAATGCTTCAATGTTTGTTGAAAGAAAATCCTGTAAGCACAACATTGATAGTGAGAAAGGGTTAAGCAAGACAAGACAGGGTTTAAAATTAGGGTGTGTATAGAGAAAATGCGATTAGAGGTGCTGGTTAGTCAAGGAAGGTTAAGTAACGTAATATGTACATTATATACAAGAAACCTTATGAGGGTAAGTACATTACATTATTTATACGTACATAATACATTATGCATTACACAACTGCTTATGAAAATAAACATAATAGACGACAATGCCGAATACGTGACAGTTGACAAAGATATACATTATACTCACACACGCACACACACACACACACACGCACGCACGCACGCACGCACGCACGCACGCACACACACACACACACACACACACACACACACACACACACACACACACACACACACACACACACACACACACACACACACACACACACACATACAAAATGAACAAAAAACACAGTTAGTCAATAGTTACTGAACTTTTGATTTCTTTGTTAAATTTCTAAATTGAGCGAACTTGTTTTACAGCCACAGGGAGAGAATTCTATAGGTTCAGTTATGCTTATAAAGAGTTTCATTGTATTGGTTCTACAGGGCGGCATAATGTATTCATTAAATCTGGTGTTATGGAGGTTTAAACTCGCTGGATTTGCAAAGAAATTGGGGAACAGTTTGTTATGGGTTTTATACATAAAGATACAAACATTGTAAGACGCGAGATCGTCAACCATTAATATCCGCCAGTCTTTAAAACAGTTGCGTAGTAACAGGATGGCGTTATGGTAAACAGTAATTAGTTCTGATGAATTTTATTTGTAGATAACGGAGTTAGTTTAAGTTGATTAAGTACGTTATACAAGCTTAATAAATGCGTTTAAACTAAATTAATCTTAAATGGCTGCAGGTCGGTTGACAAACTAATGAAAAGGGTTAAGAGCGGAAATCTTGATTACAACATTGTGACCGATCATGCAAAGTTTTCTCCAATGTGTTACTGACATAATGCGACTCTTTGCAGTGGTGCAGTCAAGATAAGAGGTGCCATCGGCTTCAGTTGCAGGACCTCCTCATTGCTCCAATGCAGAGATGCATGAAATTTCCCCTCCTGTTGAAAGACATTGAAAAATACACTAACGATATCACACAGAAGCAAAAAGTTGCTGAACTCGTACAAAATGTGGAACATTCACTGAGTGAGTTTCAGTTTTACAATTACTGCATTTACTTATAACTCGGATTGATTAGTTCTGCCTGGCATTTAAATCTTGATTCTTGGTTCTTAAGTTGTGTGTTCGAGTCTCGTAGACTGTACTGATGTGGTCCTTGAGCAAGGCGTACTCCCACAATATGCTGTTGGCTTTTTGAAAAAAAAGCGTACCTGTGGCAGGGCCTATTTAAAGGGGGGGAAGTGGAGATACTTCCCCGGGGCCTCACCCTTCAGGGGGGCCTCGCGCCAAGGTAACTTTTTCTTTGCTTTATGCGAACATACTGCCTCCTCTCTCTCCCTCTCTCTCTCTCTCTCTCTCTCTCTCTTGCCGCACGCGCGCTGTTTGCCAGTATTGACAAGTATTAAGGACTGGTCTTGAGAATAAAGCAGTTTTTCTTTCAATTGTTCTTTCCTTTAACAACTGTATAACTCCATATTTCCTCTTCGAAAATGCTTCTCCGGCGTTCTAGCAGTTCAAGAATTTTCTGGGTGCCAACCATGGTAGCGCCCGCCCCCCCCGGCGCTTCCCCCCCCCATGAAGCCTCACACGCCACACTTCCCCCGGGCCTCGCCTAGGCTGAAATAGGCCCTGACCTGTGGAGGTGGTGAAAAATTTTGCTAGCATACTTTGTAAAGAGTACAATTTAGTATTTTTATACACAAGCATCAAAGAAAGTTCTGTGTGGCAAAACAAACCAAAACCAAAAAAATTAGCAATGAGTATTAAACAGTTCGTTGCCGGTAAACGAGTTACCATCAGCAAAGCTTAATTTTTAACGAAGCTTGAACATTACTCAATCGTAATTGTGCAAATCAGGAAGTAATATTAAAAATTCGCAGAGCGGAAAACTTTCTTGTTATCAAAAAACTAGAAATTGTGCAATTGAGATCATTTCTTGATCGAACTATGGTTAATTCCTAAAGCCATTGCTTCATATTCGCCGTATACTGTATATTTTTTCACATTGTGAATAAAAGGTGGCGCCACTTTTT
The DNA here is from genome assembly GCA_030141605.1 of Tubiluchus corallicola. Taxonomy (NCBI): domain Eukaryota; kingdom Metazoa; phylum Priapulida; class Priapulimorpha; order Priapulimorphida; family Tubiluchidae; genus Tubiluchus; species Tubiluchus corallicola. The sequence goes on from JAQGDQ010002380.1 coordinate 47,188, forward strand.
CGTTCATCGCATGTCAATCGTTGCATTTAGTTATGGCTTTTTAATCTCGGAACAAACTACAGAGATACTTTCACTTTTTTCCATGATTCGTCACCATTGCATGTTATGTAAAACTGCTCAGTTTCAAGTATCTCGGTAGTTTGCTAGTAACAAGAAGACGACATATGAAGACGGAGGATAATGGCATTATCAGTTTATTCAAAACTCACAAAAGTTTTTGAGAATAGGAGTTTTCTTTGGAAACAAAAATTAGAATATTTTCAGCCTTAGTTGAAACTGTATTTTGTATTAAAAGCAAATCGTAAAGCTGAAATCGATGCGTTTCAAAGGAGAAATTACGGAAACATTTTGGGTATCAGATGGCCAAACAAAATCTGAAATAAAAAGATCTATATGAAAAAAAGAAGAACCTTGGACAAGAAAAATAAAAAGACGCCGTTTAAGATGGATGGGGCATATGCTTAGACGACCCTATGATAATCCAGTGAAGATAACTCTTCAACAAGCCATACAACCAGCCAAAAAACCAGCAAGGGAACAAATGTTAATTTTGCACAGAAAAATCTAAACAGTCCACCACTAACGATCAGAAATAAATGCACTTGGGGCATTACAGCGAGTAGGGAGGTGAACAGAATCATGTCCCTGGTCATATAAAACGATGACGATGAATCTGGGAGCAATGCGGATTCTAAGTTTAAATATCAGATAACAGATAGGAGTTTTTAACTGCTTTATTCGTTATTTACAGGAGATTTAGATGATAAGATGAAGTGGTTGAAGGACTATGAGACGCTACGTGATTTACAAAAAAGAATTATTTGGCCGTCAGTAACTGATATAGAGCCAAAAACGTTTATTCCAGAGGTAGGTATTGGCCGAGAATAACTTCAAAATAAATAATGTTTTGTGTTTAAAATGTAAACTTTTTGCGAGATACATAAGGTTATTAATTTTTCAGTTTCTCAAATCAAATTTGAACAAGCAACCGTGCGAGAAACTGCTGGCCAGTCCGAGGCGCCATCTATTGCACGAAGGAACACTTCTCTTAATGGGTTCGTTTCGTATTTCTTTAAACTTCAGTTTTTGCCATATAGGAAAAACCAAACAAGCGAGTAACACAATGCTTTAACATTTATCTTTCTTGTTTTACCATAATGCCACTGAATAGAAACAAGTTTGCATATTTCTGAAAAAAAATGTAACTACAATCACTTTAGAATTTTTAGCACCCGAAATATAATATAGAAATTCTAAATTCTACATTCTAAATTCCGTTGCCAGAAGGTGATTGAGCCCCCTCACCAGTACGGAAGAAATCAAATGGAGTAAATAAAAAAGACCGACAAGAAACCGTAAGAAAACATTTGATGTTGAAAAAGGAAAACTCACTTTAATGTCTGACATTGCCACCAGGGGTAGTTTCTTTCCCAAAGAAACTGACTACACGACGCATTTTTTCAAAGTCTTCGTTGATTTTTTTATTTTTGAGAATAAAAAGGACGAATAATGTATGTAAACATTTAATATAAAAAACACGTCTACTCATAAAAACGTTTAAGTCCGGACAATCATTTCTTGATTTTCCGTCCACAAAACGTTTACTGCAAGTGGTACAGTACTTCAATGGACAAAAATTGTATTTTGCGAGCAACGCCAAAAATTTAGCCTGCAGAACATGCCGTTTTACAGACAAATCTCTTAATAACGATTTTTTCCTTTTTTTAGAAAGCAACACAAAGGGAACTGAAGTTCACGTTTTCCTGTTTGATGATATGATTCTAATCACTAGAGTAAAGAAAGGCTTGAGCAAAAAGGTGCATATTTATTGTTATTATTATTTTTTATTAGGTACAAAAATCGATATAGTTAAAGACAACACAGCTTTATTAAAACTTTTACATTAAAAAATTAAAATCATGCCCGACGTTTCGACAAGCTGCTGTCAGAGCTGTCGCTACTGTTCAGAATAGCTAGATAGATAAAAATTAGCCGCACACTGATATGTTGTCTCAAAAACTTAGCAGGTCTGCGAACTTCAATTCCTGAGCGTGGACTACAGATTTTTTTCTCTTTCATTCCAAACATTTTACATACCTATAGATTCATTTACAATACTGATATAATCATCACATAGATTAACTTGCAATTTCTATTTTACAAATAAAATATTCCAAACTGATTCCTTAAATAAGGCACAAAAAGTGAATACATTAATTTCTTATATTTTCGTAAAAAGTTTTTTTTAATTTGTTAGCCCACACGATGCTGTCATCATCAGTGGTAAATTTACAAACATCCAACCAGTTTATGCACTAATTAAGTAGTTAACAGAAGCCAAATAGGCAATGAATAAATTTGGCTGATGATGGTAGCAGCATGTCAAAACGTTTGGTATGATTTTACTTTTTAATGTAAAAGTTTTAATAAACTTGTATTATTTTTAACTATAAATGATTTAAGTGCCTGTAAAAAATAAATACACACACACACACACACACACACACACACACACACACACACACACACACACACACAAAAGTAAATAAACTGTTTAGAAGGCCAATGGATTAAAACGCATGCTTTTGGATAGCAAAATGAGGGATCCAGCCCTGTTTGAAAGAGGACAAAAATGCCATTAGAATTGCCTCTAAACAAATTATGGAAAGAATTACCTGCAGAGGCAATTCTAATGGTATCTTTGTCCTTTTTCAAACATGGTTGAGGTTAACAAAGTATGTTTTTGTCTATACATTTACTTTTAGTCGTAACAAAGACTTACTGTACATATAAGGACTATGTTTTTTGTTAGAAACTGTCTACAGACGGACAGCTTAATATGATGAGCAGAAGTTCAGAGAACACAATTTACTACGTTCAGAAACAGCCGTTGCCTTTAGATAGACTCATGGTCAGAGATCTTACTACTGCCGAGTCAACAGGTAAACAACCAAACGTTCATAGACGGTTTAAGGATAGCTCAAATTTATCCCGTACTCAGTGATGGGATCCACTTATGTAGAACGTTGTAGCAGTACCTGTATCTAGTTCAGTACCTTCTAAGGTGATACCCTGAACATGGAAAGGCACAGCCCGCATGTTCAGTCACATTTGGATGTGAATATATCCTCTTTTCATGTGGTGTATAGGGAATGAAAATTTTTCAGAATGACCATTGAATATGCAGTCACAAATCCATTTACTGAACAACCTTAGTGGTTTTTAACTGCAGTCAAAAATCATACATTGTTACCTTGGAGCTACAAGTGAATATATTACTTTTGCTTTATAGCGGCATTTTATACATCCAAATAAATTACTTTTTTGTTTTTTGTTTTCAGTTGTTTGCTTTGATTTTGTACTTGTTTTTAATTCTTGTAGCTATTTCTGAATGACTGGTGAATTAAAAAAAAGTTATATCTGAACCAAAGTGATTTGTTTAATTTTGTTACTAGCATCCGGACTGAAGAACACATTTGTAATAGTGGGAACAACACGTTTTGGACAAATTACTGGTGTCTATACGCTGCAAGCTCTGACTGAGGCTGCAAAGGTATTTTGATAACTTATGTCTGTAGCAATATAAGTATCGTGAAGTTAGAAAAGTATAAAAATAAATTGACTGATCAGTCCAACTGATTTATCAGCATGTGAACGGACTGTATGTATTGATGGACACACAGGCGAAAGGACTGACACACAGGCAAACTGATAGTGTGACAAACAAACAAACAGGCAGATGGATAATTGGATACAATTTACATATGGGCGAACAAACAAATGAAGAAACATATGAACACTACAGTGAATGAACGAATAAATAGTCTGGTAAAAAGCGAAAAGAACGAACGTTGAATGAACAAACAAGCTGTGCTGACGCAATCAGAATGATCACGTGATCGGTGATTGTTCGGCGCGCACGAGTCTGTAGGAGACGAGTGTAAAAGGGCGGACATGCTTGTTTAGGTTACTAGTGTTATAAAAAGTTTCGTTAGCGTCTTTGTTTGTGAAATTGTCATAGAAGTTTTTGTTTCACACCGCACGTTGTGTAATACAGAAGATATCAATATACAAATTTTTGTGGCAAGTTTCGACTGTTTTACGATTTTCGATATACAAGTAAATTATAGATAATTAGCTCTGAAACTTGGGCGAACTGACAGGGCATCGCCACACAAGCAAACAAACAACTAAATGTGCAAACGACAAAATGAATGAGTGAGCCTTAAAAAACTGAACAAGAAAGTTAAAGATTGAACGAAAGACAGGTGAATGAACAAACAAACAGTAAAGCAAGCAACTGACAAAAAAGCTAGTTCATTTAATATGGCAGCGTTACATATTACCAAGTGAACTTTGAAACGAAGGAGCAGATTGATCCGACGCAAATTTAACTAAAAAACTTGTTTTTCAGGAAACATGGATTCACTGCATAAGAGGTGCCATTGACAAGTGGAAGGTGGACCTGTCTTCCCGGTTCTTTGACAGTTCGGATCGCAAACATCTTTATTTGCGGCGATTACGAAGCGAGCCAAACGCCGAATATTACAGAAAACATTCCATCCTGAGCAATTTGTCACACTCTAGTCACGTGATCTCTGACGCAGATTCGGACAGCCATGTTAGTGACGTCACCGATGACGCAGTGTCACCACAACCGACTGAAACGTTGAGAGATAGCGATCAGTTTGTCGCCAGTACAAACGGAAATGTTTTTGTGTAAACAGATTAATTTTTGATGTAAACTGTCTGTGATGAGATATGTAAATAAATTTTATTGTTCAGTAAAACAGTAGCTTTTAATTGGCTTTTTTCCTTTTTAACTTATTGTTCAAACTAGCGATATTATAATCAATATTGCACATGCAAAAGCATTAAAAGAACCTTTCTAAGATGATTAGCACTATTGGCACTAATTGGGAACTCTTCGCTCTCCGTTTACTAAATGTAGTGTTCGGCTAACTTCGTTTATTTTTAGATACAAATTGTCTCAAACAAGGCCATTAGCTACTCAGGGAAAGAGTTACAATAGGAGTGGAAATATGAGTACATTTCCAGAACAAAAGTATTCTTGTAAGTTGAAAGGGAAACAATTTTATAGCAGGAGGTTTCACTGATAACTTGTGCATACACAGTCCATTTGAAGAGTTCCACTATTACCTGGTATAGACTGGAAAGCGAAGTTGACAAAGCACGCAGAAAAATATTATCATTGGTAGAGCATTCCAAGCTAACGGATATTCTTGAAAACTTTAGATTTCCTTGGAAATCAAATCTCACAGTTTTCCGTCATCTGCAGAAGCTGTATTCCTCATATCTGTATAACCTCAAAGGCCTGTCTCCAAGAGGTGGATCTCGTGGGACTCATCGATACTTATAGCCCCTTTTTGCCCTTCATTCCAATGCAGAAATCGAAGTTTTAACAATGAGGAGATCATCCTTGTCAATGGCGGTTCCGATCTTTTAGAACTGGCGACCATTTCAAATACACTTGTGGGAAAATCACCAGTGTTATGTATATATGTGTGTGTGTGTGTGTGTGTGTGTGTGCGTGCGTGCGTGCGTGCATGCGTGTGTCCAAAATCTTTCAACCAAGAGCTGTGTGTGTGCGTGCGTACGTGCGTGCGTGTGTATGTCCAAAATCTTTCAACCAAGAGCCGTTGAATTTAACAAAATTCACTAACTGGAATAGTCAATAGAGTGATATAATTCACAAGTACTGCTGAGATGAACTAATAGATCATGCGACTACAATACTGCAAAACTATCCGCTTGTTACAGAATAATTTTTTCGAAAGCTCACAATGACTTGGTCAAACCTAACATTAAAATTTCGTCTTCTGTCTGGATCCTCAGGACTTTTTCTTCTGTCTTTTTGAATTGTCTTTCACAAAGCCAGTTCAGTCAAATTCTGTAGATGTTTCATGAAATCGCGCGTTTGTGTTTGAAGCAACCCTTCCCTATTCAGAATATGCTGGCCGACAGTATGGCTTCAAACAGTTCCATAAGATCAGAGAGTTATTCAACGTGTTGGGTTTTGCAAGGTTACACGTGTATGATACAGATTTCTTGTGACGTATCAGCACGACGAATAGGCCACCAATACCAGGTAAGAATTAAACATTTTGTAAATTAATTTCTCCCAATTTTCATTTACAGAATTTTGTAGTTTGTAAATTTTTGGAAAATTTGTTGATCGTGTTCACACTTATAAAAAAAGTTTTCATGAAATTATATATTCATTGCATTATAGCTACTGTAGTCTCAGTGTATTTCAAGAAATTAAGATTACGTGTATTTTAGAAGTGAACTAAGTTTTACACCTAAATGTTAGTGGATTCTCACCTAGCATTAACGATAACCTACCATTTCTCTAGTTAACGTGCATTGTAGAACAACTTTAAAAAACGTTTTTTATTTGCCATCTGACAAAAACGTTTTTAGTGTGCATGTCACGTTTAATTTTAGGTTATTGAGGCAAACATCACTTAGACTAGTACAGCAGTTTTTATTCGTTAATTTATAAAAGAGGTATATTTAAACTTTAGTCAATTATATTCAAAACATTAACGCAGTTACGTACTTAAGGCCTAAACTAATTGTAAGAGAGAAATTTTTAGACGATGCCACTGCATACATAAACCATAGGGAATACAGTAATATCAAATTTAATTATCGTCTTTTTATTCAGATTTTCAATTTAGAATAAACACTTGGCACTCACGACCAAGTGGTCACTAAGCTAACTGTGTTAAACCAATGACACACGGCCGCCAAAACACACAAACCCGCCGACGTCGGCCATGATAACTCTCCTTAACAGGGCTGTCTCTCCCATTAATGCAAACCAGGCAGTTGCGCAGGGCACCAAATTTTGGTTGGCGTCAAATTCTGGAAGTAATTATTTCATTTTGAAGTTTAGCTTAAGTAATAACATAGCGTATGTGTAATAACATAGCTTAAGTAATAACATTGTGTATGTGTAATAACATAGCTTAAGTAATAAAATTGTGTATGTGTAATACCATAGCTTAAGTAATAACATTGTGTATGTGTAACATAGATTAAGTAATAGCATTGTGTATGTGTAGTAATATAGCTTAAGTAATAACATTGTGTATGTGTAATAACATAGCTTAAGTAATAACATTGTGTATGTGTAATAATATAGCTTAAGTAATAACATTGTGTATGTGTAATAACATAGCTTAAGTAATAACATTGTGTATGTGTAATAATATAGCTTAAGTAATAACATAGCGTATGTGTAATAACATAGCTTAAGTAATAACATTGTGTATGTGTAATAATATAGCTTAAGTAATAACATAGCGTATGTGTAATAACATAGCTTAAGTAATAACATTGTGTATGTGTAATAATATAGTTTAAGTAATAACATTGTGTATGTGTAATAATATAGCTTAAGTAATAACATTGTGTATGTGTAATAACATAGATTAAGTAATAACATTGTGTATGTGTAATAACATAGATTAAGTAATAACATTGTGTATGTGTAATAACATAGCTTAAGTAACAACATAGCGTATGTGTAATTCTTTAAGTGCGCAACACTAATCAAACGAAACGAACCATAATCTTTCTGTCGAAATGGATAATTCATCGATGCTAGGAAGTTAATTCCTACAGCAAAACACTTTCTAGTTTAGTTTTATTTGTATTTCTAAGATTACATCATTCCACTCAGACATTTCTTGCGCGTGATTTTGCAAGCATTTTCTATTCTATGCATCGAGCAGCCTCGCTACGTAAGTGCTTATTGTAATGACCCTTACGTTAATAAACACTTCTTTCTATAGCATTTGTCTAATTATGCCAAATAAACTTACAAGAGTCGAAGTGTTTAGGAGCGGAATTATACAGGAAATGAAAAGCAAGAAAGCTAGCGGGTGACGGGTGGCGGGTGGCGACAATGAACAGCAGAAAGATTCGCCAGTGAAGCATTTGCAACAAAACCAGAGTTATGAAGCAGATGAAGCTAGTGAAATGGATGTACACGAAGAAAGAAGTTAAAGTTTCAAGGATTTCCTGACGAATAGCTGAGGGAAAATCTAAACAAGAAGAGCTGAAATCACAGAAATTTGATTGCTCCTGTAATAGGGTTATAAAGTCAGTTTCAAATTTAGTCAACACAATACAAGCTGTAGATAGGTAATTGACCACACTTAATTAGTTCACTATCACACATGCATAAGTCTAACACACAGGTACCATTATACTTTATTATAATATCATACAAGAAAAATTCAAATTTGCTGATGCTGTGTGAACCGGGGTGGAAGGGGTTGACCGTTGTTCAAATTCCGTCAACACAGCACAAACTGTAGATCTATCACACATGCATAAGCCTAACGCACAGGTAGCATTATACTTTACTATAATATTATACAAGAAAAATTCAATTTTGCGGGTGCTGTGTGGACCGTGGAAGGGGTTGACCGTTGAAGAGGGGGCGCTAAAACTAATTTTCCCTAAGGCCTACTAAGGAAAATTGTGTTAGCCATGACCCCTTAGATCTGAATAAAAAGACGATACTTCAATTTGATATTACTGTACACCACATGGTTTATGTATGTATTTTAAATTTCTCTCATGCAATTAGCTTAGGTCTTAAGTACGTAATTGCGTTAATGTTTCGAACAGACATCAAAAATAATTCACTAAGAGTTTAAATATACCTGTTTTATAAATTAATAAATAAATACTGCTGTACTAGTCCAAGTGATTTTTGCCTCTGTAATTTAAAATTAAACGTGATATGCACACTCAGACTACCTAGAGCCCACCCTGCTCGTTAAATTATAGAAGCCATTGAAAAGATTCACACTTGTGAAACTACTAGCTGTTCGCGTCTGTAGTGTAATGTAACTACAAAAACTTATAAATTAAGTATCTTAGCGCATTATATCGTTGTATGTAAAAATGTCCTACCGAAGAGAGACACTGCCAGTTCAAGCATTTTTCGTTCTTTGATTTGATACAGTGAGTTATCATTGATAGACGGTGCTATACTTAATTTCTCTAAGGAAAAAGCCAGAAAGGCACTTAGTATATATGCTAAACAGTCCGTTCATCGCTTATGTTTTCCTTTATTGCTATTTTGATGATTGCTGTTCATTGCTAGTTTTGCTGCTAGCTAAAATACTCGTGTTTATCTAACTGTCTTTCATGTTTGGCATCAAAATTTCATCAATTGTTGGTTTTTTCCATCCTTAAAGGAAGACAGGGTGATTTTTTTATATACCAGCCCATTTCAAGTCCGATAAAAGGGATACATTTTAACACAATTAATACCGCAAAAGTAGTTCTCATAATTAAATAATAGATTAAAAATTTAATTAACGGCGGGCTAGCCCACCTATTGATGACATCACCAATTAACATAATTTTCAAAGGCAAAAATACTCCACTAGCTTGTTTGAACTGTTTGAAAAGTACAGTGGTATTCAGTGTGTTGTATCAAAGCAAGGCAAGTTTTAATATAAAAATTCAAATTTCAGAATAAGTGCTGTGCTCACGCATGAGCTGTCGAATGTTTGTAGTTCGTCGCAAACTAACGCATCTGAACAGAGAGGCACAGCACCTGTTTTTTGTGCATTGCGTTTCTGAAATGCAGGCGCTAGTGCCCGTCTAGCTAACGAATGGCGAAATGCATGTAACAGCGAAGAACTAGTGGCGCGAACGTGAAATTGTATTTCTGGGGTATTAATTATTTCACGTAAGTCATTTTTGAAAAAAAGAGTATGTTTCCTTTCAATATTTTAAAGAGTAGATTGTTTTGACCTACAGTTTAAGATTAGGCCTGGTTTTACTTTAATAATAATAATCTTGATTCTAGTTACTCAATTAAGTCATTAATTTTCCACAGAAATTTCAGGATCAAAATTGATGTTAATTGTTAGATTCACTCCAGTGTAAGAGGTCTAACAGTGGAAATGCTGAAATTAGTTTACCAAACAAAAAGAATGAACTTTGGGCTGCTTTAATCATTGGAAATAGGGAAATAGGGAGACAAAATCCAGGCTGTATCCCATCTATTTTCAAATTTCCTGTCTCTGGGCTTTAGTATCAAAATTTAATTTACTGTATCTTTGTTCCATCATTCATGTTCTGTCATTGTTTTAATTTTGTCGGAAAAATTTATTTGACCCAACATCTTGGTCTGTGGATAGTTTTTTCCTAGAAACGGAGAAGGGTTTTTATGGGATATGAAAAAGGGTGGTTATATTTTCACTGTTTGTGACGTTTTTCTGCCTAGACCCGAAGTCTCATTTTCATTTTCTTTTCGGGACTGTGCAGTGATTGTAAAATGCTTAGCAAGAAAAACATTTTTACGTTTTAATTTGGTTTTCCCACAAAAATAAATCTGTGTATACGAGTTACGTGCCTATTCCGACAGAACTATAACTACAATGTATTACCGGTTTATTTCCTAAACGCTATTTCGCCAACTTAAACATCGAAATTTTAAGTTTCGAAGTTTTACAAACGACGAGTAAAATCATCAGCAATACAAGTGCACTAATTCTCAGATTATTTTCCCACTAAACTGTGAATTTTACTCTTGTTGTTGGAGTGTGTCCCATTCTTTTGTGCTTGCTAAACTATTTTGGGATAAATTGCGCTAAGCATTCTTTCATGTAAGTCATTTTTGAAAAAAAATAGTATGTGTCCTTTTAATATTTTAAAGAGTAGATTGTTTTGACCTACAGTTTAAGATTGGGTCCGGTTTTACTTTATATAGTATGTTTCCTTTCAATATTTTAAAGAGTAGATTGTTTTGACCTACAGTTTAAGATTGGGTCCGGTTTTACTTTATATAGTATGTTTCCTTTCAATATTTTAACGAGTAGATTGTTTTGACCTACAGTTTAAGATTGGGTCCGGTTTTTACTTTATATTATACTTTATATATTTTACTTTAATTTATAACACGGAATTATATAGAATAATTTTTGCTTGCATTACAATTTTTTTCTACTAATGATTGATAACTAACGATCATGAAAATACTCGATTATTTTTGCAGTATGCAGGGGATAGGTGTTTGCCTGGTATTGGTATTACTGGCAGGACTATCATCTACTGAAACTCAGCCAGGTAAGTATTAATTTGGTTTCACATTTTAAATACAGTTTGACGTCGGTTAGTTAAATTATTTCGCCATTATTAGGTGTAAGACATTAAGAAAATGAACATATCTGTATCTCTATAAGTTCAGCAGTTGTTTCACTGATTGTTTGATTGGTTTTTTTCAACATGAAATTTTGACAGCAAATGTCTGGAGAATCTTAATTAACGCTGGCGCAATTTTTGGCAAATTCTTTTTTTCATTTACGGTTTGTGTGGGATTTTGATAAAAGTAAATCAAATGTTATTGATATGAACCTTTGTTTCCGTGCCTGTGCCGTTAATGAAACACCATTGTTTAGTAGCCAAATTAGCGATGTTACTATGTTTTAAATGTGTTAATCAGAATTTAACAATCCATTGCGATTCCTTCCATCTACGATTAACAGCTATCTGTTGGTGAGCATAAACCGCAATCGTTTGTTAAATTCTTTGTTTTCACACTACAATCAAAGACTAATTATCCAAAACACCATATTATGGTTAGGTAATTAGTAATTACAGTAAACAGTTAAGTGTAAGTAAACTAACAGTTCCCTTGGTTGGTGACCTAATATTATGCAATAATGAACGCTAATCCTAAAGAATTTTAAGATACTTTTCTTTCAACTCTTTTTTTTCATAACTAAACATACATGTTTATCCACTTTTGCTAGCTTCAAGCGGAAAATTAATTTTTTTTCTTCCTTTGACTCTAGGTCCTCATAATATTAATTTTAAATACGTAAAGGTTAAATTATTATTAAAAGATAGGCACGTGTGTCTCTTCTTTCCCATTATTGAACATTATTTTATTATAAACTAACACATTCGTATAACGTTCAATTTTCATTCGTCTTAAATGCAAAATCTGATAATTTTTTATTATCTGATACATGCGCATTAACTAATTAATTATATTAGTAACAATTCTGAGAGGGTGGCTGACCTCGATGACTTATAGTTCTTTCGCCACCCTTTCACCACTAATCAATAATTACTTTTGCACTTTGTAATGTTGTATTATTGTATGTTGTATAGATTTATAAATCTGTTAGTTATGTATTTTGCTATTTTAAAAATGGTGATAAACTAATAAACTTGCTTGCTTGCTTGCTTGCTTGCTTGCTTGCTTGCTTACTTACTTACTCATGGGATTGAATTAAGAACGCCCGCGTTCACACGTGTCTGTGTTGTCTAGTCATTGGTTTGAATTCCAAAGGTTTCTGGTTCAAATATATTGTGTTCACTTTACCAATAACTGATAATCTCGAATTTAAACTTATAACTAATTAGCTAATTATTTTATTTAATTACTTTCCAGAAGTTCCAAGTCATCTTCATGACTACGATTCCTACGTGCGGTTCTGCTTTTACCCGGGGGAGGCAGCTCGACGTCCCGCGCCAGCCACGTTCTTACCAGAAGACATCGACCCCTCAACTTGCACGCACATCGTGTTTGGATACGCCACAATATTGGATAATGAGCTGACGGCCAAGTCAGAGTCAGATTTAGGTAAGTTGCTTGTTGCAAAGTGCTTTTGCCAATATGGTGTTATTGTTTACCATCCAAAGAAATTTCTGTGCTCATTGCGATGATGATGATGATTATGGCGACGACGACAACGATGATGATTCAGCTTTAAGTAGAACAGACAAACAAAGCTGCAATGAGATTTTTTATTGCCCACGATAAATTACGAATTACAACTACATAACAGAGATTAGTCACACAGGGCAACTACACGTAGCATTTTTTAATTTTTTTATATGACTGTCTTTCGTATCGAACACGCAACCTCCTGTACGGAGCTCGGACGTTTTACCTATCAGGCTACGCAGCCACTGTATTTGCCTAAGTGTTTGAAGAGAGACAGTACGACGTGACTATTAAACGAATACACAACATTGTCGTTCTGGCTATTGAGATTGCAAGCTGAGGTAAAAAGGTATCGAGGTTTAGGGACTGAAGTCGTGGACACTGGGTAGTGGGTTTTGAGTTTAAACAGGTACTGTGGGTAGAAATACCAAAAAACGTCAGGTCTATTTTATACACTCCCGAAATACTTTTCAGATTGCACGCAAAGTGTTAAAATTACTTGAAGATCACCAGTCGAATATTCATTCACGAAAAAAGGTTTATAAATAGAAGTAAATAAGTATAATCATTTTACTAGTTTTACAATCTGTTCACAAACCTACTAAATTGACAATATGATAAAAATCATGGTTTTTTGGTTCTTTTCTTAGAGAAGCGGTACGAAATCTCGACTTCACACTTAATCGCATTTAGATATAGATCTAGTAACTAATTTAATCTACAGCCAAAGGGAAGAAATAAAATGAGGTCTGCAACATCTTGATGGCTCTGCTTGTTAAATGGTTTCAGCTTATCGTAGCCCCGAATGCACCACTCATATTTTACGCCTAGCACACGAACGCAGCGCACCCTGTGCTTAACTCCCCAGCCTGTGGTATCATTGATGACTTTCTTTTCTGGCTAATTATCACATTGGACACAATTCAATTCAATTCAATAATTTTTTATTTGGCTGATTTGCAACACAAAACATTAAACTATATACGTAATGATAGCAACAATGCGATAACAAAAACAGGTATGGTTTGAAAATTCTACAGAGTAGGATCGTGAACTTTCCAGACTCACCCCGAGACATGTCTTCTGTTCCTGAAATGGTAACTCGCGTAATTTCGTAACTTTGAAGCTCGTAGCTCTAATTTTAAATGCTTTTACTCACTTTCTGCATATAGTATTTTTTAGCACTTCTAGTTTTAGTCTAGGTAAATTTTAATTGTATGTTTTTGTGGCTTTTATGCTGAAATAAATAGTACAATGAATGGATCAATCATAAATCAATCATTCTGACATGCTCTTCTCCTCACTTCTTAGCTTAACAAACCCAAATGAGGTTCAGTTTTAGTTATTTCAATGGCAAATAAAAAAAATTGATTTAATTTTGCTTTAATTTTGTTGCGTTTTTCCAACTTTTTTGTTAAATGATAAAGCACATAAAAATTGACGATATAAAACACATTGAAAAATCCCTGGTAAAGACCTACTTAACAATAACCAAGGTACACGGTGCAAGAAAGCAACAAACTGAACAAAGACCTGATCAAGTAAAAGTGCATTCAAAGCTGTGGTACAAGGAAAAAACCTAATGAAGCAATGAGTATTGAAGTAACTTTCCACAAATTTTATATTTTGTCAGAATTTCAAGAGGCCATTTATGCACTTTAACCCATGTCACAAAAATGATGTGTCGCATTCATTGTTAAACCAAATTTTGAGCTAAACGTTTTTTAAAACATCGTTATTGCATTGTTTAAGACGCTGGTTGGGCTTTAAATTGCTATTTGCAGTAATACCTAACTAAAAAATCCGTTTGCACTAACTGTTTCTGTCGAAGCATTTAATAAAATTCTTTTTTAGAATTGTTTCAGAGAATCCTGGCCCTAAAAAACCAAAATCCAGATCTGAAGGTACTGCTAGCAGTAGGCGGTTGGGCAGAAGGTTCACAGCGTTTCAGCAATATGGCGTGGTCTCTCAACTCACGTCTTACCTTTGTTAATTCTGTACTTCATTTCCTGAGACAATATGGTTTCGATGGACTAAATGTCGACTGGGAGTTTCCGGGCTACGAACGAAGAGGTGGACATCCTTCAGATAGAGACAATTTACCACTGCTCTTAGAGGTATTGATATAAAAATATTAGTAGTATTTGACAGGCTATAACACTCTAACTGCTTTGCTCTTGAAATTCATCTTTTCAAGCATTTTAAAGCAGGTTGTTAGTTCTGCTAGTTGACCGTCGGTTCTTCGTGTCTATATGGTGTAGTTTTGGCTTGAACAAATTAATGCAAAGTGAGGACTCTTCTTACCCAATATCTCTGTGTCAATTTTAAATTTATGTACAATTGTGTGTTTAATTTTTAGGAGCTTCACAAGATCTTTACGATGGAAGCCAAGTTTTCCGGCAACAATCAACTAATCTTGGCCACCACGATACCGGGCGCTAAATACTGGATAGATTTGGGTTACGACATCCCGAAAATCTCTTCGTGCGTTTATAAATACGTTTCTTATTTTTGATGAAAATAATTGGTACTAATAACGCTATTTAAAAGTTGAATTATCAGTGAATGATAAATTATTATGTAGAAGATAACCGCCCTGCAGGTCAAGTGACTAACCTCAAAATTGTCCTTGAAATCTATCATCTACTACCATTAATCCTTGCAAAGCGCCTTGTGTAAAAAACATCTCTGGTTATTTGTGCTCAAAGAGAAAAAGCTTCTCATAATATTCTTGATTTCTAAATGCAGGTTTAGTGATTATTTACCAATGATGACTTATCACCTTAATGGAATATGGAACAAACACGCTGGTCATGGAAGTCCTTTGCATCCTCACTCCTACGATGTGGACAAAACTGCGAATATTGTAAGTGAAGAGGTCGCCTTTGAAATATCTTTGTTTTTAGTAATTTCAGTTAAGTGTAAGACAACTTGGAAAATCACACACAAGCAAGGGCAGCATTTTTGTGTCATGTGTGTGAAAGGGATAAATTATTGGAAAATCACGGAAGCACTTTTGAGACTAATAGCTATGAAGATGCGGTATGATCGTTTTCCTTAGATAACCTAGTAATCTTCCATGCCATATAGTGTTCCTTGGTTTTTAGGGTACTTGGATAACCTAATAATCTTCCATGCCATGTAGTGTTCCTTAGTTTTTAGTGTACTTGGATAACCTAATAATCTTCCATGCCATGTAGTGTTCCTTAGTTTTTAGTGTACTTAGATAATCTAATAATCTTCCATGCCATATAATGTTCCTTAGTTTTTAGTGTACTTAGATAACCTAATAATCTTCCATGCCATGTAGTGTTCCTTAGTTTTTAGGGTACTTAAATAACCTAGTAATCTTTCATGTCATATAGCGTTCCTTAGTTTTTAGTGTACTTAGATAATCTAATAATCTTCCATGCCATGTAATGTTCCTTAGTTTTTAGTGTACTTAGATAATCTAATAATCTTCCATGCCATGTAATGTTCCTTAGTTTTTAGCGTACTTAGATAATCTAATAATCTTCCATGCCATATAATGTTCTTTAGTTTTTAGTGTACTTAGATAATCTAATAATCTTCCATGCCATGTAGTGTTCCTTAGTTTTTAGTGTACTTAGATAATCTATTAATCTTCCATGCCATGTAGTGTTGCTTAGTTTTTAGTGTACTTAGATAATCTAATAATCTTCCATGCCATGTAGTGTTCCTTAGTTTTTAGTGTATTTAGATAATCTAATAATCTTCCATGCCATATAACGTTCCTTAGTTTTTAGTGTACTTAGACAATCTAATAATCTTCCATGCCATATAGCGTTCCTTAGTTTTTAGTGTACTTAGATAATTTAATAATCTTCCATGCCATATAGCGTTCCTTAGTTTTTAGTGTACTTAGATAACCTAAATCCTATTATCGTTGCTTTTTTTTAAGGAATTCATCGTCCAATATTGGATAAACCATGGAACGGATCCAAAGAAATTGCTGCTGGGAATTCCTCTTTTTGGACAGACTTACACTCTCCAAGACCCATCTGACCACATGTTAAATGCACCTATTGTAGGAAGTGGCAAGGCTGGACACATGTATCAACAGGAAGGAATGATGCCGTACTACGAGGTTTGTGCCCACAAAACTTTGCTTGAGCTTATTCTTATTAAGATTTTCGGCTTCTTGTGGATTGGTAAACACCAATCTTATTACTGCTTAAGTGATAGATTTAGCCAACTGAACAACTGATAATGCTTCTTGCGAATATTTTTTGAATGACTTACAGATCTACGTCTTCACTCATAATAAATGAATAAATTACGACAAAATTTGCAGATTATAAAGATTCGCAAATCTGTTTCGGAAAATTCACAAACATTTTAATGGTACCAATGTGCGGCATTTGTCACATTTGCAAATAAATAAAAATTGTGGTTTATTTCTATTAATTTTAATGACTTGCATTACTTAAATCTTTTGTAGGTGTGTTCTGAAGTGATGCCAAGCTATGAAAGCTTTTGGGTTGAAGATCAGCTTGTTCCATTTGCTTACAAAAATGACCAATGGATTGGCTACGAGGATTCAAGGAGTATTAGTGAAAAGGTAACAATCCTTTGCAGTATATTTGGACAAGTTCTAGAACTTCCATCACCAAACTTTCACTAATTTTTTTGTACGTATTGTTGACCACAGTTAGCATTCAACTGGTTACTGATCACCAACTTTTGTAATTTTTGCAACGCATTTGCATGTTATCAACGGGCCTCATTTTTCCCTGACTGACAATAGGGTTCGTCTAACTAGTTTTTGTTTGTAGGTCAAGTATGTGATCGACAATCACCTTGGAGGCGTTATGGTCTGGGCATTAGGTTTTGATGATTTTAAAGGTCATTGTAATCATGGAAGGAATCCTCTGTTGACCACAATAAAAACAGAATTGCTGGAAGTGACACAGGTGACCTATGTAATCCACACAAAATCTTCAAATGTTTTACAGCAGTTGCCGCACAAGTATGAAACGGGTGCAGTAGAACCACATTATGCAACATCACATCACGGTGAGACGTACAGGCGTCATACTGTGCAACATCGGCGACACTACGTACAACATGTATCCCATCAGCAAGAAGGACAACACCCTGTTCATGGATATGATGAGCACCATGCCTACCATGGGCACAGTCGCAGTCGCAGAGTGGAGTCATCATATTCACGGCACGGGAATTATCACGATGCGTATCCTCATCAAACACAAGGAAGTTACATACCATATCAAGAACACGAAATGATTCCCCACGAAACGTACAATTACGAAACATATCCACACAGAGATGCATATGAAGTCTACCCTAGCAACAGCTATCCTTATGACGCTCACAATTATGTAATATATCTGCCGGAGCAGTATGACGTGCACCCTCATCAAACACATGAGAATTACGGTGCATATTCAGCACATGGACAGTATGATGATTTCGAAGTACATCCTCGTGAAAGTTCTGAAATATATCCAGTAAACGAGCCGCATGCGTACCCTTATGAAAAAAGCAATTATTACGATACTTACCCTGGGTCTGAACTCTATGAAGTTCATCCTTATGAAAGTTATGGTTATGAAACACACCCTGATGAACTGTATGCTGAACATGGACATTATGAAGGGCATCCTCGTGAAACATACCCTGAACATGGACATTATGAAGGGCATCCTCGTGAAACATATCCTGAACATGGACATTATGAAGGGCATCCTCGTGAAACATACCCTGAACATGGACATTATGAAGTGCATCCTCGTGAAACATACCCTGAACATGGACATTATGAAGTGCATCCTCGTGAAACATACCCTGAACATGGACATTATGAAGTGCATCCTCATGAAACATACCCTGAACATGGACATTATGAAGTGCATCCTCGTGAAACATACCCTGAACATGGACACTATGAAGTGCATCCTCATGAAACATACCCTGAACATGGACATTATGAAGTGCATCCTCGTGAAACATACCCTGAACATGGACATTATGAAGTGCTTCCTCATGAAACATACCCTGAACATGGACACTATGAAGTGCTTCCTCATGAAACATACCCTGAACATGGACACTATGAAGTGCATCCTCATGAAACATACCCTGAACATGGACACTATGAAGTGCATCCTCGTGAAACATACCCTGAACATGGACATTATGAAGTGCATCCTCGTGAAACATACCCTGAACATGGACATTATGAAGTGCATCCTCATGAAACATACCCTGAACATGGACATTATGAAGTGCATCCTCATGAAACATACCCTGAACATGGACATTATGAAGTGCTTCCTCATGAAACATACCCTGAACATGGACACTATGAAGTGCATCCTCATGAAGCGTACCCTGAACATGGACACTATGAAGTGCTTCCTCATGAAACATACCCTGAACATGGACACTATGAAGTGCATCCTCATGAAACATACCCTGAACATGGACACTATGAAGTGCATCCTCGTGAAACATACCCTGAACATGGACATTATGAAGTGCATCCTCGTGAAACATACCCTGAACATGGACATTATGAAGTGCATCCTCATGAAACATACCCTGAACATGGACATTATGAAGTGCATCCTCATGAAACATACCCTGAACATGGACATTATGAAGTGCTTCCTCATGAAACATACCCTGAACATGGACACTATGAAGTGCATCCTCATGAAACATACCCTGAACATGGACATTATGAAGTGCTTCCTCATGAAACATACCCTGAACATGGACACTATGAAGTGCATCCTCATGAAACATACCCTGAACATGGACACTATGAAGTGCATCCTCATGAAACGTACCCTGAACATGGACACTATGAAGTTCATCCTAATGAATTATATCCTCATGAAGAGTATCCTGAACATGGACACTATGAAGTGCATCCTCATGAAACGTATCCTGAACATGGACACTATGAAGTGCATCCTCATG
Organism: Tubiluchus corallicola; assembly: GCA_030141605.1. Lineage (NCBI taxonomy): Eukaryota > Metazoa > Priapulida > Priapulimorpha > Priapulimorphida > Tubiluchidae > Tubiluchus > Tubiluchus corallicola. The sequence goes on from JAQGDQ010002380.1 coordinate 66,890, forward strand.
AAGAGTATCCTGAACATGGACACTATGAAGTGCATCCTCATGAAACGTATCCTGAACATGGACACTATGAAGTGCATCCTCATGAAACGTACCCTGAACATGGACACTATGAAGTGCATCCTCATGAAACGTATCCTGAATATGGACACTATGAAGTGCATCCTCATGAAACGTACCCTGAATATGGACACTATGAAGTGCATCCTCATGAAACGTACCCTGAACATGGACACTATGAAGTGCATCCTCATGAAACGTACCCTGAACATGGACACTATGAAGTGCATCCTCATGAAACGTACCCTGAACATGGACACTATGAAGTGCATCCTCATGAAACGTACCCTGAACATGGACACTATGAAGTGCATCCTCATGAAACATACCCTGAACATGGACACGATGCATATGAAAGCTATCCAGGCCACTATGATACGTATCCATCACATGTTTCCACAGTTGGTATTCCATTTCCACACCATACAGCTTATTCTTATGAAGGGTATCCTACAAATCAATCCTATGAACAATATCCACGTAATACTTACAACGATTATGAATTACCTGGTACTGTTGGACACGAGACATATCCCAGTAATACTCATGGGGGCGAAAGCCTTGGCCCAGTAGTTGCCCAGGAAGAGCAGAGGCCATATAATCCAGAATTGGAGGAAACAAAACTTTCGGATTCCGGTTCATCTGCTTCTGGAAGAAACGGCGCTGTGGGAATGGCTACAGAAAGTACGCAATGTGAGGTGAAAGGACCAGGTCCCTCTTGCTCCGGACATTCGCACATGGTAATGGCAAATCCAATAAACTGTCGCAAGTACTATCTATGTCTGTGGCAGAACACACCCAATGAAATGCGTGTTCCAATGAACTGCCCGGAGGGAACAGTCTTTCATCCATTCAAATACATGTGTGATGATAAGGAAAATGTTGATACATCCGTAATATGTAAATGTGGAGAAGAGTCGTGATATGTAGCAGTAGACTAATTTGTTTTTGTGTGCCAGTCCTTGCTGTTTACCTGTGACCATGTTTAATCCCTTTTCAAAAGTGGGAGGAATAGTGTCCTAGTAATGCTTAGCAGTATCTTTTTATTACCTAGATCATTGGAAATAAATGTAATTGACTAAAGCAGCAACCGAATTGCAACAGCGGAAAACTGATAATTTCATTTCTGCCTTTTTGAACATCATCGATCAGGTTTTATTACTTGAGGTAATATTTTTTTTAAAAGGAAACACTTGTTTTGTAGCTGAGCAGAACTTCCTTAGCCTTTCGTTTAAGACTTTGGTGCTCGGTACTCTTGCTGCTTATGCCCAAAACAACTAGACCTGCTACTGCCGGCAAAAGTATATTTTTTCCAAAGTTACTAGTAGAAGCTTTAGTGTAGTTCTATAGCTTTATTTACAGTATGTTTTAGTGATAGTATTTATGTTGCTAGTAGTTGATTTAGGCCAAAGCTACAGAGCTATAATCTGGTTTTTTTCCTTCATTAGCTGGTTCTGTTTCGATTACTTTATTCCTCAAACTGATTTTAAAAACAAGTGATTTTCTCAACATTATTATCTGTATATTCGTGCCAAAATTTGGGCATCGTTAACTTATTGATTATAATGATTTCAGTTTATAATTCCTAATACAATTTAAATTACGCGTAAGTTCAAAATTTAAATAAAAAGAATTTTTGTGCATGAAATTAATGTTATGTTGTTATAGCAACGTTCACTTTGTTGTTGATGTTTTGTCGTTTATTGTTAAGACAGAATGCATCTTTTGCATACCGTTGTTGTTATCCTTGTTAATAGTATTGTTATTATTTTTGCATAAAATTGATTTTGAATTATGCACATTCTAAAGCGAGCAAAATGACATTAAGATTGGAGTACACTGTAAAAATGAATAAAAATTATGCCCAATAGCGTAATTTTTGTAATTCAGTTTTATTAATAAAGCTATAATGCAAAATCGTTGAGTATTATGATAATTTTTATTATTTGTACAAAAACTACATGTTGTTATCGCAATTGTGACATTTTAAGGCCGTTTTTATATATTTGTAATAAATCTATATACAAAACTAATTCTAAGGACTTAATCCAACAGTAAAATTTAACATTGCAATTTTTTGATAACCGGAAGTAAGTAATGCTTCATGCATGCCCTGAATTTAACTTAATAACAATAACATCGTTGGCCACCTACTGGACGATGTAAAGTGTTATCATGGCGAATCGGACTCGTTGAATATCCATGCTGTCGGTATTTACTGGGATGGCCGTAGCTGTAATCGTCGTTAGCATATCCGCCATTGTGATAAGTTTTCGTTGATGGATAATCGTAGCCGTAGCCGTCGTAAGAATGGCTTAATATTGGTCGAACTATGTCGTACTTGTATAACGTTTCTGGTTGATAATATTCATGGCCTTCCCTAGGACAAGAAGCAAAGCATTTAATTATGTTCATCGACTTGTTAATTAAACTATATTAACCCCGATGTATATACTCGGTGTAGCAATAGATGCATTTCAAAAAAAGAGTTAAAATTCAAGCGAGACCACGTGACTAAAATACACATGCAATCGCTGCAGTTGGGTGTTTAAATAAACTTGTTATTCTTTATAGTAAAATATTTCGTTAAAATATTTTTATAGTAAAAGAGAAATAAAAAGCGGTTTCTACTGAAAAATTTTCGTATGTCTACGATTTAACTTCTAATAAAGTCATAACTTACTTTACTGATATTTTGGTAATTGGTTAAAAATATATTAACATAGCTTCTGTTTTAATAAATTTAATAATTTTACGAAGTGCACTGTAGTGACATCTATTAACGAATAAGTTAATTAATCAGTGTTCTGTGCCCACTGCGAACCTTACAAACTGGTTTTAGGCATGATTGCGTTATCCATCGTTAAACAAGAAATTTAATAATCACGATCAAGTGAATTTAAACAAGTGAACAGCTGTTTTAAAAGCAAACAAACTAAGTATGATTTCAGTAACACTTGATTTCAGACAATGTTGTTCATATAATTTGCCAGATAATTACTATCAAAACAATTTGTTACTTTTTGGCGCTTGTTAAATTGCAAAACAATATAATAAGTTTCAGCCGTTTTGAATTATAACTTTAGTTTAGTTTTGTTTAGTTTTGTCTGTATGCTTACTTGTAATCGTAGTCGTAACCTCTAGATTTTGCTGAGGTCTCCTTCGCGTAGGATTTATCTTGACTAGTCAAAGTTCCGTGAGCCCGACCAGAGCGAGAAAATGAGGTTTCGCTACTTTTCTGCCCATCTCCTTCCAACTTGCCTTTGCTCACCGGTCCGTACGTTGTGGTGTGAAAATAAGTTTTTGGAGCTGGTGCTACTTTGTGATAGGCTGCTGTGTTGCCCTTATAGCCGTGTGGAACAGCACCTCCGGGAGCAAACGCCACATCGTTCCGGTACGATGGCCCACTGGCGCTTACCATGCTAAGTACAGCAACGGCTAGAACGGCAACAAGAATCGTATCCCTGCAACGAAAATTTGCATTAGCCTTGTGTTAAGTGCACAGGTAAGAAGTGTATCATCATCATGATCATCGCCGTCGTCTTCATCGTAGTTGCATTCATCATTCGTCATTATCATCATCAAAACAGCAGCAGCAGCAACAGCAATAGCAACAACGACAACAACAACAACAATTACTTCTACAACTACATTACTATTACTGCTACTGCTACTAAAACTACAACAATAATTACAACAACAGTAGCATGATTAACAGTAACAACGACGGTAGCATCAGCAACAAGCAACATCAACATTATAACTACCCGGAACTGGTATTTGCCAGATGATAAAGTTCCCAACTCTTACAAGCATGGGTCTAAATTCAACTTAAAATTTGAAACAAAAACTTTTGCAAAATTTAGATTTACAGTTTAAGAACGTGGTCCTAATTCTGAATTTTCGCATCTTTTTAACATGTTTATTTAAAAAATCAATTAATTGAATAAGCTTTGAAATCAGTAATGAGCATAAGTATCCACTTTTTTAAAGAAAATTGCACAAACGTGGATGTAAAAATACGTCAAAAGCTTGTTGTGCGCTTCAGTACTAAGTTCGCACTATAATTTGCAAATTTTACAAATAAATTTACATTTCATTATTAACAAGAAGATAATATTATTAGATAACATTATTGTAATCCTTTTATAGAATATTTCAATTACAAGCTGTTATTTCGATACTATTTTTGTAGTTTTAAACTTCAAATCAAACGTTTGCACATTTTTTTTTAAATTGATTATTTATGCTGACTGCTGAATTGAGCAAATTAGACTAGACTGCTGATCAAAAATTTTAAACTTGCTAATAAAAAACATTTTCAGAAAATGAATAGGACTCTGTGCATCGTTAATTTATAAAGCTAGCAACTAAATGACTTTTTACAGATTTATCAAAATCATTCAAACGTTTACATCAAGTTTTGAAATAAAAAAACAGTTACTCGCACTTACATTTTGAAGTTTTGCTCTCTGACCGTAGGCCTGCGATTGTGGAACAATTTGACAACTGTGGCAGTCGGGAAAATGTGGAAAGCATTTATAGAGGCCAATTAGAAACGTCCTCCAAATGATAGCGGTCATGGCGTAAAAACTGGGTGCCAATTTCAGGAAAATGCACTAGTTTCTGGGCGGAAAATTACCATCGTTAGCGTATATACAGGATATTAAGCCCTACATTTATAGACAATAACGCTGTGTTAATGTTTAAAGGTTTCCAGCAAGAAACACGGGTTAGTTGTTCGTTTTTTTCTATTTTTATGTGTTAGGCAAACGTGGACACCAAAACTTTAGTATAAATTATCGAAACTTCAGTATAATGACGAATTGGTTTATGACAATTTATAAGTGACTCCTCAATTAGACATATTACGTACGTTGTGTTTCAGGAAATGATAATTCGTTGTATTTTCTAAAAAATAATCATATGTATCTGTAAACTTAATAAAGATTTAAATTGTTTATTACAGAAAAATATCCGTTTCATAGACAGATCATTGTATAACAAGTTTCAATAAATTTTTATTAGAAAAATGCAGTGTTTCTACTACATCATTTCCGGCCACCCGTCTTACTTGAATACACAGTTACTTTGCAAACCTTTCAATTATTATGTCTTTTTTCGCTATATTACATCAACCCATATACATTTGTACCTCTAATGATATCGAAAAAGCAAAATATTTAATGACGACTACGTGTTTTAACAAGCTCGGTTATACGTGTTAGCAACTTGTGCAACTTAGCAACAACGAACATGATAGCAACTTTTTGACATTTGTTTTAAACTTACGAATTCTAATTAATATTACTCTAATTAATAGCAGTTGTGAATTGAGTTCGATTCCTCCAATGTTCACTGTTTAAATAAGTACTTGACTGTGGTTACGTTGTGCTGATGCTTTGCTGCTGTTATTCACTATGAGATTTTGCAGTATTATTTGTTCACTTAACATGCTTCATTCAATAGGACTTTCTGGACAACCCAATGCCCATTCTTAAAAGTTACGTCTCTTTGCGGTGTAGAAGGTATTGGGTTCGACTCTTCAGTCCCTTATAAGCATCTCGTTGACAAAACTAATGTCTAATGTGTCTAGACATAGACATAGACATAGACATAGACATAGACATAGACATAGACATAGACATAGACATAGACATAGACATAGACATAGACATAGACATAGACATAGACATAGACATAGACATAGACATAGAACATTTATTTTCTCCAATTAGTTTAACATCAAACGTTTTTTAAATATTAAGTAATTATAATCATGGAGCAGGGCAGGGAAGGACCGTAGGGTCTTCTAGTCTCCTGCCATTTCTTATAAATAGATTAAGACATTAAAAATTAACGGTGATGCTGCAGATAACAAAAACAAAAACAAATAAGAAAAAAATAATAATAAAAACAGTATAAATGATACAAATTATTCAAAAAGAACTGAAAACAAAAAATAATAAAGTTAGATCTAAACAAAACAATACAATTATTCAGTAATTAGGATTATTATATGTAGTAGTTTCAAATGGGGTCTTATTAACAGGGGAATTTGGCCAAGGTTAGTGAGTAAAGTTAAAAACTGAGAGTACGGAAAGAAAAAAATAAGCATAAAAAGTGTAATATAGAAAAATTTATGAGAAAAAGTAACTATGAGAAAGAGCAACAATTACTTAGGAGATGAGTTTACTCTAGGTAAACTAATGTGTGGAATTATAGTACTAGTTACAAATTAGTCAGTGCGTGCCCTTGAGATGTATGCAACTAAGCAGAGTAGGACTAAACCCAATAATTATTTGTAAACCTGTAAATTGGTGAGCAAGCTTCGCAGTAAACCGTTTGCCGTAAAAATAGATGCGCATATTATGAACAATACCAAGTTTTAAATACGAATACAGAATTTGGAGATTCTAATGTGAATTAAACGAAAAATTCAAATTTTCAAAAAATATCTTTTATCCATTAAGTTAAATCATTACTGACTTTAAAAAACTGTTCGATACCTTTCTGACACTTTAAATCGTTTTCTCTTGATTGGAAGTTGAAGTGGTGAGAGCGAGTATCTGTGCACTATCCTGATTTTTTTGTATTTTTAATTTCAATGCCAAAAATGTTTGCTTGTTCATGTACATCATATCTATGTTAACTCGTCTTAAGAAACTGCTAATGTCTACGGCCATATCACATTGAATACACCGGTTCTCGTCTGATCACCGAAGTTAAGCAATGTAGAGCGTGGTTAGTACTTGGATGGGGGACCGCCTAGGAATACCACGTGCTGTAGACTTTTTAGCTAGTGACTATTAACTATCAAAGTGTGTGCACAACACGACCGTTTCATTTTGACAGTATTGTTTTTGATTTTTGGAAGTTGAAGTGGTGAAAATAAATGTCTGTCTCGACATTATGTTGATTTTTTTTGCATTTTAATGTGAAAGACTATCTACTTGTTGCATTTCTCCAATATTATACAAAGTAAGGAAAAATGAAAATAAAACTAGAAAATCAGCCACTGTCCTTCAAAAATGATTTTTGATTTTCATAAAAAATCAAAACAGATACTTTGTTACTACGTTCACCTTCATCTATCTATTATTTCTATATTATCTGTCTATAACAAAATGCAGAAGTTAAGCAACCTCAAACCTGGTTTTGCGTTTGAATGGGTGACTGCCCGGTACTTACATTTTTCTAAATGATCAGGAAGGGTGATGACAAATGCTGTAAGATCTTTTTCACCACTCAAAAATGGATTTTTGTTCTGACAAATATTTTTAAATGAAGAATCTTTTTGCTTGTTCATGCTTGATCATTCCCATGTTTAATTATGTCATATCTAGAAGGTAATATACTTAAGCACGGTATTCAACCTCCCTGACATTTTATAATTTCATGTGATATTTCTGTTTATACTTTGCATTAAAATGCTAAAAAGGTTTACTTGTTCATGTACATCATTTCTATGTTAACTCATCTTAAGAAACTGTTAATGTCTACTGCCATATCACATTGAAAACACCGGTTCTCGTCTGATCACCGAAGTTAAGCAATGTAAAGCGTGGTTAGTACTTGGATGGGTGACCGCCTAGGAATACCACGTGCTGTAGACTTTTTAGCTAGTGACTATTATCTATCGAAGTGTGTGCACAACACGACCGTTTCATTTTAACAGTATTGTTTTTGATTTTTGGAAGTCGAAGTGGTGGGAATAAGTGTCTGTCTCGACATTATGTTGATTTTTATTTGCTTTGCATTTTAATGTCTAAAACTATCTAGTAGTAGTAGTAGTAGTAGTAGTAAAATCTTTATTCGCCATTATAAAACATTGACCATCATATTAAAAGACAGACAATCAGTGTTAGTCCATATAAAAAACATACACTGTTCTAGGCAAATGCGTCTGGTGCAAGCTAAACTATAAGTGCAACTAGAAATTCAAAAAATAAAATATAAACTAGTTTAGTAAGGTCTAGGAAAAATGAAATTATGATTTGAGTAAGTATCATCGTGTTCGTATGTCGGATAATGTCAAAAACTATCTATTTGCTACGTTTCTCGAATATTACACAATGTGAAGAAAAATGAAAATAAAACTAGAAAATCAGCCACTGCCCTTCAAAAATTATTTTTGATTTTCATAAAAAATCAAAACAGATACTTTGTTCCTACGTTCACCTTAATCTATCTATTATTTCTATATTATCTCTTTTCAACGAAATACAGAAGTTAAGCAACCTGGAACCTGGTTTGGTTTTGTGTTTGAATGGGTGACTGCCCTTGGCTTACATTTTTTTAAATGGACGGGAAGGGTTCTGACAAAAGCTGTAAAATCTTCTTCAACACTCAAAAATGGATTTTTGTTCTGACAGATATTTTTGTAAAACTATGTCACGAAGATTTTGCATATTGTGTTTTTTTGTTCCACATGTGTGCGCCATTTTTGTTCCAGTGGCAAAATTCGATTTTATGCGTGATAAACAATTTACAGTTTTAAATAAATCTTTTTGTATTAAATAATTGGAACTTATCCGTGATTGTATTTATATTTTGGTACGGAACTGCCGGGAAAAGAGACCTTTAGATGAGTATGGCTGAGTGTGATAAAATTAAACACTCTAGAAGTAGATCCAAGGGTTGGGTGAAGACTGGCATAAAATTACTAAAAGAGGCGATGTCTAGTGAAACGCCTAACTTTGTGTTTGTTCAGCAAAAATTAGAGAACCTTGGAAAATATATTGCCACCTTTAATGAAACAGAAGTGTAGTTAGAAGATTATTTAGAAGGTGAAGAACTTGAACAAGCGATTATAGAGGCAAGTGAATTAATCAACACAGCGGAATTAATTTCTGCTCAGGCACTAAGTTTGCTAAAACCAGATTCAAGACCATGTAGTCCTAGTGATTTCCAGCGACATGCAAGTGATAATGATTTTGTCTTGCGACGAGTGAATAACTGTGATTTAGCACGTAGTGAAAGTGCAGCGAATTTACCAACTAATAATGTAGTCGGTGCAGAAGTCACCAACATAAAACTACCTAAATTGCAACTGCCAACTTTCAGTGGTGACCCATTGAAGTTTTACGAATTTTGGGACATGTTCGTTGCCTCTGTGGATGCTAAACCTGTACCAGACGTTCATAAACTTGTTTACTTAAAGAGCTTACTTAAAGGTGAAGCTGCTCATGTGATAGATGGCCTGCAGCCTGTAGATGGCAATTATAAGGAAGCTGTTTCTTTGTTAAAGGAGAGATTTGGTGATAAAGACGCAATCGAGATGTCATTGTTAAAAAAACTGTGGCAGTTAAAGCCCATCACCGATTCGAAAAATATTGAAGCACAAGGAAGTTTTGTAGATGAGCTTGAAGTTGTTATAAGAGGCCTCAGTGCAATGGGACTTAGTACAGAAGAATTAGGTAAAACCCTAAAACCTCTCTTTCTAGCAAAAATTCCATATGCTTGGCGTGTTGAATGGGAGTGAATGAGAAGGCGTGAAGATGACAGCGTGAAGATGACACAACATGCTTTGAAAAATTTCGACAGTTCATGAAAAGCGAAGTTGATATTAGACGAAAGGCTGCTTCATATACTCGCCATAGAGAGTCTGGTGAATTTAGTCGTCGTGCTGGGTATAAGAATTTAGGTGTGAGGAGCACCCTAGATTCAGTTTCTCTTCTTCAGTCTAGTGATTTTTGTGGAAACACCAAAAATGCGCCTACAGCTTCAAAGAATTCCCATTGTTTATTTTGTGGCAGAGCTCAACATATGTGGCTTGATTGTGCGTCTCTTCCTACTAAGACTTTGCAAGAGCGAAAACAGAAGGTTGCTGAGCAGCACCGTTGTTTTTTGTGTCTTGGTTTAAACCACAGAGCTGATACTTGCCGTAAACCTCCATGCAACCGATGTAGTAAATGGCATCATTATTTATTGTGCAATTCAATTGCTGGCTGCTTCCAGGTGAGTCCTTATGTTAAAAGAGGTTCAAATACTTCTGATGCAAGTGTTGATGTTCCATCAGTTCATTTACAGTCTTTTTGTACGAATGTTGTGTTCTTAATGACTGCGACTGCTGTTTTGGAAGATACCAAATCGTCAATTCCTATTCGTGTTTTTATAAATCCTGGTGCCACTACCTCTCTTATTTTGTGTGATGTTGCAGAGCGAGCAGGTTGCGAAATTATAGGCGAGCGTAATCTTTCGTTAGCTATTATGGGTGGACTTAGCACACCGCAACAGAAATGCCACATTGTTCGTGCTAAACTTCGAACAAATACAGGAAAAATTGTGACCTTTAATGCCACCACCCAAGATAAACTAGTGAGACCCTTTCCGGCATGTTCTGAGGGTGATTGGTTAGGAGACTTAAAGGGCATGATCCTAGGTGACCCAGAGATTCTTTGTGGCAATCCACGAGAAATTCATCTACTGGTTGGTATCCCCCAAAGATGATTTTTGATTTTTATAAAAAAAAATCAAAACAGTTTACCTTGTTCTTGTGTTTCGCTTAATCTATCCATTATTTCTACGTTATCTGTCTGTAACAAAATGCAGAAGTTGAGCAACCTCGAACCTGGTTTTGCGTTTGAATGGGTGACTGCCCAGGACTTGTAAATTATGTCATATTTAAAAGGCAATATACTTGAGCACGGTATTTCCACCTCCCTGATACTTTACAATTTCATGTGATATTTTTATTTATACTTTGCATTACAATACTAGAAATATTTGCTGTTCATGTACATCATTTCTATGTTAACTCGTCTTAAGAAACTGCTAATGTCTACGGCCATATCACATTGAATACACCGGTTCTCGTCTGATCACCGAAGTTAAGCAATGTAGAGCGTGGTTAGTACTTGGATGGGTGACCGCCTAGGAATACCACGTGCTGTAGTCTTTTTAGTGATTGACAATTATCTAGCGAAGTGTGTGCACAACACGAACACTTTAGATTGTCTTTGATTTTTGGAAGTTGAAGTGGTGGAAATAAATGTCTGTCTCGACCTTACGTTGATTTTTATTTTTTTGCATTTTAATGTGAAAAACTATCTATTTGTTACGTTTCTCGAATGTTACACAAGGTAAGGAAAAATGAAAATAAACTAGAAAATCAGCCACTGCCCTTCAAAAATGATTTTTGATTTTCATAAAAAATCAAAACAGGTACTTTGTTATGCTTGGAAATCGTAGTAATCGTAGTATGCGTAGAAAATCAGCCACTGCCCTTCAAAACTGATTTTTGATTTTCATAAAAAATCAAAACAGGTACTTTGTTACTACGTTCACCGTAATCTATCTACTGTTTCTATATTATCTCTTTTTAACGAAATGCAGAAGTTAAGCAACCTCGAACCTGGTTTGGTTTTGCGTTTGAATGGGTGACTGCCCGGCGACTGCTGATGCTGGTAACTTCTTAACTTGGTGCTTAGACTTTTTTAAATGGTCAGGAAGGGTGATGAAAAATGCTGTAAGATCTTCTTCACCACTCAAAAATGGATTTTTGTTCTGACAAATATTTTTAAATGAAGAATATTTTTGCTTGTTCATGCTTGATCATTCTCATGTTTAATTATGTCATATTTAGAAGGTAATATACTTGAGCTCGGTATTTCAACCTCCCTGATACTTTATAATTTCATGTTATATTTTTATTTATACTTTGCATTACAATACTAAAAAGGTTTGCTTGTTCATGTACATCATTTCTATGTTAACTCGTCTTAAGAAACTCCTAATGTCTACGGCCATATCACATTGAATACACCAGTAATCGTCTGATCACCGAAGTTAAGCAATGTAGACTATTGTCTACAGTGCACTCTTGTCTACAGTGCACTCTTGTCTACTGTGCACTATTGTCTACAGTGCACCCTTGTCTACAGTGTACTCTTGTCTACAGTGCACTATTGTCTACAGTGCACTATTGTCTACAGTGCACTCTTGTCTACTGTGCACTCTTGTCTACTGTGCACTATTGTCTACAGTGCACTATTGTCTACTGTGCACTATTGTCTACAGTGCACTCTTGTCTACTGTGCACTCTTGTCTACTGTGCACTATTGTCTACTGTGCACTATTGTCTACTGTGCACTATTGTCTACAGTGCACTCTTGTCTACTGTGCACTCTTGTCTACTGTGCACTATTGTCTACTGTGCACTATTGTCTACAGTGAACTCTTGTCTACTGTGCACTATTGTCTACAGTGCACTCTTGTCTACTGTGCACTCTTGTCTACTGTGCACTATTGTCTACTGTGCACTATTGTCTACAGTGAACTCTTGTCTACTGTGCACTATTGTCTACCGTGCACTATTGTCTACCATGCACTATTGTCTACTGTGCACTATTGTCTACTGTGCACTCTTGTCTACAGTGAACTCTTGTCTACTGTGCACTATTGTCTACAGTGCACTCTTGTCTACTGTGCACTCTTGTCTACTGTGCACTATTGTCTACTGTGCACTATTGTCTACAGTGAACTCTTGTCTACTGTGCACTATTGTCTACCGTGCACTATTGTCTACCGTGCACTATTGTCTACAGTGCACTATTGTCTACTGTGCACTATTGAGCTTTAAAACCAAGACTTCGTATACTTAAAAGTAAAAGGTCATTTACTGCCATTGTCAGCAAAAACAATGGAGAAAAATCGTGGCATGGATTTTTTGCAAAAAATTACGGATTCATGCAACCAAAGTCCACTGCAAGATGCTGCAGACTTCGACGAATTATCAGCAGCTCAGAAAATTACACAGAAAAAAGCTTAGAATCAATGCGATTAGCTGCATTAAAGACCTTCGGTTACACCAAGAGACTTAGCTAATTAACTTCAGTAATTGCTATAATGTAGTTGCTTTGTGACATATGCTGTGATTACAATCCCACATATTCGCCTGTTTTTCCATTACTTCCTTGTATAATTGTTGTCTGATAAACAGTTTCTCTGTCTGTTCTTTGTTCTCTGCTTGATTGGTTGGTTGGGTGGCATACTAGCTGTCAGACATTGGTTGATTGGTTGTTTGGTGAGTAAGTCGGTTGTTCAGACAACCGATTGGTTGGTTGACTGATTGAGAAGTAGGTGTAGTTCTGAATGTGCTTGTCGTGTTGTACACTGGATGCATGTCTCCTAGCTTGCTTACTTGGAAAGCTTTTTAGGTGCTTTGCAGAGTAGTGAGTTGATTGTGTGTTTTCTTTTATTTGACTGATTAATTTTCAAGTTTAATTTGTTTCCATGACACTTTCGCGTTAACTGTATTTTGCCGCTTGATATTGTTGGGATATTTCTCAGATATAAGGCATTACATGTGTTCCATTAATGTAATTAGTCAATTGTGTTCGTGATTTCGCTCTTTGTCCCTTGTATAGCTGTTTTCCATGTAACAGATTTCTGTGTATTATCTGGTCTTCAATATAAAAATCATGTACGTCTTTATGTTATTACTTTGTAAGCTTTGTACCTTTACTAAATTTAGCTGCTTATGTTTGCATTTGCATACAAACCTTAGTTCACATTTTTATAGTTATTTGTGCTATTTGTACTTTACTTTTCATTAATTTCTATTAACTGTAGAACTTATTGTTAATATATTATAATGTTAATATAATATAACAATTATCATATTGACAATTTTGCTGTTCTTTTTTACAAAAATTTATTTCTCACAAAGAAGAGTTTCAGAATTATACACAACCGATTTAGATTTCTATTTTTAACGTCTCATGATAAACGTGCAGCGATTAACTTTTAATTTATTTTCTTTGTATGGAGAATCCTCAAAACGACTCGAATCGAAACAAGGGAATATTTTACCTTCACATACAGATATAGTAAAGATAACTTAGACTAGCATTTACATCTTTTACATTAGAAAAACATTGAAAAGGCAGTCTGAAATATAACAGCTACAAGTGGATCTGAAACAAACGTGGATATATCAAGGAGAAGTGGATCTACGTCAAGCACGGATGGACTCCGGATCTGTTGAAGAACTATTCTACTGTCCATAACTGTAGAAGTATTGTAAAAAGAATGTTCAATCTATGTTCAACTTGGGAATCACAGGATTTACCAGAAACCACCACCGTATCCACGGCCATAAGATACACGTCCGTAGCCACCAAGTCCACCGTATCCACGTCCGTAGTAACCACGGCCATATCCACCATATCCACCAAATCCACCATATCCACGTCCGTAGTAACCACCGCCATATCCACCAAATCCACCGTATCCACTTCCATATCCGTAACCTAATCCACGTCCATAGCCAAGGCCACGTCCATAGCCCAAGCCTCGTCCGTAGCTGCCACCATAAAATCCGCTGGCACTGACTACAGCAACCTACAAATGTATTATCAATGAAACTGTTGTACAAATGAACTTATCAATGAAACTGTTGTACACGTGAACTTATCAATGAAACTGTTGTACAAATGAACTATCAATGAAACTGTTGTACAAATGAACTATCAATGAAACTGTTGTACAAATGTACTTATCAATGAAACTGTTGTACAAATAAACTTATCAATGAAACTGTTGTACAAATGTACTTATCAATGAAACTGTTGTACAAATAAACTTATCAATGAAACTGTTGTACAAATGAACTATCAATGAAACTGTTGTACAAATGTACTTATCAATGAAACTGTTGTACAAATGAACTTATCAATGAAACTGTTGTACAAATGAACTTATCAATGAAACTGTTGTACAAATGTATTATCAATGAAACTGTTATACAAATAAAAACTTCTTGTTCTTTTAACTTCTTTTGTCTCCAAATGTAATTAAATAGTTTGACTGAAATGTTGTTGGCTAACACAAACCAATGCCAAGTACATGTGTCGACGTACTTTGATTGATGCAGTAAAGGCTACGTTGTATTAAATAGAAACGTGAATGTAAATTAACTAGGTGTGGTACTCGAACATGAACAATTGGCTAAATTGTGAAATTCCGTCCATAGACGACTTACCAAAACGGCAAGGAGGAAAGCTAGAGTGATCTTCATTTTCCTAACAAGAAAAAATATTTAATTAACAAACTAGAACTTGAATGGGCATTCGATAAAAAATCAATAATTGTCATTTTCCAAATTATTTTAGCATAAAACTGACAATGCTCTAATGATCAATGTTGTTTGGTGAAGAGACTGCAATCAAAAGTGATGAAAACTCACCTAATGCTGATCAAGGGTTAAATAAAGTGTTTGATACATGTATTAGTACAACATGTATTATACTAAATTTCGCAAAAAAGAAGACAATTAGTCAGTTTGTGCTAAATTTCTTTGGTAGCCAAAGTTAAGCAGTCGCAAAAAGACTGTGAAGCATCAATGAACGCCTGGATTAAGTTTAGATTATGCCGGTTTAGTAGCGGAAACCGTTTAAAACAGAATTTTGATACGTTCAATATTTTGATGGCTTAGAGGTAAACGTATTATGTAAAATTTGCAATAAATTAAGACATTTGTGCTAAATTTCCTTCTTAGCAAAAATTAAACAAACTCGAAAAGCTAAAAGAGACAAAAACGGGGATAGGTATGTACATTTTACGTTTTCAAACAGTTTCCCTTACTGACTCGTACGTTTCAAAATGTAAAATAATTTCGTCTCAATCTTGCTACTCCTATATTGTAGATAAAGTTTGTCGTAAATGTTAAGATAAAACGAAACATCTTGTAAGTTTACTCTTCAAAAAATACCACTGAATGTATTACCAAGAAATCTTTCAAACATTTTAAAAAAAGTTGCCGTTTGTAACGATAAAAAACGCAGTTCGTAAGATGACTAGGTCATATACTAAAACTTCAAAATGCTTACTTTAGTAATAGTAAAAAATACTTACAATTATAAGTTGAGTTGAGATTCGTGTGGTACCACAGACGACAGGCGTATGGTAGCAACACCGGTCTCATCACGCCTTAAATACTTCCATCGGCTGGTGACCATGAGAGTCAAGCTCTTAATCACAGATACCTGAAGTCAGCAGCAGCAGTAGCAGCCGGATTTTTAACGAACAACCTTCTGTCACCCATCAAAATAAAAGTGTTGTTTTCTGTCCTGAGAGACCGCGCATGTAATTTAAAGCCCTAGCAAGGCAGTTACTGAATATGAAACAAACAGAAAAACAATGACGTCTCTGTGCATTACCAGTGTAAATTAACGTTAGTGGAAGGTTGGAAAAACGCCTTTTATTTGAATGCATGTGTTTTGTTGATACTGATAATTATTTTCCCTAAAAAAACTTGAAGGGTACAGGGGGTAAGTGATTTGTAGTTAATTGTGCTCAACAGAAAATTGGAGACATAGTTTAGACAACAAGCAATACATTTTAGCGGCATTTTTGGATTTAAGTAAAGCATTCGATAGCATTAACGCTCGAACTACTTTACGATAACTTAAAACAAATCAGATTTTATTCGATATCGTTAAAACTGATAGAAAATCATCTCAAAGATGGACAAGAACGAGTAATGATACAACCAACTTTTCTGACTGGGCAACGTTAAACAGACGTATACCGCAAGGAACACTACTACTTTATTATTTTGCCTATATATAAACAACATATCCAGTGTATTACAACACTCACAAATAACGCTGATGACACTACAATCTACATAGCCCATGAAAATATCCAAACTGCAAAAATTTATTTAGAAAAAGATATAAAAAATATAAATACGGCATTTAGTCATTACAAGCTAAATATGAATAATGACAAAACATAAACCATGATACTGTCACCCTCATTAAATACTAATGATGCATCATCAACCACTTTGACAATAGATAATGCTGTAATCAAACAAACTAATAATGATAAATTTCTGGGCATACAGGTAGACAATAATCTTTCACGGGATGACACTTTAATAACATATACACAAAAATGGCATCAAGCACATCATATCTCCGACAAGTTAAAGGGCAGCTAATAAAGGAAACTAAGTCACTAATATATAAAACTTTAGTTCTACCACACTTCTTATATGGATGTACGCTACTTCAAAAAACCAAAAGAGAAAATTACTTAAAATTAAATCTCCTTCAGAACTATGTGTTGAGATTAATAGCTGGGTACTCATACAAACGTAAGGCAGGTAGACAAAAATTTAAAGCTTCAACAACTAACCTGAGAAAAACGTAAAAATTCCCAATCATTGAAGCACACAAAGAATATTTTACTCTGCTTTTTACATTTAAATACATTAACAACATCAGCAAACCATTCCGGAATAACAGATTTACCTTTTTTCCAAGTCTAATCGTTAATTCCAGAACAAGCAATCTAAAACAAATTAGGACAAATACCCACTATGGAACGAACTCTGTAATCAAACAAGCAATTCTACTTTGGAATTCTCTACCATTACAGGTTAAACAAATCAAGTCCCTATCAGCATTTAAAACAAAATTAAAATAACTAATATTAACCTAATATGAAATATCATCACACCAGTACGACAACATACACACTAATTCAGAATTTATATATCCACGGCCATATTAATTAAATCATACTTTTTTCGTTTTTTGTTCATAGTTGTAAATATGCTTGATTTTATTCGTCATTACTGCACAGTAAGTTTAGCAGTGTAAGTTTTTATTAACTAACACTGATTGATCATCTCTGTAAAGTTACTCTTACTTTACCTCACTCACTCACTCACTCACTCACTCACTCACTCACTCACTCACTCACTCACTCACTCACTCACTCACTCACTCACTCACTCACTCACTCACTCACTCACTCACTCACTCACTCACTTACTCCTGCAGCACCTGGTATTCCTTGTTGGTCCCCCATCCAAGTACTAACCCCCCTCTTCGTTGCTTAACTTCGGTGATCAGAAGAGAACCGGTGTCTTCAACGTGATTTGAACCTAGTATTCCTTGTCGGTCACCCATCCAAGTACTAACCCGCCTCTTCGTTGCTTAACTTCGGTGATCAGACGAGAACCCTTGTCATCAACCTGTTTTGAACAACCGGTATTTTCAACGCCGTAATTGTGTATAAGCAGATGCGCGTGATATACAAGAATTGCAAACTTGCTACATAGGAACATGTACTAATGCGTATAAATTGTCCTCAAATACCAGTAAAATCCACACTAAGTTTCGTTTATTAACAATCAGTATGCAAATCAGTAACAACAGTATACAAACATGTTTAATATTAGCCTATATCGATTCGATTTTTTTACTTTTTCAAGAACGGAAGTGAACGAGTTAAAAAAAGACAAAAATTCGGATTTCCGTGATAAGTAATCTAGCTTGTCGCCTAGAATTCACAAATATACGGAAATTTTGCTGTATCACACGAGAAGTCATTCCACGTGTTCCCATTTGCCCGCAAGATGGCGCAGCTTTCGCCATCGCCGTAATTTTCTGGTTGGCCATCTGCTACATCCCAAGAAGTAAAAAGGGCAGGTCGACCTGTTGCAAACCACCTCCAGTCACCCTCCTCGTGTATGTCCATTAAACCAATCCAAAAATGCTCACCAGCTTTATTAAAAACAAAATATAATTAATATTAAATTTGGTTATTTACCATTATATTTTCATATAATATAACAGTTATTTAACTTTTATACATTCCTCGGCAATTATAACGTACTTTACCACTCCCATGAAACACTAAAATAACAAATATTACCAGTGATTTTTTTGAAATTTTTTTGCTCAAACAGCCTGCAGAAAAAAACGTTCTGACGGCACCTGGTGGGACTCTCGAAGGGAGATATACAGCTCTTTAGAAAGGGGAAGAACAGGGCTATACGATGATGTGGGCTATATTAGGACACGTCCATCAAGAGCAGTGACGACGACTTAATTAGATGTTCTATTTTTGGCAATTTTCGCTTGGAAAACTGCTGACGCAAAGCCATTGTTGTGACGTCATCCATTATACTCTGCCTGTAACTTTAATTCAGTAAAAGCTTCTGGCTTTGCGTTAGATAAACAGACAAACACTAGGTAGAATGTTTGCGCATATTTGATTATGAGTGGATTTATAAGCAAAATTTTTTTGCGGGGCCTTTGCTAGTTTGTTTATTAATTCACTCAATCGTTTATTCACACACAATCATTCATTCATTTATTCAGTTAGTCAGTCAGTCAGTCAGTCAGTCAGTCAGTCAGTCAGTCAGTCAGTCAGTCAGTCAGTCAGTCAGTCAGTCAGTCAGTCAGTCATTCGGTCGGTCGGTCGGTCGGTCGGTCGGTCGGTCAGTCGGTCGGTCGGTCAGTCAGTCAGTCAGTCAGTCAGTCATTCGTTCACTCATTCAGTAAATAATTTAAAAAACTTACAATTACTTATTTATTTGTGTGATTTATCTGCAGACAATTAAGACAAAATCAATATTCAAGCTACGAAGAAATAAAAACACAAATAGATAAACAGACAAAATGACACAAAACATACAAATAGTGTAATCTTCAAGAATCACGAAATTGTAATGTGACATGCAATGACATAATCGATGAAAAGTTGATCCAAGTTACTCCAAGGTCTTGCATAACCTCACATTTGGTCACTCACTAGCGGAGACGAAAGGTATGCATCTGAGAAATAATGGGTAAAAGCCCAAGGAGTCAAATCAAATATTGCAAACTGCAGCAATTATCATTTTGAATTTGCCAATGATTGCTTGATTTACTATAATAGTTATTTCAGTTGAGAGCTTTACAAGTTGTACAAGATGTACTCAAAAACTAATCACGTACAGTCAAGATGTACACGCTACAGAATCTCCTAGTAAGACTGCTATTCGTTGTTAATTATTACTAGTAAATTAGTTAATTCCAGTTCTTATCGGTTTAGCATGTCCCATTAACTTGGAAAATGGTCAAACGTAACACATTTCTCATTTGTATTTTTCTCATAGGAATATATGATGGCAGCGAAGACAACTCTCTAATCCAATGCTGTTTTATCGTACACCTGGTTTTACTAGATTATGAATACTATAAATACTACTTGTGCTGTGCCGAGCAAGCTACAGCCAAATCACGTTGAAAACACCGGTTTTCGTCTGATCCCCAAAGTTAAGTAATGTAGAGACCCTGGTTAGTACTTGGATGGGTGACCGCCTAGGAATACTACGTGCTGTTGACTTTTTTGCTAGTGCCTATTAACTATTGAAGTGTGTGCACAACACGACCATTTCATTTTTGCAGAATTGTTTCTGACTTTTGGAAGTAGAAGTGATAGGAATAAGTGTCTGTCTGAACATTATTTTGATTTTTATTTGCTTTGCATTTTAATGTCTAAAACTATCTATTTGTTACGTTTCTCAAATACTACACACAAAAATTCAAAACAGATACTTTGTTACTACGTTCACCTTAATCTATCTATTATTTCTATATTATCTCTTTTAACGAAATACAGAAGTTACGCAACCTCGAACCTGGTTTGGTTTTGCGTTTGAATGGGTGACTGCCCGGGACTGACATTTTTTTAAATGGTCAGGAAGGCTGATGACAAAAGCTGTAAAATCTTCTTCAACACTCAAAAATGGATTTTTGTTCTGACTGATATTTTTAAATGAAGGATCTCTTTGCTTGTTCATGCTTGATCATTCCCATGTTTAATTATGTCATATTTAGAAGGTAATAGACTTGAGCACGGTATTTTAACATCTCTGATATTTTAGAATTTCATATGATATTTCTATTTATACTTTGCATTAAAATACTAAAAAGGTTTGTTTATTCATGTACATCATTTCTATGTTAACTCATCTTAAGAAACTGCTAATGTCTACGGCCATATTACATTGAATACACCGGTTCTCGTCTGATCACCGAAGTTAAGCAATGCAGAGTGTGGTTAGTACTTGGATAGGGGACCGCCTAGGAATACCACGTGCTGTAGACTTTTTTGCTAGAGTGATTATTAACAATCAAAGTGTGTGCACAACACGACCATATCATTTTGACAGTATTGTTTTTGATTTTTGGAAGTTGAAGTGGTGGAAATAAATGTCTGTCTCGACATTACGTTGATTTTTTTTGGCATTTTAATGTGAAAGACTATCTATTTGTTACGTTTCTCGAATATCACACAAAGTGAACAAAAATGAAAATAAAACTAGAAAATCAGCCACTGCCCTTCAAAAATTATTTTTGATTTTCATATAAAAATTCAAAACAGATACTTTGTTCCTACGTTCACCTTAATCTATCTATTATTTCTATATTATCTCTCTTTAACGAAATGCAGAAGTTAAGCAATCTCGAACCTGGTTTTGCGTTTGAATGGGTGACTGTCCGGGAATTCTGGTATTGCTAACTTCTTAACTTGGTGCTTAAATTTTTTTTAAATGGTCAGGAAGGGTGATGACAAATGCTGTAAAATCTTCTGCACCACTCAAAAATGGATTTTTGTTCTGACTGATATTTTTAAATGTGTATTCTTTTTGCTTGTTCATGCTTGATCATTCCCATGTTTAATTGCGTCATATTTAAAAGATAATATACTTGAGCACGGTATTTGAACCTCCCCGATACTTTATAATTTCATGTGATATTTTTATTTATACTTTGCATTACAATACTAAGAAGGTTTGCTCGTTCATGTATAATGTTACAGAGGCACCTGTGTCGGGTGTAGGGCCCTCTACACGCCCTGCTTTCACGTCAGCAGCGACTCACCCCTTTTTTGTAGGTCCAGACGTCTTGTTTGGGCCTACACGTGGTGGAAGAAGCCAGCAGCCCTGGAATGCCAGTAAAAAAGCGTGTAGAGGTCACTAGAGCCTTGATTTGTGACACAGCTGCTCCTCGGGCGTAGTGCTGTTACTTAGCTATTTTTTGTGTGTGTATTTTGTTCCCCTATAAGTGCTGGTAATAAACTCCGTACAGTGTAATTTTTGTGTTTTATATTGTGAGAGTTAAATGACATGCTATAACAGGTATCTGGTATTAGTTCACAGATATTAGCTTAATTAATTAGCATAACATTTATAATTAAAAGTAACATTTGTAGTTAAGTACTCAGGGCCTCTTTCAGCTTAAGAGAGGCCCGGGAAAGTGGGGCGTGTGAGGCCCCCTCGAGGGGGAGGGCAAAGCGCCCAGAAAAATTTTGAACTGCTAGAACGCCGGAGAAGCATTTTCGAAGAGAAAACATGGAGTTACACAGTTGTTAAAGGAAAGAACAATTGAAAGAAAAACTGCTTTATTCTCAAAACCAGTCCTTAATACTTGTCAATACTGGCAAACGGCGCGCGTGCGGCAAGAGAGAGAGAGGGGGGAGCGGAGGAAGTATGTTCGCATAAAGCAAAAAAATGTTACCTTGGCATCAGGCCCCCTGGAGGGTGAGGCCCCGGGGAATTGTCCCCACTTAACCCCCCCCCCTAAAATAGGGCCTGTAAGTACTCAATTACATACCGATACAAAATGGGTCTTCATGAACTATTTTCATCAGCATCTTGCAAGGTTAATGACTCGAAAGAAATCTAATGTTGCACAGTTATGCTTTTGCTGAATAGTTTGTCAGATTTAATTTGGATCAAGAGTTGTGTACGTATGATACAAAATGTTCAGTTAGCAAGTAAATGGTTTCCTTCAAGACTTGACAGAGAACGTTTGTAGAACTTCACCATATTTAAAACCATAAAAAATTAAATTAATATTGTTAGTGGCAACTCACAAACGATGTTCAAAAATTGGTTAAAAGTAATTTTATTCACATCCATTATATACAGCTTTATTAAAAGTATGTTATTCATAATATTCATAATGTTATTCACAAGTAGGCTTATAGCATGCTTAAAACTGTTGTGTGTGTGTGTGTGCGTGCGTGCGTGCGTGCGTGTGTGTGTGTGCATGCGTGTGCATGCGTGAGTGCGTGCGTGTGTGTGTGTGTGCGTGCGTGCATACGTGTGTGTGTGTGTGTGTGTGTGCATGCGTGTGTGTGTGTGTGTGTGTGTGCATGTGTGTGCATGTGTGTACATGTGTGTGTGTGTGTGTGTGTGTGTGTGTATGTGTGTGCATGCATACGTGTGTGTGTGTGCGTGTGTGCGTACGTGTGCGTACGTATGCGTGCGTGTTTATAGTTTCTTAGGCTTTTTCGGACGTTGGGTCTTGTAATCGAGGAACAAGCTGAACCTGGAAATCCTGAGCTGCTGCAATGAAAATTCCACGTTTCGGTTCAAGACTTGGAAGATCAGCGCCATCTGGCAATAGAACGTCGAAGTTTTGCAGCAGGCTAACAAAGAACAAAAATAGTTCCATTCTTGCTAACGCCTCTCCCACGCAGAAACGACGACCTGCGTACAAAAAAAAATCTGTCAAGCATTTCTCTCTAAAGTCTAAATCTACGAATAACATAGAAAGGAATTACAAAGCATCGAATTCCGTCAAAATCTAAATTTGTTGGCGTAAAGCCGGTTGGCCAGATTTGGTTGATAAAAGTTCAAAAAGGACACGCTTTACCTTGTAAGTTTATGCCCAATGCTTTTGTTTGAAATTATTTGAACAGCAAGGCCATTTTTTAGTTCTTGTCGTGGGGCGTTTAGTGCACATATACATATAGATGTACATATATATACATATACATATCATTAGAAATGTATATATATGTATATATACATATATACATATTTAGTTACTGACTGTGTCCACGGATTAGGATACTGATTATGCATGACCTTTTCCTTTACGATCATTTAAGCATGAAATTAAATTGCATGTTATATTATTTTCCTAAGTTCATTGAGTCATTAATCTACGTTGATTTTGTTAGTTTTTGGTAACCTTATTTCCGTTCTCTTTAGTTAAAAATTAGAAATTGCACAATAATAATTTAATACTCGGTTAGGGGTGGCTGATTCGATAACAAATGTTTTTCGCCGTCCCTTCCCTTTTGTTTGGCTTTTCTTATTTATATCTATTTTTATTTATATTGTTATTGGGATAAAAAAATAAATGATTTGATTTGATTTGATATATTTTCAATTAGTGTTACGATATTATCACTATGCCAATTGTGTACTAACTCTTAAAGCGTCATCATGAACCAGTTTTGAAAGCCAGAAACTTTGATGAACTTCTTTAGCGTCTAGAGTCCGGTCAAGAACTACGGTACATAAATCAATCGTATTCCTTAACCCTTACCCACAGAAAAGGGAATCAATGTCTCGTGCTTTATGAACTCTCCATGTATGTCCAGGTGGCGCTCCGGTCGGAATTCTTTCGGATTTGGAAAGACTTTTGGATCCATTAAGATGGCTTCTAGATTTAGTATGACCGGTGTGTGAGCTGGAATCTTGTAACCATTAAGTGTGACATCATGAGAAGTGGCATGAGGAACACCAAGTGGAACAATGTTACCTAAAAATCATTGTGAAACAATATTTTGTACCGTGTTTAGCAAAATTTTGGATAAAATTTCAACTCACTAGAAACTGTGAAGTGTGAAAGAAATTTTCTCTTACGAAACTAATGCAATGAAATAATTATTATCTACTTTAAAAATATTCATTAATTCCCTGTTTACATGCATCATGATTGTCACTATTGGCGGTTGTCAAAGATAATCCCCATCATCATCATCATCGTTATCATCATCGTCGTCGTCGTCGTCGTCATCGTCACCATCACCACCACCACCACCGCCATCATCATCATCATCATCATCATCATCATCATGCAATATTTGCTTAGAAGAGAAATTTCTGCTACAAAATTACTAATTATGGGCAATTCAGGGTGTTTCATGAAGTAAAAGAGGCATTATTGAGGTGGGTTTATATGTCTTTAACGATATTTTTCATTCGGTCCTCGTTTGCTTTTTGCACGTTCATTTTTTTTGCTCTTCTGTCTGTTCGTCCATTAGCTTATTCGTTCGCTGATCCTAATTCATTGATTTACCATAATCATAAAATAGTTCACTGCATAGCTTACCAAGTCTTTGAGCTTCAGCTAACGTTGCTTCAGTATAAGGCATTTTAGCTTTATCTGTTATAGATGGGAGCCTTGCGTTTCCAATGACATTGTCTATTTCAGCTTGTACGCGCTTTTTGACGCTAGGATGATGTAGCAAGAAAGCGAGACTCCAGTACAGCGTGTCAGAGGTTGTATCCGTACCAGCGAAAAAGAGATTGACAGAACTCCATACCAGTTCATTCACTGAAATTTAAAGGACAAATTTTATTTTATTTATTTTACGTTTGTTTCAGTACATAAAGAGTACCATAGAACACTAAACAAAGCTTAGCTAAAATCACAATTAAAAATATACAAGACAAATGAAATAAATATTTACACACAACAGAAAATTACTAAGCTAAATATTTAAAAAAACGGGTTAGCAAGTGTATATTCCCAATGGGCAATGCAAGACAAATGAAATAAATATTTACACACAACAGAAAATTAGTAAGCTAAATATTTAAAAAAACGGGTTAGCAAGTGTATATTTCCAATGGGCAATGCAAGACAAATGAAATAAATATTTACACACAACAGAAAATTAGTAAGCTAAATATTTAAAAAAACAGGTTAGCAAGTGTATATACCCAATGGGCAATGCAAGACAAATGAAATAAATATTTACACACAACAGAAAATTAGTAAGCTAAATATATAAAAAAAACGGTTAGCAAATGTATATTTCCAATGGGCAGAAATATTCGAGGTTAAAATGACATCAGTAGTAAGAATAAAACTGCGTATAACTTCATTGTTTGGATTTAAAACTCGCTGAAGAAGGCCAAAAGTATTTTTGCGTAAAATAACAGTGCACGACATGCGCTAAATACAAGTCAAATAGTCTCTTAGATGTAATTTATGATTTTTTATTGTCCAAAATGGCCAATCATCGTCTCATCCCAAAATCCCTATCACATCATTGCATTCGTTTTATCTGAAGCAAATAAAAACATTTTCTGCTAATCCAATGTCAAAAAGATAATTAACTGCTATAATGAAAATATATAATAATATCATGAAATATGAAGAAATCAAACTTACATCTTTGCCGCATCTTACGAACTTGCTAAAGAGAACTCGACTGACAAAATTTTGTTATAAAACGTCATGACGTACTGAACAAGAATGATTTCTTTCCTATCTAGTCTCCAAATGAGGCTAATGGCCTATTTCCTGTCCTAGCTCACCTGTCTATCAACAGCCTAAATTTGCAAAAAACAAACACAAGGAGGCACCACGTTCTTATATCCAAAACAATAACTTTAAAATGATTACAGCCATTTTCGGCACGTGTTTTAGATGCTGAGGTCCTCTCTTACGGAAAGGAAAAAACTTCGTCAATTTCAAATATTAGGCCGCTTTTAATTTCTAATGGTACCAACATTAACAGCGATCCAGAGATTAGAACAGTAAAAACTAGCCTTCAGACAACATTTATTGTGTTTTAATATATCGAAATTACCACATAATACACCCGCATAAAATGCCTTACTTAATAAATTTGCAAAAAACTATTCAGTAAGCTGGTGGAAAGCACGAAGCCACGCATAACAAAGCTTCTAAAGTTCATTGAGAAATTTCGCTATTCTAACCGACGAAACCTTTGTGTTTAACTGTGTTTATGTAAAAATATTGTTGTCGGTTCATTTTGCAATAACTTGAAAGCGCTTACGTCTTTACATAGCATTAATCCACAAGTTTATTTCCTAAAATTGATATCTTACTACACAATATAATTACAGACAACAATGAAATTCTGCGAGGTACTGAACATACAAAAGGGGTTTATTTAGCTTATAGAGTTCAGTTTTAGCTCGTCAAAATAATTATTTTGTGACTTTGTCGGCGTTAACCTAGCAAAGTTGGATTTTGTCATATTATTGTCGGTAACTAGCTTTCATTACATGATTGGCAACGGGACTCATCAAAAAGCAAAAAAGTAGTATTAATAATTTCTCGTTTAACGTTTTGAATTGTTTGTAAATAATAATAGTAACTGAAGCTATAATGTATAAAAGAAGTTTGGTCAAGCAAGCACCTGGTGTGATAAGTGAATATATTGCACGGTAACCAGATGATGCCATTTTCGTTCAAAATGAGTGTGCCCAAGTGATGGACACTTTAAATTGATTTTAATTTTTTTATACGAGGCTTGTCACAATTTTATTGCTGAATATTTCTAACATTTTTTCTCAAAATATTAAAATAAGCCAACCTTTCTGTGAGACTACGCTTTTGCTATAAAACATTGACAGGCAATGCAAGAGTAAGGAGCTTTTGTACATTTTATGCTTCTATCAAATTTAATACCAACTGTGGTTGCTGATCTCCCAAAGACTTGAAGAGCAAATTTTGGAGACCTTGACAGTTGTCAACATCAAGCATCATCAAACAAGAAAAATTTTTAACGGTTGCTACAAGCACGAAAGACGTTCGCTTTTGGTATGAAATTTAAACTACTTGTAAAGTATACTGATGCACTGTTTCGCCCACTTTTCTCCTTTTTATTCAAATACAGATCAGCTACCACTGCCTTTATTCGTACAGTTTACTTTTTACAGCTTATGCTCAGATGTTTCTGTCTATTCAACTTCTGATAGTGATTTTCGCCAAGCAGTTTTTGTTCTGATAGTCTTGCTTTAACACTTTCACAATGTCAAGCCATTTATTGATTACACTGGTTTGAATGTACGAGGTGTCTTTACTTTGATGAGCTCTCATACATGTATTTTTGTTTTTAGAATGATTCAGAAACGACTAAGAACCTAGATCACTCTGGGCTTCGTGGCCAATCCGTCAGTAATCAGCCAGCAGTCAATTAATTAGTTAGCTAGTCAGTCAGTGAGTAAGGCTATTAGTTTCCTGGCTGCCTGCTTACCTGTTTTCTGCTTGTCAATCGCTCAGCAAGTGAGGGAGCACTAGGCCAACCATACGGTTGCTCAAAACAGTGTCAGCTTCGATTTGTCAATGTTGAACGACCGTGTGGACGCCGAGAATGACAGTGAAATTTGAATGTGAATCAAATTTCAAGATATCATTGTCTTAATTTTCGTCAGTGTTAGTTGTCACTCTCAGAATGAACAGCCAAAACAAATGCGTAGTGACGATTTACTGATGATTTAACTAGAAATTATAGCTGGTGCCAAACTGCGCGCTGTTAGTAAAAGCAGCGAATTATTAACAAAATGATTTTGTGCTTGAGTGCAAAAATTTGTGTGAGTGAGGCGACTAACCTGCAAAGCACGTGGTGCTTTGACAAATCACTCTTTCTGCATTATTTTGAGGTGAACATATTTCGGTAATTATCGGAATATATAATTTAAAAACAATTGCGCTTCTGCTTTTAATTTACGAAATATTTGATAATAACTTCTTGTTTCATTTCGTTGTCGAATGAGTGGGTGAGAGCAGTCAGTCATTCGCTCAACCGTTGACTTAGCCAATCAGCCGGTTAGTCAGTCTATTAGCCAGTCAGTCAGTTAGTCTGCAGCCACACAGGCAGTGTGTTAATCAGTTAGATTAGTGAATTTGTCAGTTAGCCAGATGTCTGATGCAAGGAATCTTAACTGTCTTGTAAAACAAACTAGTTTCAGAATATTGGCCCTTTGCATAAAAAGTTTAGTTTTGTAAATTGTGATGCAAACGCTCATTGCCCACTAATTTCAAGGCAGAGAAAATAATTCACCGTTTAACCATGGTAATATTTTGAAGTTGACGTTTGGTTTTTAAATTCATTAAGTTTATCTTTGATTAAAACTTAGCAAGAACTTCACGTACCATTGAAAGAGTTATCGCCAGTCTCTTGTACTTCTTTCATTTTTTTAATGTAAGTGTCAACTAGGTCTCGGATTTCGTTTGGATTATAAGTTTTCAAATGTTCGTCGACGAAATCCTGAACAAAATTCTTCAAGAAACGTTGATTATCCACGAACTCCATAAACCTAAAAACGAGAAAGGACAAGACGATAACAGTAAAATCATAACTGTTTCTGATGGACTAAAGTCTGTTTATGATAGAGGTTATAGCTGCTTGTTGGTTATTGTTTATTGTATTGGTGACTGTGGCTCGTGAAGGTTGGGTGTGGAACAGCCACGATGGGCATGGCAAACTATCAAGACTTTATTTAGCAAACTACACGTTTATTAAATATCAAGCACAAACAGGGCATACATAAGAGGATAGTACTGCCAGCCCTCCGTCTTCAAGACAGCTTCTAATCTGCCCGAGGTGCGCGCCTCAAAATCCTTTTGTCTAACTATCTAATGCGCCCTGAGTTTCTGCGCATAAAAATTACATCATCAATCTTTACTTCTGACTCAACCGGTCGAACATCAGTTAATCATGACGTGATATGCCACACCTAACTGGGCTTCTAGCCAAGACGATAATTTAATCTTGCATCGTCAGTGATTTAATCTTTATTAATTTAATAATTTAATTAATAGTTTGGGCTTAAATCATTATTTTAAACAGCTTTTCTTTACTATAACTTCGAAATCAGACATATCAAAACATGGAAATGTAAATATCAGCTATCGAATACCAAACTAATACTTCACATTCAAATACCAGAACATTATTATAATTTTTATATTAGAAGCGATTATTTAAACATAACGTATCTAGACAGCATTGCAACTCGCTGTATAAAATGCAAAGACACCTCTACGGATTTTAAATTGAATTGTCAAACCGTTAGGTTTGGTAAGGGGCGACAAGATTCATAATTTAGGTCCACAAAACGAACTTATTTTTAACAGGTTTTAATAACTACAGCTATCTCATTCTTCGCTTAGTTCTTCTAATTATTTTGGATATTTTGGTCAATCTTTTCTTCTTAATTAAACGCTGTATTTAAATTGCCAATTTTGCACTGCTTTTTACGATTTTGATCAGTTTACGCTTCTTACCTTTGTACTGTATTTTAATATTTTGATCAGTCTTCTTCTTTTTTATATTGCATTTTAGTTGCTAATAATAATAATAATAATAATAATAATAATAATAATAATAATAATAATAATAATAATAATAATAATAATAATAATAATAATAATAATAATAATAATAATAATAATAATAATAATAATAATAATAATAATAATAATAATAATAATAATAATAATAATAATAATAATAATAATAATAATAATAATAATAATAGATCGACAACACATGTAGTTATGTCATATTTAGATCATAATTGACTTGAGCACGCTATTTCAACCTCCTGGTATTTTACAATTTCAAGTAATATTTTGTTTATTCGTATAACTGCGTATAATTATAAAAATAGTTAAATTTATTTAACACCTTTTAGTACTAACACTTGCAACACTTAGAGGAAATAATAATCTGTTACTATTTTCAATGTAGCAAGGTAAAAAATAAACTCTCATTTTACCATATCATTCGTGAAATTTCCCTTTTCATCCCATCAAAAGGCTTAATAATTCTGAGGGAGCAGCCTGGTTTTACTCAGGGTTTTGAGTTCGGTTTGCAGTCGTATTATATTATATTATATCATATCATATCATATCATATCATATCATATCATATCTAATCATATCATATCAATTATTGCTTGTGTTGTGTTGTTTTGTACTGCATAATATAATATAAAATTCGTCGACGAACATATGTTTATACTATATAAAATAATATATTGCGAATTGATATGATGTAGTGTTATGTTATGTTATGTTATGTTACGTTACGTTACGTTATGTTATATAGTACCGCATCATATCACATCATGTTATATCATATTGTCCTTTATACTATAGGGGAAAAACGTTAATTGTCAGACAAACAATACGAGATTTTTCTTACCTGTCTCTGACACCAGGCAAATGTCTAATCAAAGGAAACATATCGATAAGCGATAGATACGGATTTGAAACCTCCTGTGCCATTCTCAGCATCAAATTGGTAAATTTTGGATTTTCGTATTCAAATCTTTTACCAAATAATATGGAACTTATGATATTCCCAGAAGCGTTATGAAGATAGAGTCTTGCGTCAAAGGGCTCTCCTTTTTTATCCTTGAATACATTCGCTAGAGCTGAGAATTCTTCCCGTATCTTGCTTTCTAAACTGATTTTTCCCATTCCAAAGTCTCTCAGCGTTCGCAGGAGAAATTTTCTCTGCACTTTCCACTGCTTCCCAGCTGACATAAAGATACCCGCTACAGCAAACAATAAAAACTAGTTGACAACGTTTCTGATGTGGAGAGAAACTGGAGTTTTTGCAAACAGTGGCTATAGAATTAGTTACAGAAGCAGTTAGAATTTCAAAAAGTGTCAACATTTTATCTGAAAATCACAATTTTGATTTTTATTGAATTCACATTACTGCATTACCTATGAACTGTACTTCAAAATGAAATCGCAACTTGTAACTTTTCCACATGTGACCTTTGGGTCAAAGGTAGGTTAACTCCTGTCAATTTATGCCATTCAGTTCATCTCGTCAAGACCTTTCATCAGATATGCTACAAGCTGTAGTTCAGGTCAACACTAGAAAGTTTTTGCTCCTCGAACCCTAATTAGTCCCTAATGGGGTCAGGGACCAAACAATCTCGGCGCTACTTATACCATTCACTTTGCCCCATTGAGACCTTTCATTTGGTATACTACAAGCCACTATTTTCCAAGTTACTATGCTCTAAGACTGGAAAAACATCTGTGCCGACCCACCCATTTTCAGGTTTTGGCTCCTAACGGATTTTTTTTTATTATCCATCGGGCCCATACTCAGCCATGCCTCAGGATTTGGCAACATACTAAAAATCGTGGCTCTAGCTCACAAAGTGTAACAGAAGATAGAATCTAACGAAAAATGATACATATCTACTGTCTCGACCCTTTCTACCGAGGTTATCATTCAGCATTCGGTTATCCATACCCGAGTTCACACACCAGGTACCTGCGCTGTAAGTTCCTAAATACTTGTGAAAGAAATGAAAAATGTAAGAGCCATAATTAGGAGGAGATGCGATCTAAGGGAAAAACGAAATGACGTCCACTGAGTGATTCTGTTTCAATGACAGGAGTAATTTTGAGTGACAGCTTTCTCTGCACATAAGAACGTTCAGTAGGGAAGCCTTATTTAAACGGTAGCAGTCGTGAAAGAGGATGGCAGAGTTAAAACCACCTGTCGTCATTAGCAACGGGTGTTAGTGGTCATTAACAGCCTGTTGTCATTAGCAACATGGTCTTAATAAACTATGATGAGTCATTCCAAAAAAACAATGCCGCCGAAAAAGACAATGGAAAAGGAGCAAAGAAAATTGCGCGATTTAATGGCATAATATTTTTTTTAATTATTAACATCTAAAATATAAGTCAAGTATAAGAAAATTTCTTATATTTACTAAGCTTCTGCTTGGTGGTACAGTCGGTCTCTCGCGAGTGCAACTTGACAATCAACCACAAGTTTTCAAATGGGTTTAAATACGAAGAGTGCCGGGCCAGTAAACTTTAATGTTCTCGTTTTTCAAGAAATTTTTGGCGACTCCCAATGGAACATCAGGAACCTCTTTCGCATCCCTTGTATCCGTCTTTTTGTTAGAACCCCAATATACTGCTGCGCTCACATCATACTGGTAGCAATATACAAATTACGCCAATTTATATTAGAGATGCTGTTTAGGGGATTTGATAACGTGCATGTCCCATTTAATGGCCGAGAAATACTATGAGGGGTGGGTAGGAAAATGCGATAAAATCTGTCAGTGGTTCAATTAATTTGCACAAGGGTGTAGTGTCTGTCTCCATTTGTTGGGGGTAGCCTAATGAGTCACCCATGGAGTGTGTTTCTGTGAGTTTTGTTACACTAGCCGTGTGCGTGTGCAAGTTATTAAAGAAACAAAAAGCACAAGGAAGAATAATAGGCTAAATAAATGATAAAAACGGCTATTAAGCCAACAACAACAGCAGTGCCAATTGAAAATGGGGGGGAACATTGCACCAACAGAGCAGAAATAAAGAGAAAAGGGAAAATAAACAGTGAGAAAAGAAATATTAAGAGTGAAAAAAGAAAAAAAGTATAACAGAAACGACGAGACACGTGCCAACAGAAGCAAGCGAGAAAGAGACGCAGCACAGGAAGAGTGAAACAGAAGGAGAAAGAAGAGCGACGAAAGAGAGAAAGGAGAATGACAAGGAAAGAACACGTGAGAATAAAGTTGAGTTAAAAACAACAAAAAGAAGAAAGTAGCAATGAAGAAGATATACGGAGTGAAAAGCCAGTGAGGAGGCAGAAAACCAAAGAGAACGCTGCATATGTGGACACATTGTCCTACATCAAGTTCAAATTGCAACCTTAAAATACCTCTTTCTTTGAAACCGTTCACGTGGAATGTCTGGTCAATAATGTAACTGTCGGCCCTAGAAGAAAATATTTCTCCCTTCTTAAGGAATGCTTCACGTCCAGTTTCGAAATCATTGATAACCACGGTAAATGCAGATCCCAGATAGGTACCAATCACGCTGCCATGTTTTCTAGCCAGTTGCTGAAAATATGCACTCGGATTTTTGCCCATGGAAAAGAGTACTCCCAGAAAAGGCCAGCCAACTGGTCCCGGTGGAGCGCCTGTCGGCCGCTTCACGCAGTGCCATACGAAAAATCCAAAAATTAAAAGTAAAACATACAGCAAGTAAAGCATGACGGTAAAATAATTTTTTATGTTAAAATATTCATACACACATACATACATACATACACACGGAAGGCGTCGACCACGTGACGCAGCTTTGTAAATACTGTACTATCTCGATTATAAGACCCTAGAAACTGCGCTAGTACCTACTGCGCATTCCTGGGTAAATGGCCTTGAGTGGCGTTTATTGATTTGGAACTTATTTACATTAGTAAACATAATACGGACTCCTGGTTCCACAGCCAGCACGCTATACGAAATAGACAGCTCTGCTTGCCAACTGGAGTTAGGTTCGCTACTCTGAAACTGCAATATAAAAATTCTGTTTTGTTATCAGCAATAACAATGTTTCCAACGTTGCTCATCGCGGCAGTTTTGCTCATTTTGTTACTATTTGTATGGCAGTGGAAGAAACGTCCCGAAGGGGCACCGCCGGGCCCTGTGGGCTGGCCCATCGTTGGTTCGATGTTCTCAATGGGAAAGGACCCAACCGCGTATTTTGAAAAGCTCACAAAACGGTATGGCAACATTTTCGGGCTGTACATAGGACCAACTTTCAACGTGGTCATCAACGATTTTGAAACGGGTCGTGAAGCTTTTCTGAAACATGGAGATGTATTTTCTGGAAGGTTCGAAAGTTTTACAATCGGTGAAATTATGGGAGACGATGAAATGCGTGGTAAGTACTGCGATCATATAGCATTTGTAGTTGTGTTTTTAAAGAACCGCTTTCTTAATGTCTAATTTATATATTCAAAAAGCCAAGATTTCTTTGATCTTGAACAAGTGATTTAAAATATCAGAGACCTTTGCAAAAAAGCTTGAAAATTTTGGTATGTTAACTTATGTAGTTTATAAATCCATCCAAGTTAGCAAACGAGTATGGTGGGGAAGTTACACAAATTCCATCCTCACAGTAGTTGCAAAACAGTTGTGTTAGCTTAATGAAGTTATCTTAATTTTACATACTATTAACAAATAATAGTCTTTCTATCTTTTATATCATCCTATATATATCAGCTTGATTCATTACAGCATTCCATTTTAAGCACTAATGTTTTTTTAATCACGATTCACTTTAAATTTTCAGATTATCTCCATTACTTTTTTTCTATCACTGTGTGGGACAATCTAACAAGCCCTGCATTTTGATTGTCCTCAACACATTTACCTTCGTATATAAGTGAACGGTGTATGAGGCTTTTCCTGTGCAGTATTTCTTATTTGTATTATGTTCATTGTAAGCTCTTTCACTAGATATTGTACATGAAACTATTGTAAATGTGTAATGTGAAATAGATGACCTATGACTATTCGAGAATAGTACTGCAAACAATGAAGCATTGTGTAATACAGGTATGCAACTATTTGCTTCATTGGACGTGGACGCTTCAGGTAATTTTGCTAGCCGTATACCTAAAACTTAATCACTAAATTCTTTCGAAGAAAGTCAATAATTCAATATTACGACCCAATAATTCAGGGATATTGGTTGGTTGATTGATTTTGCAACATAGATTGTGAACAACATTATTGCTAGATCCTGTTATCCTGTTATGCAACTTAAACATCTAATAAGAAACTACAATCCAAAGAGACTAAACAATAAACACTGGACAGTGAAAAGCAAGAAATTACTGTAACATTGTTTGCAAAGTTATTTCATCATGTAAGTGTGAACAGGCCCTAATGTTGCACTTTTGGATTACAGGGCTTGTGATGTCAGAAGGAAGACGATGGAAAGAACAGAGAAAATTTGCTCTGAGTAAACTCAAAGAGTTTGGAATGGGAAAGATTAGCTTGGAGAAGAAGATAAAAGAAGAAATATCAGCCTTTCTGAACGAGCTAAAGGATAAGGAAGGCAAACCTTTCGATCCTAAACTATATCTTTCAAATACAATTTCAAATGTCATATGTTCCATAGTATTTGGAAACCGTTACGAATACGATGACTCGGCATTTATCAAGTTAATGGACTACATTGCTCAAGATGTCCAAAATCCTGACATTACTGGGTTTATTGATGTCTTTCCGTGGCTGAGGTATCTCCCAGGATTTAGATCAAGGTGGGTCAGACGATCTTACTCATCGTGCAAAACCTGTTGTAGCTAAATTAGGAAACAATCTCATTCATGAAGCGCTATTGGCCATTTTGAGCATTTTTTGGCATTTTTGTTTAACAATCAGTAATTTATTACACTGAAACTACTGATTTTTTGGTGTAGTAGGCTCACATATTTCTTCTTATTCGAGTAGTTTGGTTTCATCTAAAGTTGTTCCTTTGTTCGTGAGGTGGCAGAGACTGATTGGTAATTGATTACTAGTCGATTGTCGATTGATCACCAAAAAAGCCAATCCCCGAATGGTAACACATTTGCGCAAATATTCGTTGCCAATACAGCTCTTCTGTGTTCTAGCGTCAACCTTAGCATTTACTCTCTTTGTTACCAGATGTCCAATTTATAGAAATCCGGTAATTGTTACAAATTTAGTTACGGTTAACTTTAGAACATTGTTAATTTTTGACATGTGTTACCAGTTATCAATTTCTTTATGCGCGTAGAGTGTCCGTTCTTACATGCTCTTACAATAAGCCAGTGATTATTAATACCATTTAATTCTTGATGTTTAAAAGTCACCCTGTTCGTTTGTGTGCCTGGCCTTGAATCCTGCCGCGGCCGCACTAGGCTAAAAATAAAACAACAATATATTTTGTGGAAATAGAGAGCTTCTTTTCAACAAAAATAGATCTCCAGACCATTAAGCCACTGGTTACTCTTTGTAGATCAAAGGCTACTAGGTTATGGACTTTGGTCAGAATATTTACCTACATGATAGTCTATTAACGCTAAATTCAACAACATAAATATAAATAGTGTTGATTGGCGTTTAAATGTTTGGGAACATTGATTATTACGTGTATTATCTGTTACGTGTTAAAGATTGATAAACAGCGATTTTGACTCTGTTCTTTTCTTATGCATATAAGTAAAAACCGAATGCCTTCATTTCAATCAGTGGTGTTGAAAAAGTAAAAATACTTCGAGTTATTTGTTCAGTAAAGCTCATTTCACAGCGAGGACGCAAAGAAAAATGACGTACGGAACTGCTGTCAGAAAATCAGAAAATATTTATGAAAATTTCCAATTTTTCTCGAAATCCCATTTACATGCAGCAAGGTAGTTCATTTCACAGTGAAATTGCGCGGTTTTTTCCGCACGCGCAGTTAACTCAACTTAACTGCAACTACTTCGCAAGTTTTATACTGTATAATCATGTTTAAATTAAGTTTTGCTTACCGAATTTCTCATATGCAAAGTACAATTAGCAAAAGTATTTATTAATCAAAGTATTTTTACACCTGTTTGTTTTTAGTAAAGTTTTACTAATGACTTCAAAATCTAAAAATATACATGTACAGTATAACATAAATATATTCGTTATTTTTGTTTTTACGAATATAGCCATCGATGTTGCATTAAAAAAACACAAAATCGTCAGTCTGTTAAAGGAGAAATTAAATCTTAGAAATTAAATCTGCTGAAACGTGTTAATTGTTGTTCGTTAAATAAGAAACAATTAACAAAGTAGTTAAATTAAAGACTGAATTCTACGAGAATTCTTCAAGAAAATGGAACATACAGGCAAAATTCCTTACGAGGAGGACGCATAGCTGCTAGCTGGCAGCAGAATTCCCCAAGAGGAATTGCACGAGGAATTTTGCTGCGCGTCCTCACTGTGAAAGGCGCCATAGAAAACAATGTGTTTCATTTTCGCGAGGAATTCCTCAAAGAATTTCTCCTCTAGGCATTCTGTTGCGCGTCTTCACTGTGAAATGGGCCTCAGCTTTCCTAGAAATTAACTGCTTAGTCATCATTATTTCAGATACAAGAAGTTCATGGAAAATGAATTTCACATTATGGACTTTATAAAAAGCCATGTGGACGAACACACGAAAACGTACAATCCAGATGACTTTGTTTCTCTTATTTAATGAAAATCCATTGTATTAATTCCAAATCCATTCCAGTAACCTAATATTGTACTCTAACTGTAATGGTGACAAAATTTTTACATTGGCTTTTGATTATAATGTCTCTAAGCTTTTTTGAGCTGTTTTGTACCTCTCTGAGTAAGCAAGACAGGACGATTTTTCATATACTACCCCATTTTCAACACTGATAAAAAGTACACATTTTTAGACAATTAATACTACAAACGCATTTCTGATAATTAAATAATAGATTACAAACTTAATTAACGGCAGGCGAGCCCAACTATTCATGACATCACAAATTAACATAATTTTCAACAACAAAAATATTCCACGAGTGTGTTGCACGTGTTTGCGAAAGCAAAAATTGAAGTACAATGCTACTGTAAAATATTCAGCAAGTTTTAAGATAAAAATTCAAATTTCAAATATACCGCTGTGATCACGTATGAGCTTTCGAAACGGTGTACGTTTGTCACAGACTAGCACATTTGAACTGAGAGGTACAGCACCCGTTTTTTGTGCAATGCGTTTCCCAAATGCAGGTGCTAATGCCCGTTTAACTAGCGAAAGGCGAAAGGCCTGTAACAGCGAAGAACTAGTGGTACGAACATGAAATTGTGTTTGTGTGGTAATAATTCTTTCACGTAAGTCATTTTTGAAAAAATAGTATGTTTCCTTTCAATATTTGAAAGAGTTGATTGTTTTGACCTACAGTTTAAGATTGGATCCTGTTTTGCTTTAATTTTGGTTGCAACCATGTTGACAAAGGACGAGAATCGTGCAAACGACACAGTTTAGAGTAGAAATAAGTAAACGTGGAAAAGCAATTTCAAAAAGCACTTGAAGTCAAATTTTTAATAAGTGTAATCAATTTTAATGACGTTGTAGCAGTAAAATAAGATTTCTGACATGATCAGAAGAGAAATGAGTTAAACCCGAGTTGAGATGAGATGGCTTCTTCATTTTCAATTCTGACACTAAAGAAATGTGTTTACAAGAAAAAAATCAAACAAAATATCAGAGACTTTTAATTCAAAAGTCGAGATGCAAGGTTATTTAATCAATTATTGTTCATATAAATTCACAACTAAACCTTGAAATATCTTAAATATGGGGCGATTTGACGTGACAGAGTTCCAGGTTAGCTCACTTCCCTTTTCTCTGCCTCTTTTAGCATGTTAAAAGGGTTCTAGCATATTAACAACTTCGAAAAATCACTCGAAACACTTAATTATTGTGACACTAATAGATAAATTCAGTAAAATACAAATTATTGATTTTTTGCAATAATGGGTGCCAAATCTGTTAAAATAGTAAGTATTTAACTTTTTTTCAGTTAGTGAGCTTATGTGGGTTGCAGCAGACTGTTTCTTTGCTGGAACCGAAACCACGTCATCAACACTTTATTGGGCGTTTATTTACTTGCTGCATTATCCCGATGTACAGAAACGCGTGCAGAAAGAAATTGATGACGTCATTGGAAAATCAAGGCTGCCATCTGTAGCCGACAAACCAAACATGCCTTTCACGGAAGCAACTTTAACTGAAATACAAAGAATGGGTAATGAAAGTGTTGGCAAAAATAAGAAATTTTTTGTTGACCATACTGATGATTTACAAACTATATTAACATTCATTGCTACTATCATCCTAATTTTCTAATTTTTTCCATGGCACTTTTTTCCATATATATGTAGCTTATATCATAGAACTTACAAAAAGGCTTTTAAAATGTTGTTTCGTATTTACATCCAGAGCTAAAGCAACATGATACTAGTCATTTGTGATGGCCTGCAATTTTTGGTCTTTTGAAAGTAGTATTTTCAACACATTTTCAGGAAACATTGTACCACTTGGAGTACCACATTCCACTTCAAAAGAGGTGACGTTTCAAGGCTACAGAATACCAGCTCGTACGACTGTAATGTTGAACTTGACTGCCATCCATCAGGATCCGGTCATGTTTCCGGAACCTAATCACTTCCGTCCTGAACGCCATTTGAACGACAAAGGAGAGTTTGTAAAGAATGATGCAGTAATTCCATTTTCAGTTGGTGAGATTTATTTTACACATAGAGAAAGAAGAAGAAAAAGAAAACCTTCTAATGGAGGGGGTGTGGGATAGATGGTTATAGCATCTATTTACAAAACCTCATCAGAAGGGAAGGACAGGCAGATAGACCTTTTTTTCTTTCACCAATACATAACCAATTATCGGTTAAGTTTGAGTAAGGCTAGAAAGGTGATCAGAGTTTGCACAGGTGTTGAAACTTGGATTCGAACCAAGAACCTCTGGATTGGCTTTCAGGTGTTGTAACCACACAGACACCTGACACAAAGTAGAGCAATGTTTTGGTTATAGACATTTTATTACTTGGAAGCAGCATACCTTTTGTTACACATTAACACCTGGTTAGGCAATGTGATGCGTCCACCATTGCATGCCACTAACCTCCAACACATCTAGCCCATTTTTCTAAAAAAGTGTTGTATATATATATATATATATATATATATATATTCTCCTATTATACATATATATAATGTAAACATATATATATGTATACATTATATATATGTATGTATACATATATAATGCTCATCTGCGCTCTCGTACAAACTCACAAAGGGAATTTGAATCTTGTTAAAAGGACATAGGTATAGCCAACAAGGAAGACATTTTCTTATAGGACAGTGTTGAAGACAAATCTCCAACAAATCAAGCCAACATATCAAAAAGTGTTTTATGTCTATATAATGCTCGCCTTGGCTCTCATTCGAAAACACAAAGGGAGTTTCAATCTTGCCAGAGGGACACGGGTATAGCCCACTAGAAAGGCATTTTTATAGGACAGGCAATCACAAATTCCTGAAAGGTAGTTAGTCATGTAACTGAACTTGATCACCGTCAGTAAAAATAATACCACAATATAGAATAGTTATTTAGTCCATTAGCAATTTAACTAAATAATGTCACAATGCTACCAAATCGTACACACTTTTAATTTTGCAGTTATGCACATGCAGCATGAACAGAAGTAAAATCAAACAGTGCTCTTCTGAGACGTCCCATTATCGTAATCATAAATAAGACAATGTGCCTTATCTCTACCTTACAGCTAACAAAGGTCCTGTGAAAAACGAAAACTTCTGTGTCTTAATGGGCCCTTTGTATTCTTTGCGATTTGAATGTGAGTCTTTGAATGTAAGTAAGACTCTGTTTATGTTTCCAAAGATCCTGAATACGTTCTACCACTTTCAGTAGTATGGAAATTATCGGCCTAAAACCGCTTGCAAATAGGCCTAATCAATGAAAGTTCTAATGCAACATGCAGGTTTGTAAAAACGGCTTTTGCAGCTTCAATAAAAACCATTAACGGTAACTGCAAAATGAAATGAAGAATCATTTTAAAATCAGTTCAAAAGAAGACAAAACGAACTTACTAGTATCAGCAGAGTATTAAGAGAAAAACATGTGCAAGTCCTATTATGGCGCACTAGAGTTTTATAAAATAGTTTTGTTTGTTTAGGTCGACGTGTCTGTCTTGGTGAAGCTTTGGCAAGAATGGAGCTGTTTTTATACTTCACGAGCATACTGCAAAACTTTGACATTCAGCTACCCCCTGGTGCTCCTAAACCGAGCTTAGAACCACATTTTGGTTTCCTAGTGTCAGCTCCCGAACCTTATAAGATTCAAATGAATGTTCGTTAATCAACATTAATAAGATAGAATATAGCTGTACGTGAATAGAGAGAAAAATTACTTTAAAAAGAGTTGTTTTTTTTTGCTAAGTGCTGTCAGAAAAGTTTTAGTGTTAAAGAATTGTAAATTTAAAAAAATATTTAAGTAACGTTTTTTTGTGATTAGGTTTAAAACAGAAATAGTTTAAGTAAACATTTTCAGCATGAGAAAGCTGGTTGCAAACTAGATTTTACATGTTGGCAGTACTTGATGGCTTAAACTTGCTTTAACGTGAAATATAGATAATTACTCGATCTATCATCGTGAATTTTGTAATTTCTTTTGTTTACATGTGTCCAGTAGCCAATATTCAATAACTACTTGTGTGTTTTGCCTGAAAAACAAGCATCATAGAAATTCCGTTGCCTTACATTTGGTGAGGTATCACAGATTCAGCAGAATAAGATTTGCGCGTTAACATTTTCATTTCATTTTTTTATTTGAAACCTCTTGGCACCAGTGAATTATAGTAGTTACCACTATATTACTTCAGAAGGCAGACGATAAAACACTTATAAAAATAAGGTTAGACGTTAGTAACGTCAAATCATATTTATTTGATTTTTTTCTTGTGCCATACAGATTGAAAATTTGTTTGTTTGTTGTTTTTTGTCTGTTATTTGTTTTTCGTGCATTGATTCGTTTGTTTGTGTGCTGATTCGCTTACTTGCGTACCTGTTTATTCGTGTTTCTGCTAGTTTTCTCTCATTTTTTAAAATTATTTTCTTAATGACATTTTTATTTAGACTACAACAGTGGCTGATTTAGGGGGTGTGCTCAAGGGGCCTGGGCCCTCCCTTTCACAGTAACAGTTACAACACACCAAATGAATATTTTCTCTGAATTATACGCATTACAACGATTTCCTAAATCCTAAAGATGCCTTATATCTGTAAAACTCATGTATCACCAGAAAACAAATGTAAATGATTGTACATTCATGTATGCTGTATAATGTTTATCAATATATTGGCATGTAATCTTAAATCAAAGGTGAAATGAAACCTGTTCTAAACTAGTGAGCGTCCTTGAAGAAATGGCTTTTAGAAGGCAGAAAAGTGGTCGAAATGCAGTAAAATGTGTTGTTGTCCGGGTGGACCTCGTTGGGGAGCTTACACCGCTCCCCCAACCCCCGTAAGTGCTTTTCTGTTGGACTCACCGTTGTTCTAAAACCTGTATCCGCCCCTATATTACATAAGCGGCTATAACTAATACGGGAACAGAGAAATAGAAGCATTTGAAAACATAATTATATATCCGTTAGTTATATACATTTGTAGATCCTTTTAAACTATGTCTTGTTAATTGCTATACTACAAACGCTTGTTTTTTTTCTGTATTTAAAAATAAAATTGTCATAAAACGGAATGTTGCAGTTGGTTACACTTATTTAATGTGAGCAGTGTGCTGTGTTGCGGG
The DNA here is from genome assembly GCA_030141605.1 of Tubiluchus corallicola. Taxonomy (NCBI): domain Eukaryota; kingdom Metazoa; phylum Priapulida; class Priapulimorpha; order Priapulimorphida; family Tubiluchidae; genus Tubiluchus; species Tubiluchus corallicola. Next base: position 109,718 of record JAQGDQ010002380.1, read on the forward strand.
GAAAAGCAATGCATACTACTACTGTTGTTTCCAAAATATTTAAAAGACAAGAAAAAGGGTACCTGATGTAGGTTTCAGAAAAATCGCCTTAAAAATTATACTACTTTACAGCAATTATATGTGTACATAGTGCTTGCGTTGAAAGGAATTTTTGTTTGTTTTCATTTTAAATCTTCTGCAATACTGTTCTGACGGCGCCATTACATGACGTCACTACGACACGAAAATCAGGGGAAGAAAAGGCATTGCTAAATTATTTCCAAAAAAATATTCCATGCATATCCATATTACTTACCATTTCGCTTAACTGCTGGAAAGACTTATGTAACTAGAAATAACAATTTAAAATATTCGTGCCAATTGGTAAAATGTCGCTGAGTCACCCTTCAGGGTGCGCCACTCAGTAACCAAAATGGTATTTCTAATCTTATTGACAAGATACAGTAATTTAAAATTTTACTTAGTTAGTAACATGTATGCTAGGATGCTCTGATTATTTTTTCAAAAATTACTCAGTGTTATCTATGCTAGGATGCTCTGATTATTTTTTCAAACTTTGCTCAGTGTTATCTAAACTTGTTTCAAACGACCTACCATCAAAATGGCTGCCCCTAATGGTCATCGCGGGAGTAAATTTACACACTTTATTCAGCGTTACAGCCGACGCAAACGACGATGCCGACTGCATGCAAAAAGACAGTGTGTAAATGGTATAAATTTCAAGACGAATTTTTTAAGCTTTATGTAAGTGGAGGTTTTTCTTGTGCTTTAAAAATTTACTTTTAAAATAATCTACAACCTCCTTGCATGAACGTAGTTTCTTCTTGCAAATCTCTGTCTCATTTCCATCCTAGTGACCCATCAACTTATACCGGCCAATAATTAATATTACACTCGAGGGTTAGCAACCAGGAAGAGATTGTCAGAGTGCACTTAAATGTATCCAAGGTTTTTGATTGATTTCAACATGACGGTTTTTTTTCAAATTACATGCAGCCCATTATTAGATTGGCTAAAATAAAATAATATTTAGAGAGCTGTCATCAAAGTGTTGTCATTAAGGGATCTGAATGCCTCAGAAAGGATTCACGTAGAGGCGGGAGTCTCCAAGGATAGATTCTACGCCCACTGTTGTTTTGGTGTTCATTAATGACACATCTGCAAACTTGGAGAATACTCTTCGTTGTTTACATACTTTTTTCTAACTCTCTCTCTTTTTTGTCCCCTGAAAAATATTAGCCTTGCAGTTGAAATCCTAAACTGTGACATTACTAAAATTCAAAACTTGGTATTCAAAGTGGTTAATAACAATGATGGTTCAAAAGTAGTTCAGTAAAATGCTGGAGGTATAATACTTTTTTCGTAATGCTGAAAATGAAGTAATGAATTGTATTTTCGACTATTAACACAGTGGCTTGCTCAGTGCTGTGTTATCTCCCGGAAACTCTATATCGAAGACAAAACCGACTGCAATTCTTTTAACACGTTAGTCTATTCAGGTATGTTAATTTAGTCTTTTTATTTTATTTAATTAGCTTTTATTCTGGGAAGACTTATTGCATAGTGATTGGTTTTTCTTTCTATTCAGTCGTGGTAATTTTTTATAGCTTGTTATATTTTAAATCAATGATGTTTTGCTTTTCATTTTCTTTTTTTCACTCTGGTGACCTACTGCCTTAACATTTTATCTGTAATATTCATCTGATGAGGCCGTTAGGACGAAAACTCCTGAAATAAATAAGTAATCTATTGTGAGATTATAAAGTGCATTCAACGTTTTATTCAGGCTAAAGATGGCAAGCCTCATGCGCATTTTTTTCACATTTTAGATGATTTAAAAAATTTGGCGCACGTTATTCCAAAACCGGTAGCCCTTAAAACAGCGCCCTCTTGCCCACGTATAAAACAAGTCTAGCATGACCTTGTACTTCAGTAGTCCACTCATAAGTGAGCTTAAAAATAGGTTTATTTCCGAATTTGCGAGTGCCGTTGCGCTCAGTTAAAGCTTGCTTGTGAGTCTTGTACATAACAGGCAGTACTGCTTAGCAATAAACAGTCAAATCTCGATATTAGCGTTGATTACATCATTTAAATGTGTTGATTTACATCTACAAACGTTATATTGTAGACACGTGTATAAAAAACACGTCTTCAAAATTAGTGCGACGCTTTCAAATATCCCAAGCGGCCAAGGCAGTGAAATCTATTTTTAAAAAAATTGCAGTCTGTTGTGTTTAATGCAGCAACATCGACATTAGCATGTTCATCTTAATATTATTCCTAGTATTATTGACTGTGTTCATACTATATGTGTGGCAGAAGAAAAAACGTCCACTAGGGTCACCACCTGGACCTGTCGGGTGGCCTATTTTCGGATCCATGTTTTCTATGGGTAAAAATTCCAGTGAATATTTTCGAACCTTGATCAAAACATACGGATATATAATAGGAATTTACATCGGACCAACGTTTACAGTGGTACTGAATGATTTTGATACTGGCCGGGAAGCCTTCCTAAAACTTGGAGAAGTTTTTTCTGGAAGAAATAGAAGTTTTGCGTTTGACATGGCAACACTCAGAGTTAAAAAAAGAGATAAAAGACACGGTAATTTATAACCATTGACTTGCTGTATGAGAGTTTCTGTATCAGTTTCTGGCCAATATTAAATTCACACTTCAATTGAACACTGTGAGCACAAAAAGTAAAAACTATTTCATCTTAAGTTCAAACTGCAGCAGCTTTACTTGACTTGGTTGACTACCTTCCAGCGGCTAAGACTAAGCTGCCAGTGGTGCCAGGCACACTCAATCGAGTCAAATAACAATTAACCAATCAGAAATGTTCGTTACTTTATACCAGTGATTCCCAACCTTTTCCTTGCCAAGTACCCCTTCTAAATGTGGCGATCTTCAGCGTACCCCCACCTGATATTTTTCAACAAATCGTTTGAAAAACCAGTTTCCAGGAAACAACGACTAATATTATCGACATTTTTTATGTTAACTTTTTTTGAAAACACAAATTTTATCACTGATTATTAAGAAATACATAATTTGAACAACTTTCTCGAATATGAAAACATCAATACAAGGAAACGCGATCTTCACAGCAATCATAATTAATGCGCACGCTGTTCTTGATGATTATCAACAAGTTTTTTGATATCAGGTTTAATTGTTGATATTGCGACTCGCATGTCGCTCCTCAAATCCAAACGGTTTCTTGCCTTCGTCTTCAAATGTAGCATTGCACTGAAGCCTAGCTCACATTTGTATGTTGTCACAAATGGAACCAACACCTCGAAAGCCAAATACAGCACAAACAAAGCGTCAAAATATAAGCTTTTCGTGGGCGGGTAAAAGTATTTTCTAGCGCACTGCGCAGGAATGATATTGTTTGTGAAATATTGCGTAACCTGTAGAAAGAATATCGCGATGCTGCAACTTGGTGTATTTTACCCTTTTCACCGGCTACAGAAAGAAAAAAATGTGTCGATCTGACACACCTTCTGCGTACCCCTGGCATTGCTGTTGCGTACCCCCAGGGGGTACGGGTACCCCAGGTTGGGAACCACTGCTTTATACTCTGGCTGTGCAGAAAAACTGTGCACGAAAACCTCTTGTGCTGCTTTTATACTGCACAGTTAAATAAGTAGAACTTTTACTAATATTGATAATAAGCAGCGGCAATAATATTATTATTGTCCAGTATTAGAAAAAATTCTACTCTTTTGATTGACCAAAATCAGCTACAGCAGCAACACCAATAATAACTTGTAAGTAAGTAAAATTTATTTAGAAACTATAAAAGGTTATAGAACACACATAAAATTGACATAAAAAACAATTTACATAGAACTTATACACATAATAAAATATAAGGATTGGTGGAAATTTAAAAATAAAATACAATGGTTATTAGCAAATATTCATGAATTATAATAGTTTGTACTGCATAGAACTTGCCTCCATCTACTCTGCAATTTTGACAGAATAAAAACAACAGAATTAAAAATATCATTACATATAAAAATTATTGTTGCATTTTTGCTCTCATCATAAAAGAATATACTTTTATCTTATTAAAACATCAAAATATACAATATTCAAATCCAAGCACATTTTCTGGCACTACAATCGTAAGATGGCGATTACTTGATTTCTGTAACTTAAATTTCTTTGCTTTGCAGGTATCACATTTACACACGGAAAACACTGGAAGGAACAAAGAAAATTTGCTCTGAGTAAATTACGAGAACTGGACATGGGTAGAGCCAGTGTGGAAGTGAAGATAAAAGAAGAAATTTCAGCTCTTCTTAATGAACTTAAAAACAAAGAAGGAAATTATATTGATGCAAAGCCTTATTTCACTAAAGCGGTCTCGAACGTGATTTGTTCCATCATATCTGGAAGTCGTTATGATTACCACGACGAGGACTTCAACAAGTTAATGGACTGGCTAGGCGAAGCTGTTGAAAATCAAGAAGTCACCGGATTTATTGATGTTTTTCCTTTTCTAAGAATTTTACCCGGAATTCGATCAAGGTAACAGTTTCCAAAAATGAACGTGAATGCACTGATTTGAACAAATGCACATTTTACCTACAGTATTCAAATATGCTTCCTAAGAATGAGCAGTTTTATTTAAATTGTTCAATGTATTGATTCGTACTTATGAAGAATGCGAATTCCTTTCTTAGGGAAAAATTGCTAGAATAAATTCGACTACATACTAAAATGGTTAAAAATATAGAGCAGTCAAATGTAACATTTTCTGCTTGACTAACCTTTGATTGAATAAGTAGAAAAAAGAAAGAAAGAAAGAAGGAAAGAAAGAAAGAAAGAAAGAAAGAAGGAAAGAAAGAAAGAAAGAAAGAAAGAAAGAAAGAAAGAAAGAAAGAAAGAAAGAAAGAAAGAAAGAAAGAAAGAAAGAAAGAAAGAAAGAAAGAAAGAAAGAAAGAAAGAAAGAAAGAAAGAAAGAAAGAAAGAAAGAAAGAAAGAAAGAAAGAAAGAAAGAAAGAAAGAAAGAAAGAAAGAAAGAAAGAAAGAAAGAAAGAAAGAAAGAAAGAAAGGAAGGAAGGAAGGAAGAAAAGAAGGAAGAAATAAAAGAAAAGAAAACAAAAGAAAACAAAAGAAAAGAAAGAAAAGAAAAGAAAAGAAAGAGAGGAGAGGAGAGGAGAGGAGAGGAGAGGAGAGGAGAGGGGAGGGGAGGGGAGGGAGGGAGGGAGGGAGGGAGGGAGGGAGGAAGGAAGGAAGGAAGGAAGGAAGGGGAGAGACAGAGAGAGAGAGAGAGAAAGAAAGAAAAGAAAAGAAATAAGGGAAAAAAGAATGAAAGAAGAAAAAGAAAAAAAGAAAAAAGAAAGCAATAATGAATGCATGAATGAATCAATGAATGAATGAAAAACAATATACAGGGCTTCTAGAAACAATGTTTACAATTTTGAAAACTTCTTAAGATGGAACTGAAAAGATACAGCATGTAATTTAGGCAACGATTGTTCTGCCACACACACGTGGGCACTACTATTACTTGCTTGCAAGAACTAGCCAAGAAATACACCTAGACTCTAGAATCTAGATTTTGTGAAATTTCAAGATTTGGATTTTTTTAATCAGTTGTATCAGAGTTGAGTTAATCTAAGTAAGGCAACGAAACTTTGATAAGCACTTGGTATGTTACAACACAACCTCGATAAGCACTTGGTATGTTACAACACAACCTCGATAAGCACTTGGTATGTTACAACACAACTTTGATAAGCACTTGGTATGTTACAACACAACCTTGATAAGGACTTGGCATGTTACAACACAAGTTTGATAAGCACTTGGTATGTTACAACACAACCTTGATAAGCACTTGGTATGTTACAACACAACGTTGATAAGGACTTGGTATGTTACAACACAACCTTGATAAGGACTTGGTATATTACAACACAACCTTGATAAGGACTTGGCATGTTACAACACAACTTTGATAAGCACTTGGTATGTTACAACACAACCTTGATAAGGACTTGGTATGTTACAACACAACCTTGATAAGGACTTGGTATATTACAACACAACCTTGATAAGGACTTGGCATGTTACAACACAACTTTGATAAGCACTAGGTATGTTGCAACACAACCTTGGTAAGCACTTGGTATGTTACAACACAACTTTGATAAGCACTTGGTATGTTGCAACACAACCTTGATAAGGACTTGGTATATTACAACACAACCTTGATAAGGACTTGGCATGTTACAACACAACCTTGATAAGCACTTGGTATGTTACAACACAACCTTGATAAGCACATGGTATGTTACAACACTTTTGATTGAATTACCCTTTACACTGCGCTTGCACTAAATTTTTGAATTTGAAAAATACTCTGTAGACACCTGTGTATCAACCTGTATTTACATGTTGTTTGATCTTGTATTTTGAATTTTCAGATTTAATGAGTTCTTGAGAGGGCAGCTGAATATTACCAATTTCTTTAAGCAAAAAGTTGATGAACATATGGAAAATTATAGCCCAGATGACACGAAAGATTTTATAGACGTCTATATAAAACAAGTAAAGCATGTGGAAAAGAACAACATCCACGATTCAACTTTTACAGGTTTGCAATAATTAGATTAGATTAGATTATTATGTATTACGACAGCAAGGCTATAAATTACATAAAAATAAACATACAGTTAAAAGTACATTTACAATTATAATTACAAAAAAATATCTAAAACTACAATCATTAAGAAATAATAAAAGTACTAGAAAAATTCATTCTTAGACGTGTAACATTTTACCTTCGTTTTACCCAGCGGTTTGGTTTCAGTTGTCTACAGCTTAACGCCTATACGAATGTCAAATATTCGAATGTGCTTAAATATTAGAGACTGAAAATAGATATCTGAGTTCAAAATACATTGCACATAGAAGTTTTGCGAATTTTGTAGCCTAACAAATAGAGAGAAAGCTTAGCGTCTAACTATAACATCAAAAGTAAGGGATGTCGTAATCCAAGTACACATAGTTATATTGAAAGTTCAATCATTATCAGCTATAACTGATCTTTCAATATAGCTGATTGAACTTTCAATATAAGTATGTGTACTTGGATTACGACATCCCTTACTTTTGATTTTATATTAATGCGGTAGAGTTGTAGGCAACAACTTGCATATGTAACGTGCAAAAATTTTACAGAAATGTCATAGTCCTTAGCGTAATGTTATATAACCGTTTCAGCTTATGAAGCGAAGTGCGTTTCTCAAGATCTCTTCTTTGGTGGAAGTGACACTACTTCTCTGACCTTGTATTGGGGATTCCTGTACTTGCTGCACTATCCAGAAGTGTTGAAACAAGTGCAAAAAGAAATTGATGACGTCATTGGAAGGTCAAGATTGCCATCAATGAGAGACATGAAAAATATGCCCTACACTGAAGCAACATTGGCTGAAATACAAAGAATGGGTCTGTATTTCTAATAATTCTAATAATAAAGAATTATTAGTCAAAAACTGTAATTTACATATAATTACGTGCTTAAATGTTGATTTACTTGCAATTAAATCACTGTGGAATACAGCCACAGTTGCAAAGAAAAGTTTCAGGCAGGCCTAAACCAGAAAATATGAAATTTTAAGGGGATTTTGACAATGTGAAATTAGCTGTTCATAGCTAGTTTTGTAATTTTTATAAATGACTCAAACTAAAACTTGAAGTGAAATTTGAATCTACGACCTTTCAAATGCAACCAATCATAATCTTTTATTGAGCACCCATTTTCGCAAATATTACTGTCATTTGCAATAGTTTAAGACCAAAGTGATTTTTTCATGAAAATTGACAAAACCATCGTTTAACACGGTTCCATCTAAAAACTATTCATTTATTCTTCTAGAAAAATATACTACAGCATAGTCTGTATGTTTTTATCCAAAAATAGTCACAGTCCTTGAACATTTTAGTACTTTGTATGACCGCCGAAGTTGTCAATCACTGCCTTCATTCTAAGAGGCATACTGGAAATTAGGTTTTGGCAGTACTCGGAAGTAATTTCTTGTCTTTATTATTAGTAGTCCTATTTTACCGAATGCTTCGCATTGTTCTTTAATTTATATGCATATTTCAGCCAATATCGCACCACTTGGAATTCCACACGCTGTTTCGCAAGAGGTGGTTTTGCGAGGCTACACAATTCCTGCTGACACTCCAGTAATATTAAACATGACGGCTGTATTAAGAGATCCAAGAATTTTTCCAAATCCAGATCAATTTCTACCGAAGCGTCATCTTGACAGGGAAGGAATTTTTGTGAAAAATGAAGCTTTGATACCGTTTTCTGTTGGTAAGAATCAATGAAGCTTTGATAACATTTTCTGTTGGTAAAAATCAATGAAGCTTTGATACCATTTTCTGTTGGTAAGAATCAATGAAGCTTTGATACCATTTTCTGTTGGTAAGAATCAATGAAGCTTTGATACCGTTTTCTGTTGGTAAGAATCAATGAAGCTTTGATACCATTTTCTGTTGGTAAGAATCAATGAAGCTTTGATACCAATTTCTGTTGGTAAGAACCAAGACAAAGAAAATTCTATTAGTCACAAACTAACACTATCACTAATAATTAGACCAATTAGACCAAGAATCAGGCCAATTGTAATATGACCTGATGCTTATTCACATGTGAAAATCAATATACACAATTTGAACAATTGTGGTTGTAATATGGCCTAATTACAAACATTTGGGGCTATCAGTTACTTGGTAATTTGAACTGATACAATTGAGAAAACTGCAGAATGATCAGTAAAGTTAGTAACTTGTTACTGATGAGGCGCAGTTTAGCATTCCGTTTGGTAAAAAGCATTAATTTGGTTAACAGAAACTGCAGGTACTATTATATAAAAATGTAATAATACTACTTACTCTATGTAGAAGAATGAAAACAAACTTTGGATTTTAAGATTGGAAACGCAGCTTAGCTCTGCAAAAACCTAATACAGCACTTGAAAGAAATAAAAAACATAGGTTGTGTTATCTATGTATACTGATGCACCTATCTGATAATTTGCTCATGGCAGTTTTTTAATTGTAAAAAGTTAACATTGCTGACCTTTCCCGGTGTGATAAATAATTTAACTTTCGAATATTGTGGTCAATTTTGGACTTTTATACTTCTCATTGTAGTTTTTCCAGGCGATTTACCGTAACTGGATTAGACTACCAACATTTACACCTATAAAATCTACATTTATTGTAACTTAAACGAAATAAAGCCAGAAAGAGGCAACACGCGTTTATAGTTTTTACAGCTAAGCTTTCGAATTTGTGCGTCTTCTTCGGTACAAAACATAGAGAGATCCGACTTTCTGCTTTAAACTGACGAGCCCAAAATTTAAGTGAAAACAGGGTGATTTTTCATATACTCCCCCTTTTCAAGTCCGGTAAAAAGTATACATTTTAACACAATTTACATTGCAAAAGCCTTTCTGGTACTTAATTAATAAATTAAAAACTTAAGCAGTCGAGCTCCGCTACTGATGACATCACAAACTAACATAATTTTCAACAGCAAAAATATGCTATGAGCGTGTGTAGATTCAGTGTGTTGCACTAAAACTAGGTAAGGTTTAAGATAAAAATTGAAATTTCAAATTTACCGCTGTACTCACGCATGAGCTGTCGAACGTGCGTAGTTCGTCACAAACTAACATGTCTGAACTGGGAGGTACAGCTACAGCACTTCTTTTTTGTGCAATGCGTTTCCGAAATGCAGGCGCTAGTGCCCATCTAACTAGCGAATAGTGAAATGCATATAACAGCGAGAAACTAGTGGCGCGAACGTGAAGTTTTGTTTGTGTGGTAATAATTCTTTCACGTAAGTCATTTTTGAAAAAAATGTTTTCTTTCAATATTTTAAAGAGTAGATTGTTTTGACCTACTGTTTAAGTTTGGTGTTCGCTTTTCCTTTAACTGTAAGAAATTATAAACTTGTGCTGGATCTTTGTGCGCTTATTCCTTTAAGTTGTAATTAAATATACAACGAATCTGCGCAGATTCGCATCGACAGTGGTATTTTTTCAATATTATAAATTGCACTTCTAGGTCGCCGTGCTTGTATGGGGGAAGCCCTTGCCAGGATGGAATTGTTTTTGTTCTTCACCAGCGTGCTTCAGAATTTTGACATTGACCTTCCGCCGGGATCGGAAAAACCAACCCTACAGCCACAAATTGGCCTCATCTCAGCATCTGCAAAGCCGTACAAGATCAAAATGTCGTGTAGATAGAGTGTCGAACACCCACAAGTACAAGAGTTTCATATGAAAATCTGCATGATTGTTCATGCAACGTAGGGTCAAGCGGTAAGGGGCTAGGCGCCTAGAGGAGAAGTTTCAGATGCAAAAGCAGGAACTTTTGCCATGGGAGGAATTCGGTCAGACGAAGAACTCTAATCTGGGGGGAAATGTATTCTATGCACTGTGTATACACCTATACTTAACCAAATGAACTGCTGCTAATATACACAAGTTAGTAAGCTGCGTGCAGACGAAAGTTAGAATTAAAACACATTGAAGTTTTGTGAAGATTTAATTAACTATCATCTTTTTCTATTAATGCACTTAAACATTGAAGTTTTGTGATGATTCAATTAACTATCATCTTTTTTCTATTAATGCACTTAAAAAGAGGAGCTTTAAACTTGTAATTCTTTAGCAACTCATTTGGACATTAAATCATGTACATGTTTTATGACGAATTAAAATACTGATTTCGTTTTTCATTTGATTTAACTAATTCAAGATTAAAGTTGTTTTAATAATTAAAGTGCAGAGGCAGAAAAATTAATGGAGTAAATTTAGGAAACCAGGAATCGCAAAGGTTGGCATGCGAATCAGAGCTCCGAGCGTCATTGGCTGGGGAATTGAACAAATACAGATGTTTCCAGAGCAAGGGTATACCTTGTTTTAGTCCTTTATTTCAAATACACGTTTTACGTAGCTTGATAGATATCCAACTCTAGAATGTAAATAAATAATAGACAGCAAATCATGTGTTCCAGTAAAAATGACAAAGAAAAATTATTAAAACACGGAAGACTACAATGAAATTATATTTGTTGTAGTTTTAATTATTATATATATATATAATTGTTATAATATATATATATATATAAATATTAGAAACCTAAATAATTACTGTTTAAATATAAATAAAAATAAAACGATGGGATGCTTTATCCTTTGATCTGAGGTCTGACAACTGTATAATTCTCGTCAACGCAACACGCCTTGCAAGTATCACAAGCCCTGGAATAAGAAAAAAAACCGTCTAATTATTATTAATAAAATTGGATACTTTTAAACTGTTGATGTGTATCGATATTTTTATCATTTAACCGTTACATAGGATAAATGGTTGGGGCTTTCTGACAGTCTATTGTGGCTTTTTGACAATCTATTGTGGCTTTCTGACAATCTATATTTAGAGGTCATCTGATGCAACCGTAACCTGCAAAATTACAACCGTTAAAACAAAAAACCAAACAAACACAAAAACAAACAAATAAACAAACAGCAGACACAAACACACAAATAAACAAACAGACAAACAAGCAAGCAAACAGCTAAAACAAAAGCCAAATTCCCATGCAGAGATTAAAAAGTCCTATTCAAAGTCCTATTCAATTTATTGTACTTACGATTTGATACTTACACACATTTCTCATGATATCCACACTGCTTAATTCTGGGATCGCATGGCCACACAAAACAGTAATACGTAACTGGAGCCCAACAACCTGTAACCAAGAAAACTCCTTTTACGAGTGTCGTGGTGGCTGTCTCTCTGCCGGAGTGCACCACCATAATGGACGTTCTCTATTACTTAATAAACATTTCCGAAATTTAACAACAATTACGACGTATCTGAACTGAAAACGTAGGTGGAAGTTCAAAACAAACAAGCGTAGGAGCGATTAGATGTAAGTAACCTCTTGCAAAAGTAATTCACCATTTGTTTTGATCCCGTTAATAGTAAGTGCATTTAATCTAGACAACGGAATTCTAATTTATCACTGTAACAACTTGAAAGAACAGTACTCACCGCTTAGGAGACATTCATTTTCTGGTGGATGTTTCAATTTATCAAAAAAACTTGCAGCTGTCACTTCTAAATTAAAAAACACCAAACCGTATTACTGTAAGTTATGTACGTCTATACTGTACGGTACTTGTCAAAAAACTTTCAGTTGTCACTTGTAAATTAAAACTACCATACCGTATTACTGTAAGTTATGTATGTCTATACTGTACGGTACTTGTCAAAAAACTTTTCGTTGTCACTTCTAAATTAAAAAAACACCAAAGAGTATTACTCTAAGTTATTCTTAACAAGTCTATAGATACTGTACGTATAGAACATAGATTCGTATAGAATACTATGATTTCAAATTATAATAATGCAAACTTACCGTATCCTAAGTTAGCAACTAGCCCCACAAAAACACAAACCATGAAAATTGTCTTTGACGAATCCATTTCAAAATGTCTTGCAACGTTGTTGGCGTATAAATGTTTCTTAATTCAATTTCTGAAATTCAGTGTCTTTATGAATTCATTTACGACTGTACGTTGAGGTAACATACGTCCTGCAGTCTTGCTTCGACAGTAAACTATCGCATTAAATGTTCAAGGGTATGAGGGCTGTATATATACGTAATTCATACAAGACTCGTGCTCACAAACAACAACATACAATAGTTTGTGGAACAGGATGCTGGTGTTTCCTTTTAGCTATTTAACTACTCACGACTACATGTAGTGTAATAACTGATCCGTGTAGCTTCTGAGAGCTCAAAAAGTTGTTACGTACGTAGCCTTTCTGCATCACAATTTTCTTAAGTATAGACCTACATTTATTAGAAACGAAAATACTTCGCTCAGACGGAAACTTGTAAACACAAAACATCACAGACATTTTAATAGTCCAGCAGGGAACATCTCTTTGTTCATTGCCATCACCACTACATTCACTAACAGCATCACCATCACCATCATCGTCGTCGTCATCATCAACAACGACAACGACAACAGCAGCAGTAACAACAACAATAACATCATCGTGGTCATCAGCATCATCATCATCATCAACGACAACGACAATAACAACAACAGCAGCAGCAACAACAATAACAATAACATCGTCGTGGTCATCAGCATCATCATCATCATCCTCACCATCATCATCAACGACAACAACAACAACAGCAGCAGCAGCAGCAGCAACAACAACAACAATAACCTCGTCGTGGTCATCAGCATCATCATCATCATCATGATTGACGATAACAACAGGTACATTCGTGGGCATTGCTTAAGGTACTATGAGGCCAACCCTTATGTACATAAATGATAAAAAACCATCAAACATAATTATTAGAATCTATAGTTTAACGAGTGATTATTATTTTTCTAAAACGTCACGGATATTAACATTCTGTACAGGAAAACAATCAAAGCTATACATAACAAAACTAATTCCTCATAATCAGGCTGACTTGAGCCAGTAATATAGCAAATTATGTTCAAAAAACACAGTGAAATTGTCAACGAATTACAGATTATTTAATACATGATACTTAATCAATAGATAATTAACGTTTAATAAAATTAATTTACTGTCAGTAATTGTCAAAGAGTTTCGTTCACCAACTTAAGAAAACGAAACAAACACTGCACAAACCGTTTAAACAAATTAAACTGCATACAGTTTTTCGCTGTTCAGAAACTGAGGTTTACATTACCAAAATTATTATGCTTAATGAATGAATAGTTTAATAATACTTGTTAATGAAGTATAGAGTTACCATAATAAAAAGTCATCAATCATCGAAAAACATGCTTTCAACGATTGTTGGCCATCTTTATTACACTAAACTGCGTTCAAAATCAAGTAGTCGAATATTTTAACCACTTATCGTGAATCCACTTTGTTGCGTACAGGGGCGTATCAATACTTTACAGCGTCCTAGGCTGATTATTCTGTCTGGTCCATTTCTATTGCGAACTTATATAATGAGCACGATAAACAATTACTTGTGGTGTATTAGAAACACTATTAACCTAGTTTTACGTGGTCATTATTATTAACATGTATTTGCACAGCGCAGGCTGCGCAACTGCTTTTTGTGTAATACCTTGCACCTGTTCGTTATGTGGCACTTATATAAAAGTTGCTCTCACTAATATAAAATGATGTATTAGAAAATGCGCCCTTTACATGAATATGAAAGTACACACATTTTCCAAGTAAAATAAGAATTTTTTCTAAAACGTGACGCTCTTCGGACCTTTGGCGCCCTAGGCTTTAGCCTAGTTAGCCTATTTGTTAATACGCCCATTATTGTATACAATGTCTGCGAGCAAACAAGAAAAGAACATTACGTTAAAATTGCAACCCAACATAAATCATCACAATTATTTTGCAACGTGAAAGACCTGCCTACTACACAAATACAAACTTTATCGTGAACTACATAAGTTATCAAAGCACGCAAGAAAAGCCTGCCACATTGATTCGGAATTCAAGAGATGATTTCGTCTTAAATGAATTCTACAAAATTTATAATGTAATATTCTCTCAAGTATGGGCCATAATCGTAATGACATAGTAGCTAAAACTCTGATCAATACATATTGTCTACCCAATGTCTACCATACATATTTGTTATACGGATGCGAAATTGGGGGTATATCAGACAATGAAGTTAATGCCATTAGGGTAAAATGGAACACTGCTTATAGAAAAATATTCGATTTTAGACAAAATGAAAGCGTCAAATTGTTAATGTATTTTTGTGGCGCATTGCCTGCGAGTTATTTAGTAGATAGTCGAAAATTAAACTTTGTGAGAAAAATTGTAAACTCCTGCACATTGAGAATTCCAAAGCCATGCTACTATGTAAATAACAGTCAAGTAACTTTAAGATTTAAACATGGTTGTACTGTAGCTCTAAATCCTAAACGAAAATGTAAAATTAAAGGTTAAGAACTCATTTAAAGATTATGTTTTAAGATATCTATTATAGCTCCTTACAACACTGTATAATGTAATATAATTACAAGGGAACTACAATGTGTGGTTATTATAAAGTTGAATGTCTGTAGATATGTTATTTTACTAATATCGCATTACCTGTTTTACTAACATTTTTATCTTTGTGAGCTGTATATTTTTTATACGAAATAAACTCATAATAACAATAATAATTGTAAGTTTCTGTGAAATAATAGTTAAGTTGAAAAGAATTTGGCAGTAGCTATTCACACACTTGCGGGGCAGGCGGGGCAGAGGACACAATCGATTACAGTGCCATGCCCACAGTGGCTATTTTGGATGGCATCAAGAAAACTTAACACACAGTATTATAAGACATAATAATATTTACATTTCAGACTTGCACTGGCATTATCATGCCACGCAAGTTAGTTTATCAACAGTTTCACGACATTCTTCACATTTTACTTCGCAACACCATTCGAATTTACAATTGCAGCTTGTAAACAGTTGCAGGGTCTGTCGGCGAACTTTCAAACCGCAGTTTTTACACAAGGTTTTACAGCTTCGTCTCTCTGATTGTGAAATTTCTTTTCCCTTTCGTTTAGAGCAAAGCCTGCCCGCTGTTCCAACATGTCCTGTAATTCATTGAAAGCCACATAAATTTGTATTGTGAACTGATACACATTTGTCTTAAAAAAACCCAAGAATGCAGCGACAATAAGATCAAGATTAAGCTTATAGTTATGAGAACTTTTTTACCTATTCTAAATTTGACAGTACATGTTTACGTCATGATACTTTTATTAATTTAGCAAACTGATAAATGTGCATCAGCGCTTGGTATTAAAAATAAAATTTATTATGTGAAGAAAGACTTTGTTCATCTAACTGGGCACCAAGTCAAAGGATGTAATAATCATTATGCTATATATGGGTCGCAGAAACAGAGGCTTAAAAGTTTAGCACCAAAACGCCAAAAGATTGAGTTCAACTAACGAAACGGTTAAACATCTCGCATAAAAAAGCTAAACAAGAAACTTCATGACCCATTTGTTACTGTCAATGAAAAATGATAGGAATGCTTACAGAAAGCCGCGATTTTGTTTCAATATAAATATATGCATAACCTGTATTCTGAGGATTACCCACATATCACAATACCGAAAGTAAAGTAAAGTAAAGTAAAGTAAAGTAAAGTAAAGTAAAGTAAAGTAAAGTAAAGTAAAGTAAAGTAAAGTAAAGTAAAGTAAAGTAAAGTAAAGTAAAGTAAAGTAAAGTAAAGTAAAGTAAAGTAAAGTAAAGTAAAGTAAAGTAAAGTAAAGTAAAGTAAAGTAAAGTAAAGTAAAGTAAAGTAAAGTAAAGTAAAGTAAAGTAAAGTAAAGTAAAGTAAAGTAAAGTAAAACAAAGTAAGGTAAAGCAAAGCAAAGTAAAGTAAGGCAAAGTAAAGTAAAGTAAAGTAAAGTAAAGTAAAGTACAGTAAAGTAAAGTAAAGTAAAGTAAAGTAAAGTAAAGTAAAGTAAAGTAAAGTAAAGTAAAGTAAAGTAAAGTAAAGTAAAGTAAAGTAAAGTAAAGTAAAGTAAAGTAAAGTAAAGTAAAGTAAAGTAAAAGTAAAGTAAAGTAAAGTAAAGTAAAGTAAAGTAAAGTAAAGTAAAGTAAAGTAAAGTAAAGTAAAGTAAAGTAAAGTAAAGTAAAGTAAAGTAAAGTAAAGTAAAGTAAAGTAAATTAATGTAAAGCAAAGCAAAGAAAAGCAAAGTAAAGTAAAGCAAAGCAAAGTAAAGTAACACAAAGTAAAGCAAAGCAAAGCAAAATACGGCAAAGTGAAGTAAAGAAAAGTAAATTAACTTTAAGCAAAATATGGCAAAGTAAAGTAAAGTAAAAATAATGCAAAACAAAGTAAAGCTAAGTATATTGTAAAGTTGTAAAGTTGAGTAAGGTAAGGTAAAGTTAGACAAAGAAAAATAAATTAAACATCGTACCGGACTTCATACCTTCTGTAATATTAGCTTTGCAATAGTCATGGGATGGTTCCAAATAGACGAGACTCCTCCTTTTTAGGGAAGGTATTTCTTCAATACGTCCTGTATTCATCAATTTCAATTCGCCGTTTTTATAGTCAACTTTCACCGCTTTCCAGTATCTCTTCTTCAAGTAATCGCCAACTTTCCGGAAATCGGACAACTGCAGCCAACATGTTTGCGTCGAACAACTTCCGGATACGCCGTGGCACTTGCAGGTTCGTTTTAGAGTATGGCGGACCGCCTGATAACAACAAATTTTGCTCTTTAATCTTGACCATAATCAATGCAAACAAATATTCTAGTAGACGTAAGTTAAAACATACTGCAAGAGCAATCTGTATTTCAATTTAGAGATAGCATGTACTTCTACGACCTTCGACACGTGATCAATTGTTTCTTTGGCTGTTGCTGCATTTGGCCGTTAGGCAACTTTTGCAATCGAGTTTTCTAGTTATTCAGTTTTGTAACAAATAAAAATAAAATTCAACAACAAACAACTTAAAAAATAAATTCAAGCCAGAAATTCAAAAAATATTATATTTATTAATCAAAGAGGCGTCACTTTAAAATACCTCATCTTTCTTACCAGTAGATAGCACCACGTTATGCATATTACGCTATTACTAGCGCTGTTTACGTGGTAGAGTCCCCATCTACTAAAATCAGTGTTAAACTAAAAAAGTTAGTACGCCTTTAATTTCA